>CM054139.1:16846221-16878721 GCA_028751875.1 Rapana venosa | reverse complement strand
GTGTCCGAACACGGTACACGTTAAATCCGGTTGCGCTTTTCGTAAGAGTAGGCCATTGTGTACCAGTGAGAACAGATGACAAAATTTTCAAAACGTCATACACATGGGGACTGGATGTAAAAAAGTACATGAGTGCTTATTCCATTATCCTCGATATAAAAGAAAGAATAAATAAACGCAATGCACGCGCCCTGTGCAGTGTAGACAGCTGTTTTGGCTTTAACCCCTGGTTACACCGTTGTTTGCTAATGGCCCATTTCTAGATGTTTTTTCTTCGTGGGTCTGTGTGATTCAACTGTCAGTGTTTTTAGCACACACAAAAACTACCGGACAAAAGAAGCAAAACTACACGCAGTGGACTTGTCATCTGTGTGTAAATGTGTGTTATTTGCCCATAATTTATATTTCGTGTATGTTTTCGCGACTTTGAAGCGGTTTTTCTTTTTAGTGTATTTTTATATTTAATTTTACAGTTTTGTGTAATGTTAGGGATGATGAATAAAGCGGGATGGCTAGCGTTCCTGACGTGACCTCGTTTTATCAGCAGTAAAAAGAAAACAGAAGGGAATGAAATAGAAAGTTTTTCCAGCTTTTATGATGTCTGATATTGATTTGAAGAGATAAT
This sequence comes from Rapana venosa, assembly GCA_028751875.1. NCBI lineage: Eukaryota > Metazoa > Mollusca > Gastropoda > Neogastropoda > Muricidae > Rapana > Rapana venosa. Next base: position 16,878,096 of record CM054139.1, on the reverse strand, counting down.
CAGCTTCCCATGTCCAATTTGAATTTGAACTGAATAATGTTGTGGGTCTATAGACCGGAGCAGGGTGACAGCCCTGACGTTTAGGTCGTGACTGGTAGGGCTGTAAACAGCGTGATATGAAAACTGACCAGTATCCTAACACAGCGCTTGAAAAAGTAAAATCAAGTCAATACCCTCGTGTCCTCATGACCTCTTTCTTCCTGGATCAAATGGCATCGCCCTTTTACTTTAATTTCAGTTTGCCATAAACTAGCTTTACTGCTACAATTTTTTGCGAACAACCATAAACTCGCCTTTAGATGCGCGTTTTATTATTTTTCACTACAGTGGAAACAGATGTGCAGCAGACACAAATTGTCGTTTTCTTGCTTTGCAGTAAATCTGTAACTGACGAGGAATGAAAACCAGAATTGAAACACCAATGGACCATATCAAGAGCTTCTGACTTAAGTTTAAAAAGAAAAGTGGTACAGGCACGTCACACGAACATCTGGACTGGCCAAGACTGCCCTATAGGGAACAGTACAAGGAGGGAGACGAAGAGACAGACAGAGAAAACGATGGGAAGACATCATCAGAGAGTGGACTGACCTTAAGAGGAACGATTTACTAAGGCAAGCTGAAAATCGCGAAGAGTGGAGGAAGCTGGTTGAAAAAGAACAACTTCAGTGGTGCCCTAACGGTTAACTGGATTACGGGATAGGTGAGGTGACAGAACAACTCGATAGAATTCTGATGGCGATGCTAGAACCTTTTTCACTGACTGCAGTTCTGCTTTAAATACTATTGATACAATACAGTGGAGTCAACTCTTTATATATAGATCCAAGACCTCTTGAGAGAGCTGTGAAAACTGGTGCCTTTTCCACGTGAAGATGCTGAAAGCTCTTTCAGTATATAAAAAAAGCATCTCAACTGTTAGAAGATTATTTATGCTAGACATGCCCTCTTTCTGTCTCTCTTTGCTTCTGCCCTTCTTTGTATCGTCTGTCTGTCTGTCTGCCTGCCTGCCTGTCTGTCTGTCTGTCTGCCTTCTCTGTCTCTCTCTCTTGCTTTGGTGTTTATACTTTTTTCCCCCTTTTTGAGGGCTAGATGAAAAAAAGTCATTGTACTTAATCTATTACCCTCTTTAAATACTCGTATTCGTATTCTCTCTCTCTGTCTCTCACTCTCTCTCTTTCTTTCTCTCTCATATTAAATGTATTTTTCTGCATTCCCAGTTTTTCCTACCTTTTGTCAGAACAGACATTTGTTAACACGTCAGATGACAACGTTGCCTGCACTGTCCTGTTCTGGGGACCATGGTGGTGGCATCGTTGCTTTGACCCGAACAGGGTGACAGCCCTGACGTTTAGGTCGTGACTGGTAGGGCTGTAAACAGCGTGATATGAAAACCCTCTTCATGGTTGCTTCCACGGTGGTGGCACCGAGCGCTTTGATTTGTTGCTTTACAAGATTCAGCGCTATATAAATTCCATACATTATTATTATTATCATTATTATCGTCAACCCTGCAATAGCGCGGAATGCCTCATTGTTCACCCCTCTTTGCCCACCTGACATGTCAATCTTTTGTTGTTGATCATGTGAGGTGCTTTGTGTCTTTTATTACTCTTTGTTTGTATCCAAGGGCGATTGAATGAAGCGGAATTGCTGACGTCCTCAGCGTGGCCTGATGTTATGTGCCTTAAGGAGCAGAGGAGTTAAGGCAGCGAGTCATTGTTTTCAGGTTGATGGTGCTTAGTATTTGGAAGACTGCTCAAATGAGAGAGCGTTTGATAGTGAGAGCGGTGAAATCTTTAACGTGGCCTTCGTGGTGGGTGAGGCTATAAATATCATCTGAACATCATTAAAATCGGTGTCTTTTTGTCATTTGTCTTGTGTTCATTGTTCACTCATGACTTAAAACCTTAAAATGAACGCAGGCATGCTTACTTTTTTTTAAAATGACACTGTGTTAGAAGCGCTGATCCAAACTAAAGCTACATGTTAATGTGGAGGTGTCAGATGCTGAGGTGTTTGAGCTGGTAATGACACTGATGTTGTTTTTGATGACTGAAGGTTCGAGAAATGGACGACTTTGTAGGGCTGATTCTGAAATCCATGGAAGAGAACCATCTGGATGACGTCAACATCATTTTTACGTCAGATCACGGCATGACCGACGTCGACATGTCAGACAGAGTAAGTTCACGATTTATCTCATTAAATAAATAAAAAATTGAGTGCATAGTGACAGAATCGTACATGGATTAAAACTTTTTTCCTATCACAGCAGCTTTTCCAGAGCAATTTGCAGACATGATTGTGGGGAAAAAAGGAAACGCATCAACAAAACAATGTGCGATTTTGCACACGGGAAAAGTATGAAATGCACAGAGACGGTTTTGTTTGAAATAGAATTGGCTCCCAGCCACTTTAATTGTGGGGAATGGGAAAGCCAGATGCAGTAATTCAGAAACCAAAACACAGCAAGCAAAGAGAACAGTGAAATGAAGTCGCTGCTGAGTAATTGGTCAGCCAATGTTGTTGAGTAACGGGGAAAATAATTCTAGGCGTTAAAAAAAAGTTTGCCATAATTTCCATGTCGAAGTTATCTTAACACGTTGAGTCTGACTGACCTTTGCATTGCGCAATGTAAAATGCTCTCTCTCTCTCTCTCTCTCTCTCTCTCTCTCTCTCTCTCTCTCTCTCTCTCTCTCTCTCTCTTCAGAGATGTTGATTTTGGATTTGTACAATTTTGTGGAGGAAATTCCTCCCCCTTATCAATCCCATTTTAAGGGCTAACCAAAGCTTATGAAAATAAGGATCTGAATCTATCCTGTATGGAATCCATGATGTGATAATCATTTGGGCTGTAATCTATTAAGTTCTCAAAATGACATTGTGTTTTGTGCCCAACCCCCCTTCCACTGTCCCCTTGCGAATGGGCAGCCTGCTTACTACAAACATTTGTCATTGTGCTGTCATTCTCTGTGTCTCTCTCCCCAAGTTCTGTTTTGCTTACTTCTTTCTGTTAGGCGGTGTCTGACTGAGCCCCTCATTCTTATCGAAAGGAGGGGGAGGGGTGGGTTTTTGTTGTTGCTGTAATCTGCTTTGTTCGTCTTGCAGCTGATGAACTTGTGGGACTTTCTGGATCCCAGCCTGGTGGAACAGGTGCCGAATTCGGGGATGGTGACGGCCATCTTGCCCGCGGCAGGACGGGAACAGGAAGTGGTGGAGGCGTGCCGGAAAATCCCTCACGTGACGGTGTACCGGAAGGAGGAGATCCCGGATCACCTCCACTACAAGCATAATCCCAGGATCATGCCGGTGATCGTCCTGTCTGATGAGGGCTGGGTCCTGGCTTCGGTAAGAGTGTTGGAGTAGTGATGGGGAGACCATCCCCGAATTCTATCTTACTGCACGCCACGCCAGATGGGTGTTCTGTTTGTTTTATTGCGACTCTGTCTGCCATCCTGTCGCTGTTTGTACTTATGTGTCTGCCTGTCTGTTTCTTAAAGAGTTTTAAAGTTTCAAAAGTTTTTGTCTGTCATTTTTGTTTGGCTCCAATACTTATTGTGAAAACTATATGTATGCAAAATGGCAGAGCGATCAGATCAGGGGGACAGCCCAGTTGTTCCAGGTCATGCTGTTGATCTGATGGCAACTGAGGATCACCCCCCCCCCCCCACATGCCAGTGCTTCTTTCAGTATAAATTGCATCCCCACCATGTGAAATTCTCTGCTAGATATTTCCCTTTTCATCACTTTGTTTCTGCCTTTTACCCCCTCCCTCCGTCAACCACATGTAAACAGATAGACCATTGCATGCGGTAGCTTTGTTCAGAGAATCTAGGCTAAGAAGAAAACATGATGCAATGATGTCATTATGACGCTAACACTTGACCTCAATTCAACAAGTAAAAAGAAAACCATAGGCCCATACCAACATGGTGCTAATGTTTGTTTGATAAACCATTTTGTGTTACAACTATTGTCAGCCATTTATTGAAAAGTTTATAAGGATAGTCAAAATTGACCTTCTCTGTGGGGTGATAGCAGATGTGCAGAATAACTGCATAATAGAGATGGCAACATCTGTTGTCCCAAAGGCGTTGTTGTCTGTAACACAGCTATCATCGTTACTGCTGGTTCTTTTAATGCAAAAGTGTGAACAGACCCAGAAGGCTGAGAGAGAGAGAGAGAGAGAGAGAGAGAGAGAGAGAGAGAGAGAGAGAGTGCTTACGTTGGCGTAGACAATCAACTAAAGTTATAATAGAGGGCACCACACAATTAATTTGTCACTTAGAAAAAAACTTGGATTGTTTTCTAAAAGCAAAAAATAATCGGTTACAAATTTTATTCATTGGTTTAGAAATATCTGAGCCAATTTGGCATTAATTTTGTTCATCAAAGAGTACACGAAGAAGCTCGGTAATCTATCTCTCTCTCTCTCTCTCTCTCTCTCTCTCTCTCTCTCTCTCATCTCTCTCTCTCTCTCTCTCTCTTCTCTCTCACACACACCACACACACATACACACACACACGCACGCACGCACCGCACGCGCACACACACACACACACACACACACCACTGGACTTAATTTGTGCACTTATACGTCACCCCCCTCCTGACACAATATGAAAATATAATCTTTTAAAAAATGCTTTGCTCACTAACCAAACGGCAATATAAATTATGGGCAGTAGTCACATGCACATTGATCTGTTTTATGCAAGGTAATCCACAAAAACGTATTTGCGAAAGACCTTCTTAATGGAAAAGAACAATACAACCGACCCTCTGTTTTTCAAGGGTTCCACATGATTTCCATCACTACCCCCACCCTCCTCTTCTTCATTTTCAGGACGTGCGGGTGTTCTTGAAGGCCAACAAGAAGGGAGACCATGCCTTCAGCAGTGACCTCCCCACAATGAAGGCCATCTTTATGGCGCGTGGACCGGACATCCGGAAGGGAAGCCACGCTACTTCCATTCGATCCGTGGACATCTATCCGCTGGTCTGTCGTCTGCTCAACATCGATGCCGCTCCAAATAACGGCAGTTTGCGACTAACACAGCAGTTTTTGGTCGATAGAATAGTTCCTTAAGTCAAGTGCTCATATCCACGCTCACATACATACACTCATGCACACGCGCTCGCGCATACACACACACACACACACACACACATAAAATAATATATATATATATATATATATATATATATATATATATATATATATATATATATATAGTAGTTAGTAGTAGTAGTAGTATTATGCGCGCGTTCGAACGCACCTTTTAGTGGATAGACGTTAAAACGAACACGCACAGTATTTTCGATATAATTGTAACCATGGTAAGATAATCGGCTGCATTGTTTTTAAATTTGGTGATACAACCTACTTTGTTACACTTGTGCTTTTGACGCACCTGACAAACGGGTGGTAGATTGTACCTGTGGATTTTTTTGTATGCGCCAGGAAAGTAGATAACAGATCTCTGTTGCCTGATTATTAAAAGAGAGAGAGGGGGGGAGGGGGGGGGGGGCCTTGAAAGGGACATGCAGACATTACTTTTTGCCCAGCTAACAAGGAGACGAGACAACTAACGACTTGTCACTTTGTATTTTGTGTTTAAAAAATAATTTGTATTTCTGTGGGTTCAGCCCACCAAGAAAAGTGGTCTGTTATGTTGTGTTCACTCTGCTTTGAGTAACCAGAAAACAAATCCAGGGTCTCTTTTCTGTAATATCCAAGCCCACCAAGAAAAGATGTAGGTTCCAATACGTGTATTTGGGTCCTCCGAGTCAAATTTTTATTTCCAGATGGTACATTGAATCAGCAATGCATTTGCTTTTTTTCATCATGCTATCTAACGCCACGAAGTAGTACGTCTGTGTCTGTGCTCAGGCCTATCAGGGAATGTATTGTTGTTGGGTGTTCCTCAACTTAACATGTTGGGGGTCTTCCAAAATGCTCTCTCGTCTTTTTCATCATACCTGGGAAACACCGTGTGTACACACTAAATGAAACGTTTGTGTGTGTATGACTGTTTTAAATTAAGTACCTCCGCCATATAGGCAGCTATATTTCAACTTCAGAAAATGTGTTCGCCTGTAAGTGGAGAGTACATCGTTGTGCTGAGAGCTTGTCAAGTCAAGTCAAGTCAAGTCAAAATTTTATTTCCAGATGGTACATTGAATAAGCAATGCATTTGCTTTTTTTCATCAAGCCATCTATCTAAGAACAAATTTTGTAATGATTATACTAAGACACTACATTATTGCATCATTTACCGTTAAATTAAACCAGTAAAAAAAGAGGAAAAAATCGATAGGAGATACATTGAAAATACATTTACCACATATACTTTACATGCACACACATACTCATGCACGCTGAGCGTCGCTCACTCCACACACACATTTAATAAAAAATGTTTTAAGAATTAAAAAAAGAAAATCATAAACGTCAGGACAAACAAATTACTTCACCTACTGTTACATCCATTCTTCACGTTTATACTTTAATAATAAAAAGGATACAAGAATGAAAACGTTAGAAATACTAGGCATTCGTCATTACTGACAATATTACTTCAATAACCTCCCTCCTCTCCTCCTCCACCCAGGCAAACGTGTGCTTTTTTTGCGTTTCTCTTTCAAAATAGCGCTTTTAAAAATGACATATTCACACAATAGCTATCAAAGCAAGATAAGTCAAATAAGATTATAATATGATTATCAAATAGAGATACAATTATAACAACAATCGCCCATCACCATGAGTACAACAATAATAACAGATGATCCCATCACCATGAAGACAACAACATAACCATGATAACAGAAAAGCAATTGGAAAGGGGGGGGTGGGGGGGGGGTGGGGGGGGGAGTATCTGGGGAAGGGGTTCTTCAATCAAATAATAGTTTAAAAAAAACAATATTCAAACAGTAGAACTCTATACGATACAGAATTCAAAAGCCCATAATCACTGGACTATCTAACAAAAACAATATCATACTTATAAACAGTGGTAGTAAATGTATAAAACTTATAATCTCAGGTCTGGGCTCACGTGCAATAAGCACATCCTCGATTTCATTGAATTAGGCCGATCCTAGACATGGCTGCGTTGTAGACGAGGAAAGGAGGAGAGGAGGAGAGAGACGATGAACGGGGCTAGAGAGTGAGATGAGAGGGAGAGAGAACACTATCAAGCTATCAGGTCTACCATAAAAAGATTTTAAATTTCCTCATTTCCACTTGTTTAACATTGCTGATTATTACTGCGAATAGAGTACTCTGATTCTTTGCACTATTAGTGTGCCTCTTTCCTGCCCCCCTCCTCCACACATTACACGCGTGTGATGTAATATTTTAGTCTAAGTAAGACATCTTGAATTTTTTTTGTAAGGAATTACCATAGTGCTGGTAAATGTAGTATGGTTGATTTTGCCAAGTATCAGGTTGATTGCCTTATTAGTCAATTCCTAGGTCATGCATTAGATGGTTTTTAGCTGTGTCTTGAACTGATTTTTGTTTTTGATACATTTAAGGCGTTTTGGGAGCTTGTCCATAAGTCACGACTGAGGTACAAGAAGCTGTTGTAAAGATATTTCTTGGTCTCGGAAATGTTGTAGATGATTTCTGTCTTGTTCATTGATTTTGAAGCTATTGGTGATACTTTGGAGGCATTAATTATTTATATTTGTCTTATAATTATTGTATAACTTTTGACTTAATTATAAATGTGTGAGCATGGTACGAATGTTTACAATGTGCGAGCGATGCTGCTCGTGCGCAGTGATGTGTTATGTGCGGACGTACGGGTTTACTTGTGCGACAAATGTAAAAGTGATTTTTGTTGGGGTGGTGTTTGTGGCTTGGCTTGAGATATTGCTGATTTGTAGGATGCTTTTTATTCATTGATGGGTGATACGTGTGCGATTGTTGGACAGTGTGTGTGTTTTAAATATTATGTTTAAATGTTTATTGTTTTTATGTATGGCGAGTAACCCGCCGGAATTTCTCTGTCTTTGAGATAATAAAGTTTTTGAATTTGAATTTGAATTTGAATTTCCATTGACAACTTTCTGGACAAATAGAGCTTTATTTAGATAAAGTCTGTTTTTGAAGGTTAGGATATTTGTTTCCTTATAATCGTTGATGGTTAGGGAGCTTGATTTTAGTAGAACAAGTTTCAGTGCTCTTTTATATAATCTATGAATCAATTTTAAATTTGTAGCACTGCAGCTGTCCCAAAGAGATGAAGCATAGTCAACTATAGGCAAAATATGGCCGCAAAAAAAGAGTTTTGCGAGAGTGGTTATTCAGAAAAATGTTTTATTTTTGATAACTGAAGTAGCTTGAGAGAAAGACGTTTTCCTAGCGCCATTCACTATGGTCAGTCCAAGTAAGATTTTTGTCAATAATTACACCCAGAATTCTGTGGGAGTCGACTTCTTTCAATTACTCTTTTACCTATCAACAGAGGTTGGAATTTATCTTTCATTTTTTGTCTCTTTTGTCTTGCTAGTACATACATACACTTAGTTTTTCGCGTATTTAGGGACATATGGTTTAACTGAGTCAAGTAACCAATCTGTCAATATTGTGTTGAAGTTTGATTGTAAATCTGTAGGGGTCAGAATCACTACAATAGAGGGATGTGTCATCAGCAAACATTTCACAGCTACATTCTAGAAATTGGGGTAAGTCATTTACATAGATTGAAAATAGAAGTGGACCCAATATTGACCCTTGTCACGGATGAAGACAATCTCACAATCATAGTTCAGAGCCCTTTTTTTCGTTCCTCGGCTACAACTTCGAGGTTTACTAATGGTGAGATTTGGCTATGTGACCGTTTTTGCCCACCAGGAGGGTAGCCGCATTTCCACTTTGGGATTAAGCACATTTTAGTGTAGGCCTTGGTTTTTCAAATGCATCGGTTAGTGACAAAGCGTTTGGCCTGAAGTGGGCCAGCAGGCTGCATCCCTGTGTGGGCTACTAAAATCAGTAGTAGGTTGTCTTGTTGTTTTCACTACAAACACAGGTAGTAGTCTGCATTGCCTGGTTTGGGGTTATCAAGAACACGGGTAGTGAATTGTACTGCATGGTTTGGGTTACGAACACCGTGTGATTTGACTCAGTTTGGGTTTATCAAGAACCCGAGTTTGTACTGATGTTTGGGGTTTATCAAGAACACCGGTAGTGATTTGTACTGCATGGTTTGGGGTTTATCAAGAACGGTAGTGATTTGTACTGTATGGTTTGGGGGTTATCAAGAACACCGGTAGTGATTTGTACTGTATGGCATAGGGTTTATGGAGAACACTGGTTTGATTTGTTGCTTTACGAGATTCAACGCTATATAAATTTCAACATTATATTATATTATTATTATTATTTGTACTGCATGGTTTGGGGTTTATCAAGAGCACCGGTAGTAAGTTAAGTTGCTTTGTTTTGAGTTTTGGCCTCAAGAGAAGAGGAGTTGGAAAGTGTTTTTCAGTGTTTTGGGTTCATGAAGGTCAGTGGCTTGTTATTAGTATTGTTCTTTTCATTATGATTTGACAAGGAAATGAATGCCTGTTGCGCTTTATTGCTCTAATATTGGTGGTGGTGGTGATGGTGGCGGTGATGGTGACTGTAGTGGTGTGTGTGTGGCTGTTTTCTGGCTCACACAGATTTTGTTTTGGGTTGTTGTTCTGAGCTTAGTTTTTATCTACTAAAGTAGTACACTGCAGATTACGATGTTTTAATGTACCAAAATGATGAATGGTAATTATATTTTGTACTTTTGATTCATCAAAAAGATAAATGGCAGAATATGAAAGTTTTGTGGTTTTAGTCTTAACAAAAAAAGGAAATGGTAAATCATATAACTTAGGGTTTTTTCTCCTGCCTAACAGGTGGAGAGGATTTTTGGTGCATCAGAAATGGATGTAGTATCAATTTATTCTTTTGCCTATCAAAATGATGAATGTTGCCTGGCATGTTTTGATGTTTTGGACTACCGAGAAAGATGAGCGATTACTCGTTTCTTGGTGGATTCCTCTACCAAAACCGAGAAATATTTGCGTGGGATTTTTTGGTTCGTCAGAAAGTACCTCGCAATACTTTGCCCTTTTGTACCTCGGCTTAATAAGATTTAAAAAAAGCTGTATTGGGTGTTCTTTTCTGTTTGCATCTACGGAAAGAGAAGATAAATGGTGGAATGCATAGTGTTGTTGATGCTGCTGGGGTTTTGTTGTTGTTGCTGATCGTTCCCCAGCTTAACGCTTTGAAGATCACCCCAGAATATGCACTACCTCACTCACCACCTCAGGGAATTGCTACGAGATTTTTAAGTACACACTGGATGAGAAGACTGCGCGTATAACTTCATATGTACGGCAGCTTATCTTCAACTTGAGATGGAGATGATAGTAGTCTGGGTTTTGACTTGCCAAGAAATCATGGCTAGGATTGCTTTCTTGCTTTGTGCTTAGTGCACAGAGATGATAGGTAAAGCTGTAGTGTTGCTTTGTGTTTAGTGCACAAAGATAAAGCTGTACTTTGCTTTGTGTTCAATGCACAAAGATAGGTAAAGCTGTACTGTTGCTTTGTGTTCAGTGCACAAAGATAAAGATATACTGTTGCTATGTGTTCGGTGCACAAAGATAGGTAAAGATGTACTATTGCTTTGTGTTCAGTGCACAAAGATAGGTAAAGCTGTATTGTTGCCTTGTGTTCAGTGCACAAAGATAGGTAATCAGTGCACAAAGATAGGTAAAGCAGTACTGTTGCTTTGTGTTCAGTGCACAAAATATAGATAAAGCTGTACTGTTGCTTTGTGTTCAGTGCACAAAGATAGATAAAGCTGTACTGTTGCTTTGTGTTCAGACACAAAGGTAGGTAAAGCTGTATTATTCCTTTGTGTTCAGTACACAAAGATTAAGCTGTACTATTCCTTTGTGTTTAGTGGACAAAGAAGAAAAATCTTTACTACTATTTTTTACGTGTTTGGCTGGCCAGGAAGACTGGTAGAAGGTGTAGCTTTGGTCTGCTGTGGTCCCTGTGGAGACCAGAAGAAAGTTGTGTAGAGGAGGATGAAACTAACAATAAAGAATTCCAACAAGAGAAAATGGTTTGTTGTGCTGCTTCAGCTTCTGAGACGTTTCTGGCCTGCTGTTCCCACACCGCTCTTTCTGATCTCTCTCAGCCACTAGTGAGTCATGCCGCTAACCCCGGATCCGGAAACTTTCTTTCATTGCATGATGGTCACGCATACACGCACACAGACACACGCGCACACACACACTCTTCGTGTCTCTTGTCTCTCTCACTGTGAACAAGCCCATAGATTCATCCATCCTCAGCTATTTTTATCAACAAAAATGAAATGATATAAATATTCCACCAAGATTTATTAGTGGTTATAAGAACTCGAGTGCCGCTTCAAACATTGTGATGATGCATACATTGGCACAACTGATCGATTTTCGAAACTGTGACCTCTGTACTGCTGCTGCCTGTGCTAATGTCATGCAGGCTATCTTCTCACAAATCACACACCCAAACAAACAACTCCTTTCACAGTGCTACAACATGGCGGATATAACTGCTATCAACAAGACTAGGAGCAGAGGAACCGGTTTTTTTTATTTTTTTATTTTTTTATTTTCTTTTCGCGGTCTCGTTATGTTCGCATGCTTAGGTTCAACCGTTTCCTCCGGCCCACATTCCCGATGTTATGCCCCAGCCATACTCAGGCCAGTTATGTTGTGTCCTCAGGGTCAGAATCCAGAGCCAAAATGTCATGTAGCCGTGAGGCCACCAGCCAGAATGGCCCTGCAGTGCTGCTGGGTCATGTATGTGGAGTTTAATGGTGCCTACCCTGAGGTGCTCAGCATTTTTTCTCTCCTTTTTTTCTTCGTTCCGGCTAGAGCTGCGAGATTAACCAATGGTGAGATTGTTCAGTCTGCGACCTTTTTAACCCGCCATTAAGGCAGGCGCATGCCGACTTCGGGGATGGTGACTGAACGACGCCTGTGTGTATGTTTTTTATTGTTATTTTGTCATCCGTTCCTACCGGCACGCAAGGCGGAACGGAGTTTTAACATGTGCACAAGATGTCCTGCGTGCGTTCACACACCAAACCTAGTTTGATAGTCTCATCCGAAGAGCTTTTATAGCGGGTGGAGTCAGTACTTCAGTTAAATCTGGGTAAAATTCCCTGAAACGGACGCCTCCGTGGTGGCTTCGATCATGGGCTGTCAGATCACGAGCACAACGCTCTAACCACTAGACTACCCCCCCCCCCCTCCCCTTCCTTTCATGATTTTAAGTATTGATATACAATTTCAATATATGTTGTGAATATGACCTTACAAATAACTTAATAGCAACATGAAATAACTTTTTTCTTTTGAATTTGCAAACCTCTGCTGCCAATAACAAACTTGCAATGCTCTTGCCCATATTAATCTAAAAGTCCATAAGCTTTGCACAAAACATTGTTAATGTAATGTTACGTTCATAGATGTACGGATATTGGTTTAACACTATAAGATAACAGAATGAATGCATACGAGTATACCTTTACCATTGCCAGTAGCTGACCACCTTTTCCGTAACCAATCCCTAAGTGGACGGCAACAGCCCACTATCAATAGACAAATAAGCAAGCAAGCAAACATACACACATAATTATGAAAAAAGAAAGCGATTGGATGACAGCCGCTTGGACAGCAGCAGCTATACAAAGCACATGTATCCCATACACAAGGCATAAAGCAGAAACCCTTCACATGCACCCTGGCTCTTCTTGAAGCACACTTAGAATACATCAGTCCCACTCAAAAACTGACAAGCATGAAAGGCATCCACTGCTGCCCTGTAAGCCAACAGGCATGACAATGACGATGACAATGACAAATTCTTTTATTTCGAGGATAATGAATAAACACCCATGTGCTTTTTTACATCCAGTCCCCGCCCTTAGGGATCCCTAAGGGTGGGACTGGATGTAAAAAAGCACATGGGTGCTTATTCATTATCCTCGAAATTAAAGAATATATATTTATATATATATATATATATATATATATATATATATATATATATATATATATAGAGAGAGAGAGAGAGAGAGAGAGAGAGAGAGAGAGAGAGAGAAGAGAGAGAGAGAGAGAGAGAGAGAGAGAGAGGAGTGTGTGTGTGTGTCTTGGGGTGGAATTGAACCTAAGACTGTTCGAGTTTTGTTTGTCCATCTGCTGGGGCAGTACTTAGGCTTTACGTTACCCTAGTTTCCCTTTGACAAAAGGTTACAGGTGAGCGAGCTCAGCGCCAGAAAAGCCATCAGCCGTATACAGGCCAGCAGCCAGCTGACATGAGGGCGGGCAGCGGAGCTGGCGCTGTGGCTGGCCAGAAAGTGAGCCGTGTTGGCCAGACTGCCGTTGTTGGGCGCTGCCTCGATGTTTAGCAGGCGGCAGATGAGGGGGTAAATGTCCACAGTTCGGATAGAATGAGAGCGAACGTCGCTCTTGAAGTCAGGTCCGCGGGCTAGGAAAATGGCCTTCATTGAAGCCAGCTCGTTGCTGAAGCCGTGGTCTCCAAATTCGTTGTCCTTGATGACTTTCTGGGTTTTCTGTCACAGAGAGAGACAATGACAATGACAAATTATTTTATTTCGAGAGAGAGAGAGAGAGAGAGAGAGAGAGAGAGAGAGAGAGAGAGAGAGAGAGAGAGACACGCTTTGACGCTTTGACCAATTTATTGTCATTGCCCAAAGTGGCCTATTGACAAGGGGGGTTATACACGACTTTCTTTTGTAAATATAAATAAATACAAGAAAAATCACATGATGCATTTAACGTAATGAAAACCAAAAAACCAAAAATGAGCTCTTATGAATGGATACGACTTTAAGCTCTGACGTAAACTCAGTTTCAAAATGAACACAAAGTAATAATTAGGATGAACAATAGGAACCAATAAGCAATAACTAAAATAATGACAAGAACATTCTAGAATGCTATATTAGACCATCCATTGACATTTTATGTGAAATTTTCAAAAAATATTCTTGCTGGAGACTACAGCGTAATTATAAATGTTTCTTTAGGTGTTTCACAAAATGCTGGAGTTTACATAATATAAATGTTACTTTAGTTTAGTCACAAATGTTAAGCTAATTGGAACTTAGCTGTAATTGTCTTGATTTCAGTGCTTCAGCAATAAACTTTGCAACCGATTTGATCACAATATCATCATCGGACGATAAGATAGAAAAAATATCTTGCCTTCGGAAAGCTTCTAGATTGAGAACACCACAGTTTTCACGTATGGAAACATATGATTGACAATGAAACAGGAAATGCACTTCATCATCAAGAATATGACCACACATAGGGCATGGGAACTGTGTGGACGTCTCAGGTTGAAACCATCTTTTGTTTGCATTGAAGCCGAGTGTTCTTAGTCGAAATCTTGCATAAATTAGTCGATGCCATTTGTCAGTGACTATTCGAAGATACTTTTCAGCTTGAGAAGCACACTTAAACGAAAAAAACCAGCAGTATTTATCTTTACTTTCCATGTCCGAGTGCCAATTTTGTTTAAATGAACAAATGAGTCTGTCTTTCAATTCAGAAATAAACCCATGCTCGCTACCTACTTCCTGAGACAACCACACGATTCCAAAACCATGTTCTGATAAAAACTTTTATCAAATACTTTTACAAATACTGTACTATATGGAGAAACGGGAAGATATCCTTTAAACATCAGAACGTCTATTAAGTGTATTAAGTACTGGCTAAAACTACTGAAACTTCCAGGGTCACGTTTATGTAGGCAGTCTTATGACATGATGGTTATACAAATGGAGAGAGAGAGAGAGAGAGAGAGAGAGAGAGAGAGAGAGAGAGAGAGAGAGAGAGAGAGAGAGAGAGAGAGAGGACAACACGGGTGCGGTTAGTTTCACACAACAACAATGTATTCACTGACAAAACCTGAATGAAAGTGAATGAGATAGAGCATCTGCAGTTACTTAAACCTCACTTCAATGTAACATAAATATCATATCGAAAAAAGGGGGGGAAATATGTTCCTTTCTTTTGCATTAAGTTTTATAGACCTGAAAAGATCGAGGCAATGCACCTGCCAAGAAAGCGAGAAGAGCGGGTTCCATCCCTATGTGTGCCAAAACTCTTCCCCCATCCACCAGACCTTGAATGGTAGACTGGGTACTAGTCTTTCGGATGAGACGATAAACCACGGTCCCGTGTGCAACACGTGTAATTCACCACACAAAAACAACCTACGGAAACAAGAGAATTGTCCCATGGCAAAAAGTCCGTACAACAAAGCCCCTATGATAGGAAAACAAATTCTTTTGCAAACAGGAGAAAAATATAATATATATATATATATATATATAAATATAATATATATATATATATATATATATATATATATATATATATATATATATGTGTGTGTGTGTGTGTGTGTGTGTGTGTGTGTGTGTGTGTGTGTGTGAGGGTGGCGCTGCACTTAGGGTGACGTGCTCTCTCTGGGAAGAGGAGTCCAAATTTGAGGCAGAGAAATGTGTGGTGGTTGAAAGTGGTAGTCTTCTTCTTCTTCTGGAACGTTCAGACAGCAACTATTGGTGTCTGTCATAACAGCGCAAAAGCGTTGCGCTGCCGTTCAGCACCTGACAAGTCAGGCCTAGCGCATCCGACTTCGGCGTGGGAAGAATTGTTATCTTTCACGTCTTTCTGGGTAAAAAGCGGGAGAATGGACCAAGAAGGCAGAAAATAGGAAAGAAGGAGGAGACGGGAAGAAAAGGAACAAGGCAAAAACGAAAAGAGGGACAGAAAAGATAATTTCTCCCTATCTTTCAGGTGTGGTTGATGTGACATGATACAAAATAAAGCAACAGTGTTTTCTTGTCAGGAATGTTTCAAAGCTGGCTTATACGGCAGCTCCATTTTTATCTTTCATCATATCTTTGATCATCATCCAATGAATGGAAATGATTCTAGATTTCTTTTTTGTGCCCATGGAGAATCTTAATGTTGGCTTTTTTGCCACTGGTGAAATCACGTTTAACTTTGTGCGGTGTGAAGACCTTTAAGTGACTGTTGTTAGAAAGGTGTCAGTCTTTCAGAGCACACCTCTATTCCTTTTGTCTTGAATCTATGCTGTTACTGTCGTCAATGGCAGCTTAGCAGGGATCTTCCGTGTGGAATCAGAACAGGCACCGATGAACACGAACGGAGAATTCTGACAATGGTGGCTCTCTGTGGACTGCTGCGTTTCAGGATTCAACAGAAATCCTGTCTGTGACTAGTATTATACAGATCAAAATAAGTGGCAAAGTAACAGCAACACGATAGCATCACGGAAGATAAGGCAACCAGGAAAAAAATCTAGACATATAAAGGAGAAAGTCTCTTACTGCGGAGAGCAGCCATCCTTCATCAGCTATAATGATAACTGGCATGATCCTGGGATTGTGCTTGTAATGGAAGTGATCCGGGATCTCCTCCTTACGGTACCCCTTCACGTGAGGGATTTTCCGGCACGCCTCCATCACGTCCGCTTCCCGTCCTGCCGCGGGCACGATGGCCGTCACCGTTCCAGAATCCGGCACTCTCTCCACCAGGCTGTCGTTCAGGTAGTCCCACAGATTCAGCAACTGGGTCAGCAAAGGAGAAAACCTCATGGAAAAAACAGCTACAGAGAAAAAAAGCGTCAAAGCTGTCAGAGAAGCTGCCCTGATTGTTGTTTCTTTGTGCTGAAGGTAACAGTAAGGTTAAAAATGTCTATCTGACCAGGTTTTCACAAGTGCCCCTGGTTGTTCCTGTCTTCACAAACCAAACACCAAAGCCTGACTATACTGGCCCTGCTGCCTTCTTGTTTATGACGTGACAGTTTGGAAACAATGAACCTGAACTATCCCGAAAACAGTGAAACAACAGTGAAACTCCCTTGACTCCATGAGCTCACAGTGTTTTAATGAATGATTTTTTTTTAATTTTCATATAGAAGTTATCATCAGTTATATGAAAATTGCATTAGAGGTGTTTGCAGGTTATATAGTTATGGTTGTAATGTCAGAAATCAAAACTCCCCTTTTAGTCCTGCCCAATGTGGCTTGTGTAAAGAGGAAGGCTTGCATAAATTTGCAGTTTTTAAGTTTACCAATGATCACGCACGCACGCACGCACGCACACAAACACGGTACACAGCCTAGTGATTACAGCATTCTGACAACAAGGGTTCGAGCTCATGCGGGTGCCGCCACCACAGAGACGCTCGTTCAACGGACTTTTGCCCCTGGAGTTAGTTGACATGACTGCCGACTCCATCTAACCAGTCTCTTGTTTAAACATGTCAGATCCCAAGAACTCCCAAATAGTGTCATGCATGGTGTCCTGCCTTACATAGTTCGGAGGTAATTTGTTAGGGGGTGGTTTAAACCCATTTTCATAGGGACAGGGGAAAAAAAAGAAGGTGCTGCATCCATGGTGATGCAGAAGAAAGCAGTCAGAATTTCACACGGCAAAATGTAACGTAAGACAACAGAGTACTAAACAATGCATTGCAATTCAATCCAATCCACAGAACACACAGGGCAGATACTACACATCGGTACAGGGCATGGCTACTGGGCACACTGTACTAGAGCATGCAGTTGAACGGCACACCCAGCGGGACACACTATACTAGGCAGCAGTTTGGGGTCATGTAGGTATACACAGTACATTTGAGGTCAGGTCTTCCTCAGCTACATCTGTCAATAAATGTTGCATAACTTAATTTTGCGAGGAAAAATCGTCGTTAAAACGAAATACCCAAGGTCTAAGATAAATTCTGTTGATAAAACACTGTAAACATCTCCTGCGCAGTTAGCACCGTGATTACCAACTATATCAATGAGGAGAACGAGAAACAGTCTCACCCAAACACTCTGTAACAATAACAACCGAGAAATAATAAGACCAATAATAAAGTTAATGTCTCCCTCCCAGTGCATTAATTAAGACGAGTACTGAGGTAAAGAAGTGAGTAGGCACTTACCCATACAAGGACAAAAACAAAGGAACAAAAAAAAACCTCCACCACCGAACCAACCAAGAAAACACATTTATATTCATGATTTTACCCTTTCACGTGCCATTCTCCTTCTTTAAAAATGGAAAACAGGGAAGCAAAAGTACTCACCCTGGTTTGCGCGTTGACATCCGTCATGCCATGATCTGATGTCAGGATGATGTTGACGTCATTCAGTTCTTTCTCTTCCATTTTGTCCAGAATCATGCCAAGAATACCGTCCATTTCTTTGACCTTTTCAGAATGAAACGGGAAGTGAATATATATATATATATATATAATATATATATATATATATATATATATATATATATATATAAGAGAGAGAGAGAGAGAGAGAGAGAGAGAGAGAGAGAGAGAGAGAGAGAGAGATTACCACTCCCGCATTTGGTTCTTAAATTTATTTTCGTTCCTCGGCTAGAACTGGGAGGTTCACCAATGGGGAGGTGAGAGTTTGGGGATCGGGATGGTTTTTTTGGTGGCAGCTGCAGACCCACTTGAGACCTTGAGTTTTAGCATTTTCACCGAAGGTTACTGTAAACTTCACTCCTTGAGGAGCTGTTATGGCACCGCTATGGATTTTCCAGGCAGTGTGTCGTTGGTAACCTGGCGGAGCCTAGTCCTATCCGGGTATCAGGAGGCATGCTGGGTGTGTCCAAGTTGTTCACGCTGACGGCCATAACTGGCCTACTCTTCTACAAAAAGTTAAAAGTGATAGTTCGATTCCCATTTGTACTAAAACTTTCCCCCCACCCACTAGAGCTTCAGTGGTGGTCTGGGTGCTAGTCTTTCAGATGATGATAAACTGAGGTCCTGTGTGCAACACGCATTCTACGAACGTTAAAGAACCTACGGCAACGAGATTTGTCCCTGGCAAAATTGTGAAGAAAAAGTCACTCTGAAAGGGGAACAGTTAGACTTGCAAACAGGAAAACAAAAATGAAAACTGGGTGGTGCTGTTGTTGTCACAAGCCCAGAAACCAGCCAGCTGCTTGGTGTTTCGCCTCTGGGGACCAACCCAGCTGTGCAGTGGTCAGGGTAACCCGCTGTAACCTGACACTTCTGCTGCCACCATTGAGACAACGCCGCGCCCTGCTTTCAGTGGTAATATACACCAGATACATAATCGTCATTGTTGTATCTTTCTAAGCGTAGTTATTTGATTTTTTTTTTAATCAAAACTAATAGACCTTTTTTTGTAACAAATTCCCTGCAGTGCATGCAGTCTCTGAAAATGGAGAAATTCTGAGCGGTTTTTTTTTGTTGCATCTATACTTTACAACACGTTTATGTCACACACTGTTAGATATTTAGTAATATACAACTCAAAGAAACTCTTGACCCTAAATTTGAAAACTGAACTTAACCCACGCAGTCAGATGGTGAGATAACACAGCAGTAAGTGAAATGCACTCCACATGGGGAAAAAGTCCACAAGAACATTGGCGATGCCTCAGCAAGCAGCCATCATGTTGTTCACCTTAGACCTCTCTGGGGGCTTCAGTGTGCCAATAGCCATTTTGGGTTCCTAAAGTTGCATGAACTTGAGTTCTCCCCTGGGTTTTTGCATTCACTGCAAAATGTCGAACTGGATACCGCTAGCTTTGTGCTCTGCCACTGGGGCATTCGACATCCTGAATAGCTGCCAGTTCAAGCATCTGAGAGCAAATTGTGTAGCAGACGCCAAGTTCTAAATAAAGGAACGCTAAGGATTTCCAGTCGGAGTTGCGCATTTGACCCGCTGACCTGTACCATTTGTGAAGTTATTTCCGGTGTTGCATAATCGACCTGTTGACCTTATCATTTGTAAAATCACTGGATTAGGAACAACCAGATATTGTATTTACTTTTTCCGCACAACAGGGTTTTAAATCCAGTTTTCTTTGGTATTTACATAATCCGCAGAGAAGAATTAATGGAGCAAAAAGGAAAGAAGTTGGGACAAAACCTGGTGGGAAGAAATACAATGCAGGAAAGAGAGGTTCTGCTGACACGTTTAACAGGGAAACAGAAGAGTGACTGGCGTTACAGCCATGCCCTGGGAGGGACAGGGAAGCAGCCCCTGAGCTAGTACATTCTTGCCTGTTTTGCTAGTCATGGTTGTGGCCATGCGCTTTCCCTGGTGAGGGCAGCCTGAGAAATCTGGGGTGGCTGTGGTATACAATTCAATTCACTCTGCCTGCTTCATTCTCTACTGCACTACCTTTCGATCGAGGTTCCGTGTGCGAACGCACGCAGAACATCTTACGCACACGTGAACATCTTTTTTTCCCTTTTTTTTCGCTGTTTCATCTTCTGTGACGTCCTCCCTCCCCCCCCCCTCCCGTCCTGCTGTTCCCACGCCGGTCATTTTAATCTCCCAGCCACAGCCATGCCCAGATTTGTTATGTCTCAGCACATGTTAAAACCTTTTCTGCTATTCGAGAGAGTAGGACATTGTTTGCTGGTGGGAATGGATGACAAAATTTACAAAAATTATACACACGGGGACTGGATGTAAAACGTACTGGCTGCTTATTCAATAATCCTCGAAATAAAAGTGTCACTGGGCTCTGTCTAGCAAGATCTGTGACTAGCTGTTGGATAATGTGACAAAGTCACACCAGGGCACTTGTCTTTCCTTGATTAAGTCAGTGTGTACACAGAGAGGTCTGTGGCTTGTCCAAGGATGTTGTGCGGCTTCTTTAGATCAACACAGAAAATGGCCAGAGGGTTCCAGATAACGAGATAACGGTTTGCAGAAAACGGGATGGGATGACAAGTGTTTTAGAAATAAATGTTTTAGACACAATTGCAATCATCATCATCATCATCATCATCATCACCATCATCATCATCATCATCATCATCATCATACGATAACTACTATGATTTTTATGTGGATGATGAAGATGTGGATGACTATGACAATACTGCTGCTCCAATAATCTTGATGGTGATGACGATGGTAATAATTATGACAATGATAATGATGACAATGACACATTCATAGAATACTTCTTACGTACATGCAACACTGAAAAGGACTTTTAAATTCCATGTGTGTAATTCGCACTCTATCACACTTCTTTCTTACTGTGAGTGGTGATAAGGAGAAAGGAAAAGAAGATGTCAATGATTCTCCCAGGACTGACTGTGCAAACGACCAGGAAGCCTTGACAAATAACAGACACCCCAGTCAGTAGTACTGACACAAGGCAATGTCACCACCACTTTGCCCAATCATGTTCTGTCTATTTCCTTTTTGACTGGTTCCAAAGTTCTTATCAGGAGCTGATCACGTTTCACTAGGTATCTCCTAATGGCAATGGTTGATGGTCTCTAAAAGACTTTTTATACACATACACACGCGCGCGCACGCACACACACACACACGCGCGCACACACACAACACACACACACACACGCACACACACACGCACACACACGCACGCCGCTCGAAATTACTTAACACACTAATTTTAAAACTGAAACAGGTGTGTTTTAAGATTGGACTTAAAAGATTGAAGAACGATTTGGAAAGCCATTAATACCTTGAGTAATAATTCAAGACCCAACACCCAAAAAGTCATAAAAGAAATATCAGCAGAAAACCTTAACTCTCACTTTGCAAAAATTGCTGAATCTATAATATCAAATAAATAGAACAAAGACAAATGAGATGACAGAATTAAAACATTACTGTTCATCAAAATGCATTTCTTCTGAATTTATCATACCCCAATCACAATAACAGAAGTGCTTAATAGCTTACTCACATTAAAACAGTCAGGATCAAGAGACCTTGACAAAATAGACAGTGAAATACTAAAAATCAGCGCATATGCTATAAATGATACTCTAATGTATATCTTTAACTTGTGTATTGACAAGAATTATTTTTCCATTGAAGTTTAAACGAGCCAAAGTAATACCTTTACACAAATCAGGAGACTGAACCAATCTGTCTAACTATAGACCAATATCCATACTATCAGTCCTATCTAAACCATTAGAAAAAACATGTACAATTTAACTTGCATTATCATTTTAAAACCCATGATCTAATTAATGAAAATCAGTCAGGATTTCATGAAAACCATTCTTGTCATACTGTCCTAATACAATTGACCGAGCGATGTCTTTTGAATATCAATAATAGTGAAATTACGGGAGTCCTATTTTTAGACTTTGCTAAAGCTGTTGACGTTATAAGCCACTCTCTCCTCATTGAAAAACTAAAATACTACAGAATTTCCTACCAAGCATTATCGTTTTTAGATTCACTTCTCAGTAATCGTCAACAGCTTGTTGAAATCGGGCTCAGGAGATCAACCTTATATACCTGTGATATATGGTATACCACAGGGATCAATACTAGGACCACTCCTTTTCTCTATTTATATTAATGACCTACCTCTGCATATTCATGGTTCATGTGAAATGTTTGCTGACGATACATCAATTCAATGTAGCAACAGTGATCCTAACCAGCTTGTGAATGATAATTATGCAGGCAGATATCGATAAACTTATTGAATGGACAGAACTCAATCATATGTCTCTTAATCCAAACAAAACAAAATGTATGTTTATAACGACTCGGCAAGAAAGACAGAAAATTCATTTTCCATTCGCCCCAATATTTATCCAAGGACGAAAAATTGAAGAAGTTGTTTCACACAATGTACTAGGTGCAGTAATTGACAATGATTTATCTTGGTCAGAACACATAGCCACTTTAGGAAAACGAATCTCAGTAAGACTATATCACCTTAGAAAAATCAAACATTTTCTAAACCTACAATCACGAAAGCTATTCTTTCACGCACATATTCTATATCTTATAAATTGTTTCAACCTTATGGGATAGTGCTAGTGAAACAAACCTAAAGCATATTAGCCGCCTTCATAAAAGAGCTATCAAACTAATCCGACTGAATCCTAATACATTGACCACCACCAACAACTACAAAGAATAAGATATTCTTCCACTCAAAGACAGTCTGCATTTCAACAAGTGTCTATGTATGTACAATATATTAAACAGAAAAGCCCCAAAGAAAATTGTGAAAAATTTTGCCGTTACTAAAAGCAAGCTTACTCATAGATTGTCTTTGCCAAGGCCCCGTAACAATCTCTATAAGTCAAGCCTTGCTTATTCAGGAAGAACAGTGTGGAATAATCTACCTATCTCCTTAAAATCAGCTCCTTCGAAACAAATGTTCAAGAAACTCTTGAAAAAAATCTGATGGTGGAAAAATTGTAAGTCCACTTTTATACTCGAGGTTATCTACATCAGGCTACTTTGTTGTTATTCCTACCTTTGTTATTTGTATTTTCTTCATTTGTTGTATGACTTGAGCTTATGTTATACTGTCTTGGTTTTGTTTTATCTTGTCTTGTGAGTGTTTTTTTTTGTTGGTTTTTGCTTTTTAAAAAATGTCTTCATTTATCCGTATGACTTGAGCTTATCTTATACTGTCTTGATTTGCTTTATCATGGTTTGTTAGTCTGGAGTTATATTTTTTAAAAACCGCCATAGATTTGTGTCTTCAACATGTGTGAACATTGTATTTGATTGCTTTTATATGCCAATTTTCTTGATGTTCTTTTTGTGAGGGCAGGATGAAAAAAAAGTTGTGCAAACTTAATCTTTTACCCTCAATAAAGATCATTTTGACTTGACTTGACTTGAAGAGTTGTTCTGTGCCTGAGAGAGTATGGGAGAGAATTCCAATAAGAAAGGGCTTGAAAAGAGAGAGATTGTCTATCCTGTGATTTTGTTTGAAAGGTTGGGATACCAAACAGACGAGTATCAGCAGAAGTGCGAAGATAACGAGATAGGACATAGAGCTGAAGGAGGCCAGAAAGGTAGGAAGGAGGAGAATGTTCAGTGTCTAAAGAACTGTGTGACTAGTTTGTGTTGAATCCGTTTCCTTGCAGGAAGTCCGTCTGAGGCATGGAATGAAGGAGAGATGCTGGAACTTGGATGATCAAAACACAAGACGAGCAGCATGGTTTTTGTAGTTTTACCTTTTGTCTACGCGTTGTTTTGGAAATGTACACAGCAGAGAGTTACAGCAATCAGGGTGACATAGACTGAAAGTACAGGCTAAAGATTTTGTAGCTGCAACCGCGGAAAGGTATCGGGTGGAACTTATTCCTGGCAGTTGAGCCAGAGCTACTATAACAGTTTTGAAGACGACAAGGAGAATATCATGGTCAATGGTGTTAAAGGTAGGTTTCAGGTAGATGTAGATGAGAGAGAGAGGAGAGAGAGAGAGAGAGAGAGAGAGAGAGAGAGAGAGAGAGAGAGAGAGAGAGAGAGAGAGAGAGAGAGAGAGAGAGAGAGAGAGAGAGAGAGAGAGAGAGAGAGAGAGAGAGAGGGTGGTGGTGGTAACACCACTATTATCAGGTAATGTGAGTAAATTTATTACAAGTTTTCATAGAGCTGTTTTTGTGCTGTGACCAGCTACTGTCAGTAGGCAGACTGATTTGTATAGAGAAGTTCGTTTGCTGTTAGATGTTGACGCAGGTGGTGGAGAATGATCTTTTCAGTTATTGTAGCAAGAATAGAAAGATTGGAAGCTGGCTGATAATTCTTGAGAACATTAGGATTAAGTGACGGCTTCTTTAGAAGAGATTTGACATGAGCTGATCTGAAAGATTTTAGGAAAGATGCCTGAGATAGGCGATTGGTTGATGAGAGAAGTAAAGAATGAAAGGAGAACAACAAGACTGTTCTGACAAAAAAACCAAGAGATGGTCCAGTTCACTGATTTTAACAACAGAGGACAAAATGGTTTACTGGAAAAAAGTTCCAGAGGTAGACTAACGTGATGTGAAAGGAGGGCGGGGATGTTCCTAAAAATGATGGGTTCAGCTACTGTTTAAAAAATGACATCCTTCAGATCAAGTTTGTCACGAATGTAAGAAATTCTGCCGGTAAAGAAATCCGAGAAAGTTTCAAGAAGATCAGCAGACGGAATATCAGATGAAAAGTGGGCTGCTTTGGGTTTTGCATTAGTGATCTGGAAGAGCTGTTCGGAACTGGCAGCAGACAAAACTGAATATTTTCATTATAAAATGAAACAGTGCATCTGGAAGACTAACAACAATCTTATCTCCTGAGAACGAAAAGCTCTGAAACGTGATTCAGGAAATATTGTGATGCACTCACGATAACATATCTAACCAGGTCACTGGCCCAGATCAGATACAAGTAGGTCGAGATGGTTGATCACATGCCTGTGTGTTGAATGGTTTTGCTGCTTCGCTTCATCTTTGTCAGGTCCCAATGCTTGTACTGCTAAATGTCAAAGTCCTACATTCCAGTTTTGTTTGAAAGTGGAACACAAGCCACATGCTGAAACCTGACAGATGGCCTATGATAAGGAATTCTAAAACCCCACAAAAATATGATTACTATTGTTCGAGTTAACGGTCTTGAAGCAAAGGAGTGCAGCAACACAAAACCAGGTTCCCACAGCTGGCGTTTTGTTTGAAGAAGACAGGCGGGGAGTCAAAAATCTTTTATTTTATGTGCTCTTTTGCATCCAGTCCCCGCTCTTATCGGGTTTACATCAACATAAAACAATTAAAAACGATATCTATAATAATGATAAACAAAAACAAAAATCAACAAAAACCAAACAAACACAGGAGACAAAAAAAAACAAGCAAAAAATGAAACAACAACAGAAAGATGATAATAACATAAGAAGCACACAAACATACATACAAACATATATATATATATATATATATATATATATATATATATATATATATATATATATATATATATATATATATATATGTATATACGAAATAAAGAATCAAATTATGATAATGATAAACTGGGGCAAATAAGCAAGTAGCAAACAGGAAAACATAACGAGTCAAGCAACTGAAAACATCGTCCTACCACCATCCATCAACAAACTAAAGCATATAAACCATAATATTTTAGTAAAAAGGGGAGGAAAAAACGACCAATATCATCATTATGGGGAAGAAGCAGTACTACCGATAGCAAACTACATCAGAGAGAGAGAGAGAGAGAGAGAGAGAGAGAGAGAGAGAGAGAGAGAGAGAGAGAGAGTCTTTTTTTACCAAGGGTGACAGATAAGTATTAACATACTTTGATTTTCATCCAGCCTTTGTTTGCTTTGAATATGAATTATCATTGATGATAACTAATAACAGTATCAAGTCAACTGTTGGGGTTTACTCTCCTATCTGTATGTGCATTTGTTTCCATATGGAAAACGTGGTTGAGGCTGCACCCATGAAGTATTCTGTGTAAGTCCCTAGGTAAAATGTTGATGAAGTGAGAGAAACACAATCTTGAACAACAAGAGAGAGAGAAACACAATCTTGAATAAGAAGTGAGAGAAACACAATCCTGAACAAGAAATGAGTGAAACACAATCCTGAACATGAAGTGAGAGAAACACAATCTTGAACAAGTGAGAGAAACACAACCCTGAACATGAAGTGAGAGAAACACAATCCTGAACAAGAAATGAGAGAAACACAATCCTGAACATGAACGAAGTGAAAGAAACACAATCCTGAACAAGAAATGAAAGAAACACAATACTGAACAAGAAATGAGAGAAACACAATCCTGAACATGAAAGAAGTGAGAGAAACACAACCCTGAACATGAAGTGAGAGAAACACAATCCTGAACAAGAAATAAGAGAAACACAATCCTGAACAAGAAATAAGAGAAACACAATCCTGAACAAGAAATGAGAGAAACACAATCCTGAACATGAAAGAAGCGAAAGAAACACAAACCTGAACAAGTGAGAGAATTACAATCCTGAACAACAAGTGAGAGAAACACAATCCTGAACAACAAGTGAGAGAAACACAATCCTGAACAGGATTATGATCCCTAGGACATCAGGGTAATCATTCCAGGCACATTTTGAACATTAAAAGAAAACATGTTGTGCATTAGCCAGAAGTGTATTGAGATATTTTTTTAATAACTCTCTCTCTCTCTCTCTCTCTCTCTCTCTCTCTCTCTCTCTCTCTCTCTCTCTCTCTCTCTCTGTGTGTCTCCCCTAATATAGCATTCTAGAATGTTCTTTTCATTATTTTAGTTATTGCTTATTGGTTCCTATTGTTCATCCTTGTTATTACTTTGTGTTCATTTTGAAACTGAGTTTACGTCAGAGCTTAAAGTCGTATCCGTTCATAAGAGCTCATTTTTGGTTTTTTGGTTTTCATTACGTTAAATGCATCATGTGATTTTTCTTGCATTTATTTGTATTTACAAAAGAAAGTCGCGTATAACCCCCCTTGTCAATAGGCCACTTTGGGCAATGACAATAAATTGGTCAAAGCGTCTCTCTCTCTCTCTCTCTCTCTCTCTCTCTCCTTCTCTCTCTCTCTCTCTCTCTCTGGCACACGTTAAATTCTGTTCCGCTTTTCATAAGAGTAGGCCATTGTGTACCAGTGGGAACAGATGACAGAATGTACTAAACCGCATACACACGGGAACTGGATGTAAAAAAAAGCACATAAGTGCTTATTCCCTTATCCTCGATATAAAAGAATGAAATAAATAAAAATAAACCTATCTCTCTCTGTGTAAGTAGCCTACCTTGGCGTCGACCTCAGGGGATTCCGGCCCGTATACGTGACCTGAGCGGTCAGGTTCATGGAAGTAGAGGAGGACAAGGTCCTTCTCCCGACTGGCCAGCCAGCCCAGGGCCGTGTCCACACGCTTGGGGAAGGGCACTGTGATGTCGTAGGGCATGTAGGTGGAGGGTCTGTAGCCCCGGATACGTGCCTCACTGCCCGGCCAGAAGAACACCCCTGGATGGACAGTCATGTACACGGTAAAGATGAAGGCGTACCTAGGCGGTCATTGGGAAGCGAGGTGTCAGAGACCTCAGCTTCTCCAGAGACCAGCATATTGAGGGCGGCGCCCATTTCCTCTCTCGCTGCTCTTGTCCATAAACAAGGCAGGTACCCATTTACAGCTGGGTGAATTGGGGGACTGTTCTGAAGCCAAGGCAAGCAAAATTAATGGTCACCCATCCACTTGGTAACCACGTTCAATGCCGCTTAACCATAGCTTGGGGGAAGCGAGTACTCTGACCAATGAGCTGTTTCAGCTCCCTTTGTCAAGGATATGCAGACAAGCTTACGAAGTGCTTGTATTACAACATCATTCAGGTCGTTTCAATTGGGTATCACATGTGCAAAAGAAACTTACAGAGAACGGTTTTTGGTATTGTATGGTTAAGCCAGGGTGTATGGTATGAGTCTACTCTTTTCTCTAACAACACTGGCCTCAGATCTGGAGGATAAAGATAAACATAGACGGCTCCGCTCATTGAATACGATTTTTCAAGCAGGGACTATTTATTCTGTGTAACAAAGAAATGACACACAGATCTCCTAGCAACATTTCGACTCAGAGTGTGTGGTTTAAATAATTGTAAACAGTGGTTCTTAAAATGCCTGTCTTGTGAAAGAACCGCAGAAGATGAATACGTTTCTTGTTTCATTGTACTGCCTGTGGTGATATACGATAAAACTGTACCACACTGAATTCGTTCTTCTGGTGTTCCTGGTGAAATCAAAGCTGCCATTATTCTTCCACATAATGATGGCATGCGATTCGATCTGTAACGAATTTTTCATAGCACAGGCATTGAATGTCAGAAAGGAAAACTGGAAACAATGTGAAATATACAGTACTTACAAACAGTAACAGTAAAAGAAAAGGAAAACAGAAGAAATCTATAACATCGTAGGATTTTGAAGTACATAATTATTTTCAATAATGACCCTAAGCATATGTGTAAGTCTGCTTGTGTGAAGTGTGTGTGTATGTGCCTGTGTATATGCATGTGCACACACGCCAGAGTACCGTGCAGTGCGTGTGTGTATGCACGCGTGCCTGCGTTTGTGAGTAATGCTTGCCTGCGTAAATGCTGTTAAAATAGGAATTTTTCACTAATGAACTGTGTTTCCCGTTATTATATTCACTACCCTATTGTCTAAAGGGTTTTATTATAATGGTCATTTTTTTAAAAATCCTCTGTAATTGTCATTTTTGTCATTGTCTCATCATTCCATCAACTATAACAATGGTTGCGCAATGCTCACATGGTAATTGTCAAAGATAACGTTTGGCAATGAATGAGTGATAGTAATGTTAACATCCAATGTCCAGTTGTTCTAGACTTGAACTCATCTCACTTTCTCGATTATTTGTGTTGATTATTGCCACTCCGGGCTATGACTGTCCTTAACTGTTAGACAGGAGGCTTTGTGAAGCAAGTGTGAGGTATTAACTATGGTATTTCTGATCGGGTTGGTGAGAAGTGGGTCGGAAGGGAGGAGTATTTACTCACACCAGCTGATACCTGTTTGGCAAACAAAATGTAGCCCCGTGGATATTTACACTTGTAACGAGGCAAACGGTCTCAATTCCAGTGGCCACTTCTATCATGCTTGTGTCTATATGAACAACAGCTTCCAGATACTAGTCGTAATGATGATGAGAGTATTACAAAAATGACGATAATTATGATAAAAACAATGTTGATACTACAAGAACTACAGCAACAAGAACGACAACTACTGCTACTACCACTAATAATGACAATAATAACAATAATGATAACAATATAGTGACAGCAGTAGTAGTAGTAATAGAAGAAGAAGAAATAGTAGTAGTAGTAGTAGTAGTAGTAGTAGTAGTAGTAGTAGTGTGGAATAGATATATTGCTAAAAATAAATCTAATGAATACAAATCAAAGCGATTGCAGTGAAATCATCCAAACAAATGCAAATATCCAATACTTGTCACATGTACAAGTGTACATTCAGAGAGAGAGAGAGAGAGAGAGAGAGAGAGAGAGAGAGAAGTGGCGTGGAGATGGTGTTGAAACTAGAAACTGATAGTACCTTCAACTCTTGACCCTAAGTTTATGACTGGGCATATTTGCCAGCAGAACACCTGCCCTAACAAGATCTGAATGAGGCCACCTATGCTTGAAGGTCAGT
The DNA here is from genome assembly GCA_028751875.1 of Rapana venosa. Taxonomy (NCBI): domain Eukaryota; kingdom Metazoa; phylum Mollusca; class Gastropoda; order Neogastropoda; family Muricidae; genus Rapana; species Rapana venosa. The sequence goes on along the minus strand of CM054139.1, from coordinate 16,847,974 downwards.
GGTTGCCTTTACTTTTCATTCGTTCCTCAGCTAGAGCTCCGAGGTTCACCAATGGTGAGATTTTGTGTACGTGACCGTTTTTTCATGCTGAGGTAGCCGCATTCCGACTTCGGGGATGGTCCACGATGTGTTCCTTATCATGAACAGATTAATTGTGACAAGGAAACGGAAAAGAAAAACACAAACTTTCAGTCACACAACAAGCATCTGCTTTTCTCCTGCATGTCCCCCTATCTATCTCTCTTCGTCTACTATCTTTGGGATGAGACTATAAACCGAGGCTCGTGTTCGAACGCATGCAGAACATCTTGCGCACACGTTAAATCCTGTTCCGCTTTTCGGAAGAGTATGCCATTGTGTGCCGGTGGAAACAGATGACAAAATTTACAAGACCGCATACAAACGGGGACTCGATGTAAAAAAGCACATGAGTGCTTATTCCATTATCCTCGATATAAAAGAATAAATAAACAAATAAAATAAATAATATAGCTCAAAGTGAAAAGATGTAACATGAAAAGACCAAACGAAGGAAAGGACTTGTGAAGAGATTAATTTTCGCATTTTCCCCCGTGATATTTGATAATGGTTCAAAGTCATTTGGATAGATTTGATGATGTAAAATCAGCAGTTTTGAATCCATTAATTTTATTTATTTATTTATTCTTTTATTTCGAGGATAATGGAATAAGTGCTCATGTGCTTTTTACATTCTGTCCCCGTGTGTGTGCAGTTTTGTATATGTTGTCATCCATTCCATGAGAACGAAAGTAAATCATTGATGATATTACAGTTTCCATGACTGTGGAGATCGGTTTATCAACAGTTATGTTCTTAGCACTATTACACTGTTGTGGGGCTGTGGGGGGGGCGAACTTTAAAAGAAATGTTTTATTCTTTTATATCGAGGATAATGGAATAAGCACTTATGTGCTTTTTTACATCCAGTCCCCGTGTGTATGCGGTTTTGTCAATTCTGTCATCTGTTCCCACTGGCACACAATGGCCTACTCTTACGAAAAGAGGAACAGGATTTAACGCGTGCGCAAGATGTTCTGCGTGCGTTCGCACACGGGGCCTCGGTTTATAGTCTCATCCGAAGGACTTTTGGGGAGAGGAGTCTGCACTGATGTTAACTCCAGGGGAAAATATCCCCTTGAACGGGAATCGAACCCGGGTCGTCTGATTGCGAACACAATGTTCTGACCACTAGGCTATCCCGTCCCCTGGGGCCCTGAGGGGGCGGGCTAGAGCTCCGAGGTTTACCAGTGGCAAGATTTTTGCGTACGCGATCGTTTTTGCCCGTCATTAAGGTAGCCACATACCGACTTCGGGAAGGGGGTCTAAACACGATATAATTTGCATCTGTTTCTACCGACATAAATTGGCATACTCTTCAAAAAGGCAGAACGGGTTTGACGTGTGTGCAAGATGCTCTGCCTGCGTTCGCACGCGGGACCTCGGTTTATAGTCTCATCCGAAAGACTTTTGGGTGGCGTGAAGTTAGAACTGATGTTCTCTCCAATGAAAAAATCCCCATGAACGAGACCCTTGGTGGTGGCTCGAGCTCAGGCTGTCACATCACAAGGGCAACGCTCTATCCACTAGGGTATCTGCCCCCATTGCCAGTTTTGATAACCACCATGGTCCCTTCCTCCTCAGACATGTGCTTGCTGTCTCTTTTCACACACCAGAAGAAATCAGCTTGTTCACTAGAATCGTCTGCCCACTTGAACTCAAACACCACGTCATC
>CM054139.1:16824339-16845721 GCA_028751875.1 Rapana venosa | reverse complement strand
TTCATAGTCATGTGATGATGAGAATTAGTCTGCTGTTGTAATAACTGACTGTTTTGCACCATAAAACCAGGTCTTTGTAGCCACACTGAACAGGCCATATAAAAATAGTTTTTTAAAGACAATTCTGGTCGTGAAATGAGTGATTTGACCAATAATTGCATCTTAAATGAACTCATTGTCACCTGCTTTGCTGCACACTTTCCACACGTCACTCTAATTCCCCATTCCATGGTTTCATATTTTCTTCTTGGTTTTGACAAGAAGTGGAAGTCGGGCATGCAGTCAGGCAGCAGAAAACTTAATGTATTAATTCATCTTTTTATTTATATATTCATTTATCATTCGTTTATTTTGAGGATAATTGAATAAGCACTAGTGTGCTTTTTTTTCTTTTTTACATCCAATCCCCGTGTGCATAGCATTTTGTAGATGTCATCTATTCCCACGGGCACAAAGGACGTACTCTTCCGCAAGGCGGAACAGGTTTTAACGTGTGTGCAAGACGTTTTCCCTCACATAACTAAACACAGCCACTCTATTTGCCATAGTTTCAAGGAAATTTCTCTCTCCCTCCCCCCCCCCTCTCTCTCTCTCTCTCTCGCTCTCTCTCTCTCCCTCCCCCCTCTCTCTCTCCCTCCCCCCTCTCTCTCTCTGAAAGTCTTTAATATCTTTGGAAAAAAAAGTACATCTCTTTCAGTTTTCTTCACTAAAAGGAACTTAAGACAAACACGTTACTTAATTCTATTGAATAAACAACAACAAACAAACAAAACAGGAAAAGAAATGATTTTCTCAAAACTCTTGAAAGTGGAATTACTTTGTTTGGGTTTTTTTTTTTTTTGGGGGGGGGGGAGGGTGAAGGAGGGGGGGGGGGGGGGGCTAAAAGTGACACAGGTAGACCTGTTGATATTGTTGGGAGTGGTGATGGGATGTGGTGGTGATTACTGACTGGTGCTGTGTTTCAGAGCTCTGGCTAAGCTGGAGGAGACTGCCGGTTAAAGAGGTGTCTGTTGTACAGTTAGCTTCTAGTGTTGCTCATTAAAGTAAACACCCTTTGGGGAGGTTCACAATACACTGGCTGTTTTGTCTTCTTCTTCTTCTCCCTTTAGGAGATGAGCGTGATGTGAGTGGGTGAGAGAAATGATAATAATGATAACAATGAATGGAATTCACATAGCGCTGTATCTTGCACAGACAAACAAATCATAGCGCTTGCACTCAACTCATTCTGACACAGTCATGCAACCAATAGCAAGTAATTGTTCTAACAAGTCCAAATGCACACATACACACACACACACACACACACACAACACACACACACACACACACACACACACACACACAGGTTATACACTTTGGCAGGGTGATGGAATTTTTGGCTGTTGAAAAGCAGGGACAGCTATGAAATGAAACAGGAGAGGAAAATCTAAGGTTTGAAACAAATATGTCTTGAGGCCAGAGAAAGGAGTGAGTCAGAAAGGATCTTGAGAGAGAGAGAGAGAGAGAGAGAGAAGAGAGAGATGAGAGAGAGAGAGAGAGAGAGAGAGAGAGAGAGAGAGAGAGAGAGGAGAGAGAGAGAGAGCATTGGCCCTAGCACTTCCAGTCACAGCTAATTTGTCTGCCTGACTTTCGAGCAGCCTTCCCCGGGAAGAGCCTGTCGCCACAAGAGCAGCGCCACCCATTTCCTTCTCTCTCTCTCTCTCTCATTCCCCTGTACGTCTTCATGTCAGCTGTTTCCTCACAGAGTGGATTTTCTTTCTACATGGCTTTGCCAGTGTGTTAGCGAGGATTCTTTTACGTGCGCTGAATGCGTGCCCCACACGGGTCCTCACGTTAACATTGTTTATCCCCAAACCTAGCACTCTGGACCCTTCTCCGGGTTTAGTGGCTGGGTGAACAGTTGTATACCACTTTAAGTAGTCACGGCAGATCTATCTGCGTGAAATTCGAGATGCTCTCCCAGGGGGAGAGCGCGTCGCCACAAGAGCGCCACGCCCATTTTGCTCTTTTCCTATCTGCATCTGTATTTATTTTCCTACCAGAGTGGCTTTTTTGCTACAGAATTTTGCGAGGGACAGCTCTCCTGTTGCCGTGGGTTCTTTTACGTGCGGTAAATAAGTTTGTGTAACATACTGGATCTAGTTTTATTGCAACATACTGGATCTCGGTTTATCGTCTTATCCGAAAGAGCAGCACCCTGACCACCACTCATGGTCTAATGGATTGGGGAAAAGTTTCTGGTCTAAACGGGGATCAAACCACAGCACACTTCCCACCCGGAGCTTTCGCTTTCTAGGTAGGGGCGTTAACTCTGGACCACCGACCTAGAGGTATTCAAACGGGGATGGAACCTGTGATTCTTCGCTTTATATCAGTCTTCTTCGCTTTATATCATTCTTCGCTTTATATATTCAGTCTTTGAACAGACTTAAACCACAAGCAGAAGAAATCCTATCAGAAGAACAGGCAGGATTCAGACCAGGTCGAAGCACTGTCGAGCAGATCTTCAACATCAGAATGCTCATAGAGAAGCATCTCCAACATCAGCTACAGCTCTACAACAACTTCATTGACTTCAAGAAGGCCTTCGACCGAGTGTGGCAAGAAGCTCTGTGGCAAGTTATGAGAGACTATAACTTCGACGAGGACCTGATTCAAGTCATCCAGGCGCTGTATGACAGCTCCCACAGCGCAGTCCTCATGGGTGGAGAAATCGGGGAGTTCTTCCAGACTTCAGTTGGAGTTCGACAAGGCTGCCCGCTATCCCCCGTTCTTTTCAACGTGTTCCTGGAGAACATCATGCAGGAGGCCCTCCTTGACTTCAAGACCACAATCACAATAGGAGGAAGGCCAGTCTGCAATCTTCGATTCGCAGACGATATTGATCTCATGGGCCGCAGTGAAGAAGAACTCCAGGATCTCACCACCAGACTGGAAACATCAGCCAATGCCCACGGTATGGAGATCAGCACGGAAAAGAGCAAGATCCTAGTGAACAGTACCACACCGACCACTCCCACCAGCATCAAGATGAGTGGCGAGACACTAGAGGAGGTGGAAACTTTCAAGTACCTTGGAGCAGTCATCACGAAAGAAGGCACGAGCACACAAGAGGTGAAGATCAGACTTGCTGTGGCACTCTCCTCCATGACTAAGCTGGCGAAAGTGTGGAGAACCACAACATCAGAACCCACACTAAGGTCAGACTCTACAAGGCACTCGTCACATCCATTGCCTTGTACAGCTGTGAAGCATGGACACTTACTGCCGATTTAGAACGTCGCATTCAAGCCTTTGAGATGAAGTGCCTCAGGCGGATCCTGAACATCACCTACAGAGACCGCAAAACCAATGACTACGTCTGGCAGCAGATCGAGGCACTGGCTGGCAAACAAGAACCATTGCTAGATACAGTCAAACGGAGGAAACTGAAGTGGTTTGGCCACACAACAAGGCATAACAGCCTGTCAAAGACAGTCCTGCAGGGAATGGTGGAAGGAGCAAGGAGGCAGGGACGACCACGCAAAAGCTGGATATCCAACATCAAGGAGTGGACCGGCCTCACTGTACCAAACCTCCTGAAAGCAGCCCAGGACAGAACCATTTGGCGGTCCACTTGCAGCGTCCGTGCAGGTACCCCAACGGTCGTCCCGACCAAGGGATGAGTGAGTGAGTGAGTGAGTGTTACCCCCAAACCTCCGACCCGCTGTGTGTATAAAAGATGCACTGCCTGTACCGTTCCCATTTGGGAAACGTTTGGCCTCAGGGACTTAAGTTCTTGTTCTCCTGCATATTCTGCAGTTCTCGTGTTACTCCTTTGCGAATACAGTGTTTGTTGTAAGCAGGGGTAACTTAACTACAAGGACAGGCTCAATGTGGACTTCAGTTTGATAATCGGAGTCTCTGAGTCCCAAAGCATACATCGAGTTTGTCCTTCTTGTTAAGTCTATCCACACCATTGTGGGGACGGGATAGCTCAGTGGTCAGAGCACTCGCTTTCCCCCAGCCAAGGTTAAGCAGCATCGAGCGTGGTTACCACTTGGATGGGTGACCGTTTGCGCACCTTGGCTTCAGCACAGTACCCTAGTTCACCCAGCTGTAAATGGGTACCTGCCCTCTCTAGGGTCAGGGAAGGTAAAGCAGCGAGGGAGAGGAGATGGGCGCCGCCCTCAATATGCTGGCCCCTGGAGAAGTTGAGGTCTCTGATGCCTCGCTCCCCTACGACCTTATAAGGTATGGGACACCTTTACCTTTTTTCCACATCAAATTGTGTATTTGTTTTTCAAGTTTCAAATGGATTAAACAGTCAAATCATCTTTCATTTTGATAATATAGATTTACAACTGTAAAAAAACCAACTATAGTGGCATTTGTTTTGACTCATGATCTGGCAGCCTTTCTAAGACCATAATGCAAGGCACTGTCAAGGGAGGTAGATGATGGAGCAGACAGAGAAAAAAGATGGAAAGACAATAATATGATCACTAAACAGACCCCTAACCCCGTACCCAAAGTTTTGGTATGACCCAAGCATTGGCACACAACTGCCATAAATACAGACTGATGCTTGGTGTTTTTGTTAGTGCAGTGCTCCCACTATCACTCTCGTTGGGAAAAAAACAACTACTGTAGTGTTAGAAAGTAGAGACTTCTAGACGTAGTATATTATTCTGAACAAAAGTTGGCAGATCCAGCTAAAATCGGACTATTTTCTCCTTTCTGTACCTCAAGTAAATGTTATAAGAGAGAGAGAGAGAGAGAGAGAGAGAGAGAGAGGGAGAGAGAGAGAGAGAGAGAAGAGGCAGAGAGACAGACAGACAGGTAGGCAGGAGGGCAGACAGACAGACAGGCAGGCAGGCAGACAGACAGGCAGGAAGGCAGACAGACAGACAGGCAGGCAGGATAGCAGACAGACAGACAGGCAGGCAGACAGAGAGGGATACAGAGACAGAGAGAAGATACACTGAACATATTTGAACATCCTTCAACAACAAAAAGAGAGAATCTACTACCCCAGGACAGTTTTAGAAGTAAAATCCTATCTAAAAATCATTCAGCACAATGATTTCCAAAAACACCCTCATTCCGAATGCATGAAAACAAAGCAAAACAGATCACTACCCTATGGTGTGCACAGGGAAAGAAAGGGCCAGACTATCATTATCATTCCGTTGATGCAGCTTTCAATTTCTGTGGGAGACTACCACTCACTTCAAGGTAGTTCATGTACCCAACCCCCAAACCAGCCCTGTTATAATGCCCTCAACATACTCATACACTGGGAGGGTGGGAGCGGGAGTAAGGGGGGGGGGGGGGTAAACTATTGTCATTTATATTTCATTTATTTCTGGACAATAATGAGTTCAAAACGTCTCTGTAAAAGCAACAGGTAAATAATCATAAGAAGTTCACGTATCAAAAAGACCACGCACACCACCCCTGTCCTTCCACATTCGCACGCACGTTGGCAACGCAACACAACGCACGCATGCGGGATGACGTCATCAACATGGCGAAAACAAGCAGCGTCTAAAAGCAGCACTGAGTGCAAATGCAAATGCTTACAAATTGACAAAAAACAAGATGGACTAGATCAACATCATGCTATCCTGCTAATGTGACGACAAGCAAAAGAAATGAAGACGGCAGTGATAAAGCACCCTCAAGGGCAATTTTTGACAAAAATTCAGTCTACCAAGAATAGATCTAGATCTTCATCTCAAAATGTTACCAGTAGCAACTACAACAGTCATCCTGGTTGTGAACAAAACACTTCTGCAATTGCAGAACTACAAACAACCATTCTGCAACTGGTTGAGAAAATAACCAGTCTGGAAAAGACCCCTGCCACCCAGACGCGAATTCTGCTGCAAAGGACATCAAAGAAAGACTAGGCTTCACCAGGGAAGATTCTGGCTGGGCGAGGACAGGAACCCAGACAGAACCAGTTCTACCTGCCTCCCCATCACCGCCTGCCACCTATGCAGAAGCCGTACAACAGCAAAGGGCTCCTACTCCACCTAGGCCTAAGCAACCTCAGCTGCCTGTAGGCCCAAAGAGGTCAGTGTATCCAAGCCCAATAAGTAACACTAGGCCTAAAAAAGAAGAACCAGACCTGACAGGGCGCCAGACTCTGACGCGAAAAACATCTGACGTCAAACCATGTAGTGCAGAAGAACATTCTGCTCTTCCCTCTGTACTCCTTCTGCAAGACTCGGTTCTAAACTGCCTTAATGGCAAACGTCTAGGACAGTCTTATGGGTTCAGAGTGGAGAAAAGAAAAGAAAATCATATCAAATCAGTGACATCCTCTTTTAAAAAACCACATGCTGTAGTCGTTCATTGTGGGGTAAATGATCTGAAAAAGTCAGATCCCCAAGAAGCTAGCAAACACCTGGTTAAAGATGTAAAACAAGTTTTGGCTTCTTTTCCCATATGAAAGTTGTGATAAGCAAAGTTGCCCCTGTGAAAAATCCCAGCCTTCAGATGAAAAGAGAACTTCAATGCAATGACATGTTCAGAATTATATAGCCAAAGCAATGTGTCATTTGTCTCACATGAAAATATGTACACACATCATTATAAAGATTCATTTCATCCTAACGTTCATGGTTCAAGTATTCTGGCAAGAAACATTGGCAGGCACGTTCATGCCTTGTTTTGGGAAACACCAAAGAGGAAACCAAGAACTAGGTTTCATGGCATGAACCAGTACCAGCCACCACCCTACGCCTTTGAAGACTGCCAGCAACAGCCAGCCTACAGCCAGGGACCAGCAGGACAGCCGCAGGTAGAGGCAACATACCCGGCAGAATAATGTCCATATGTTGAACAATCACTTGAAATGGTGACATTTTGTATGTCAATGCTTTGCACCAGCTGCAGTACAGATAACAGACACTGTAATCTCCGCTCACAGCAGCTGTTTCACCTGATTTGGAACTGTTTTTGTTGCTCCGGTTTAGTTACATATTTATCTATTTTTATTTATCTGTTCTCATCTTTGTGTTGTGGTTTAATTGAAATAAATTACCTTGTATTATTAGTTTACTTGTTCTCTTTTAATTCAACACCAGTTCATTCATATTTTACTCTATTTATAGGTGGCATTGGCATTTTAAAATAAAATAGTATAATGCCTCTGAAAAATTCACAAATGCTTAAGATCATGCAGTGGAATGCTAGATCAATTTCCACTGATCTGCCATATTTAGTTCAACATCTTTCAAATAACAGATCAAGTTCTTATGTTACAGTCCCTGAATGTAAAGAAATGTAAACTACCTAAACTTCAGGGTTACTGTTATCCACGTGTTCATGAACATGTAGATACTGTTGGTAAAATCACCACAGCAATATATATACAAGAAGGAGTAGATTATAATGTATGTTGTTCACCAATGCCTAATAACATTCCAGATTCATATTCATGTGCAGCACGTGTAAAGTTTACAAATGATTTAGTCATGAATATCCTATTGGTTTATTTACCAAAGGGAGCTAATGACTCTAATACAGAATGGCTGCATTCACTCCAAGATAATCAGAAGTGGTTGGTAGGAGGAGATTTTAATGCCCACGCGCCTTTTGGGGACAAAAGAAGTATATTCATTTTCTGCAATCGTTTTTAAGAAGACAAAACAGACTCTTGCCTGTGCCTACTAAATGATGGCAGTGTCACGAGCATACCTGACATTTGTACTCACAGAGCACCAGCATTACATTTGTCTTTGATATCTTCTGCTCATGCTCCAGAATTGTCATGGGTAACAAATGAAGATACATTGGGAAGTGATCATCTCATCATCATCATCAGACCTGTGACCTTGGCGGTCGTGAGGGAGACACGAAAGACGATGCCGTGGTAAGCCTCCTCCATCCATCTCGGTCCTCGGCTCTGCGCAGTCGGGCCGAGTCATTCATCCTGGTCCATTCTCTGATGTTGTCCATCCATGACTTGTTCTGTCTTCCCCTCTTTCTGCCACCTTCGAGTGTTCCCTGCAGTACTGTCTTTGGCAGAGTGTTGTGGCGGGTGACGTGGCCGAACCATGTCAGCTTTTTCTTCTTGATGATGGTGAGAAGGGGTTCCTGTGGACCTGCCAGCCGTGTTATTTGACTATTGACAAATTCATTGGTCTTTCGTTCTCTCCAGGATATGCCCAGTAGTTTTCAATGGCATTTTGTTTCAAATGACTGGATTCGCTTTGCTGTTTCAGCAGTCAATGTCCAGGTTTCACTTCCGTACAGCAGGATAGTCTGAATTAGAGCTTTGTAGAGCTTTAGTTTGATTGGGAAACTGATCTCTTTACTTTTCCATATGGTGGCGAGTTTTGTCATGGAAGATGTGGATCGGTGGTCTAGAGGTAACGCGCCTGTCTAGAAAGCGAAAAGTCAGGGTCTGAAGTGTGCGGCGGTTCGTACCCCGTTTGGACCGGAAATTTTTCCCCCATCCATTAGACCATGAGTGGTGGTCTGGGCGCTAGTCTTTCGGATGAGACGATAAACCGAGGTCCCGTGTGTTACACGTAATTATTTAGCGCACGTAAAAGAACCCACGGCAACAAGAGAGTTGTCCCTGGCAAAATTCTTAGAAAAAAGCCACTCTGATAGGGAAACAAGTACAGTTGCAGACATGAAAAAAAAAGGGTGGCGCAGCGCTTGTGGCGACGCGCTCTCCCGCTCTCCCCGGGGAGAGCAGCCCGAATTTCACGGAGAGAAATCTGCCGTGACTTAAAGTGGTATGAAATGAAATCTGAGCGCTTTGATTTGTTGCTTTACAAGATTCAGCGCTATATAAATTCCATACATTATTATTATTATTATTATTATTATTAAGATGTTGCCATGGCTATTCTGACCTTGATTTCTGTCGTCGATCGACCGTCCTTTGTGAGTGTAGTGCCAAGGTATTTAAAAGCGTCTACCTCCTCCAGTTGTTGGCCGTTCATGTAAATTTTAGCAGTGGCGTTGCTCGTGCTGTTCACAAGTACTTTACTTTTCTCTGAGCTCAACTCCATTCCATATGCTCCAGCTCTGTACTCAAGTCTGGTCGTAAGATCTTGCTGCTCTGTGTTACTTCGCCCATGAGGTCAATGTCATCGGCAAACCACAAGTTGTTGAGGGGTCTGCCGCCAATGGAGATGGTAGAGTGGAAGTCATGGAGGGTCTCTCTCATAATGTTTTCCAAGAACAGATTAAACAGGACTGGAGATAACAGGCATCCTTGTCGGACCCCAACGTGGTTTGAAGTAGTCCTCCGACCTGATTTCAGAGGAAAAGTGGCAACGCAAACCCAACGCACGCATGGGGGATGACTCATCAAAAATGGCGAAAACAAGCAGCGTCTAAAGCAACATGAGTGCAAATGCAATGCTTTACAAATTGTCAAAAAACAAGATGGACAGATTCAACATCATGCAAATCCTGCTAAAGTGACGACAAGCAAAAGAAATGAAGACGGCAGTGTAAAGCACCCTCAAGGGGAAATTTTTGACAAAAATTCAGTCTACCAAGTTTAGATCTAGATCTTCATCTCCAAAATGTTACCAGTAAGCAACTACAACAGTCATCCTGGTTGTGAACAAAACACTTCTGCAATTGCAGAACTACAAACAACCATTCTGCAACTGGTTGAGAAAATAACCAGTTTTAAAAAGGGACCCCTGCCACCCAGACGCAAAATTCGGGCTGCAAAAGGACATCAAAGAAAGACTAGGCTTCACCGGAAGTTTCCCTGGCTGGGCGAGGACAGGAACCCAACAGAACCAGTTTCTACCTGCCTCCCCTTTCACCGCCTGCCACCTTTTGCAAAGCCGTACAACCAGCAAAAGGGCTCCTACTCCACCAAAGGCCTAAGCAACCTCAGCTGCCTGTAGGCCCAAAGAGGTCAGTGTATCCAAGCCCAATAAGTAACACTAGGCCTAAAAGAAGAACCAAGACTGACAGGGCGCCAACTCTGACGCGAACAAACATCTGACGTCAAACCATGTAGTGCAGAAGAACACTTCTGCTCTCCCTCTGTACTCCTTCTGGCAAGACTCGGTTCTAAACTGCCTTAATGGCAAACCTTCTAGGCAGTCTTAGGGTTCAGAGTGGAGAAAAGAAAAGAAAATCATATCAAATCAGGGGACATCCTCTTTTAAAAACCACATGCTGTAGTCGTTCTTGTGGGTAAATGATCTGAAAAAGTCAGATCCCCCAAGAAGCTAGCAAAACACCTGGTTAAAGATGTAAAACAAGTTTTGGCTTCTTTTCCCCATATGAAAGTTGTGATTAAGCAAAGTTGCCCCTGTGAAAAATCCCAGCCTTCAGATGAAAAGAGAACTTCAAATGCAATAAACATGTTCAAGAATTTATATAGCCAAAGCATGTGTCATTTGTCTCACAGAAATATTGTAAAACACATTTTTATAAAGATTCTTTTCATCCAAAAACGTTCATGGTTCAAGGGTATTCTGGCAAGAAACATTGCGGGCACGTTCATGCCTTGTTTTGGGAAACACCAGAAGAGGAAACCAAGAGGAACAGGTAACTAGGCCTATAACCAAATACCGCCACCACCCGCCTACGCCTTTGAAGACTGCCACAACAGCCACCTACAGGCCAGGGACCGGCAGGACAGCCGCATTTAGAGAACATACCCGGCTAGAATAATGTCCATAGTTGAACAATCATTTTGAATGGTGACTTTTATGTCAATGCTTTCACCAGCTGCAGTAAAAGATAACGACACTGTAATCCCGCTAAAAAGCCTGTTCAACCTGATTTAAACTGTTTTTGGGGCTCCGGTTTAGTTACAAATTTATCTTTTTTTATTTAATTCTGTTCTCAACCCTTTGTGTTGTGGTTTAATTGAAATAAATTACCTTGTATATTATATTAACTGTTCTCTTTTATTCAACACCCGGGGTTCATTCAAAAATTTTACTCTATTTAATAGGTGGCATTGGCATTTTAAAATACAATGAAATAAAATAATGCCTCTGAAAAAATTCACAAATGCTTAAACATCAGGCAGTGGAAGCTAGATCAATTTCCACTAACTGCATATTAGTTCAAACATCTTTAAATAACCAATCAAGTTCTTATGTTACAGTCCCTTGAATGTAAAGGAAATTAAACTACCTAAACTTCAGGTTACTGTTATCCACAGTGTTCATGAACAATTTTAGATACTGTTGGTAAAATCACCAAAGCAATATATTCCAAAAGGAGTAGATTATAAGAAATGTAGTCCACCATGCCTAATAACATTCCCAGTTCATATTCAGGTGAAAGCACGTGTAAAGTTTACAAATGATTTATCAGAATAACCTATTGGTTATTTACCAAAGGGAGCTAATGACCAAAACCAGAATGGGGCTGGCATTCCCCCAAAATAATCAGGGGAGGTAGGAGGAATTTTAATGCCCACGGCCCCCTTTTGGGGACAAAAAGAAGTATATTCCATTTCTGCAATCGTTTTAAGAAGCCCAAACCCGACTCTTGGGCCCTGTGCCTACAATAAATGGCAGTGTCACGAGCCTACCTGACATTTGTACTCACGGGAGCACCAGCATTACATTTGTCTTTGATATCTTCTGCTCATGCTCCAGAATTGTCAGGGTAACAAATGAAGATACATTGGAAGTAAATCATCTCACATCATCATCAGACCGTGACCTTGGCGGTCGGGGAGGGAGACACAAAAAGGATGCCGTGGTAAGCCTCCTCCATCCCCTCGGTCCTCGGCTCTGCGCAGTCGGGCCGATCATTCATCCTGGTCCATTCTCTGATGTTGTCCATCCATGACTTGTTCTGTCTTCCCCCTCTTTCTGCCACCCCTTCGAGTGTTCCCTGCAGTACTTGTCTTTGGCGAGTTTTTTGGGGCGGGTGACGGGGCCAAAACCATGTCAACTTTTTCTTCTTGAAGATGGTGAGAAGGGGTTCCTGTGGACCTGCCAGCCGTGTTATTTGACCTATTGACAAATTCATTGGTCTTTCGTTCTCTCCAGGATATGCCCAGATTTTTCAATGGCATTTTGTTTCAAATGACTGGATTCGCTTTGGCTGTTTCAGCAGTCAATGTCCGGTTTTCACTTCCGTCCCAGCAGGATAGTCTGAATTAGAGCTTGTAGAGTTTTAGTTTGATTGGGAAACTGATCTCTTTACTTTTCCATATGGTGGCGAGTTTGCCCATGGAAGATGTGGATGGGGTCTAGAGGTAAGGGCGCCTGTCTAGAAAGCGAAAAGTCAGGGTCTGAAGTGTGGGGGCGGTTCGTACCCCGTTTGGACCGGAATTTTCCCCCATTCCAAATTAACCAGAGGGGTGGTCTGGGCGCTAGTCTTTCGGAAGAGACGATAAACCGAGTCCCGTGTGTTACACGTAATAATTTAGGCTCACAAAAAGAAACCCCCCGGCAACAAGAGAGTTGTCCCTGGCAAAATTCTTAGAAAAAGGCCACTCTGATAGGGAAACAATACAAGTTGGCAGACATGAAAAAAAAGGGGGCGCAGCGCTTGTGGCGACGCGCTCTCCCCTCTCAACCCGGGGAGAGCAGCCCGAATTTATTCACGGAGAGAAATCTGCCGTGACTTAAAGTGGTATGACAATGAAATCTGAGCGGCTTGATTTGTTGCTTTACAAGATTCAGCGCTATATAAATTCCATACATTTTTAATTAATTATATTTTTATTAAGATGTTGTCCATGGCTATTCTGACCTTGATTCTGTCGGTCGAACGACCGTCCTTTGTGAGTGTAGTGCCAAGGTCTTTAAAGCGTCACCCCTCCTCCAGTTGTTGGCCTTAAAGTAAATTTTTAGCAGTGGCGTTGCTCGTGCTGTTCACAAGTACTTTTACTTTTCTCTAAAGCTAAAATCCATTCCATATGCTCCGCCTGTACTCAAGTCTGGTCGAAGATCTTGCGCTCTGGGGTTACTTCGCCCATGAGGTAAATTCCTCGGCAAACCACAAGTGTTGAGGGTCTGCCGCCAATGGAGATGGTAGAGGGGGAAGTCATGGAGGGTCTCTCCCCATAATGTTTTCCAAGGAACAGATTAAACAGGACTGGAGATAACAGGCATCCTTGTCGGACCCCAACTGTGGTTTTGAAGTATCTCTCGACCTGATTGTTCAGAAGGACTACACTGCTTGCGGTTTTTGTATAGTGCTTGGAATGGTTTGCACTAGTCCTTTTTCAATGCCAAACATCTGAGGACCTTCCACAGGCCTTCGTGCCATACTCTGTCGAAACCCTTCTGAAGTCGATGAAAGTTGTTGGAACGGGTCTCTCTGATGTTGAAGATGTTTTTCCTCAGGATGTGGCAGGTTAAAAACTGTCGATTGTGCTCCTCCCTTTGCCCTGAACCCCAGTTTGGGTTCCTCTGCAATGTGTTCTTCTGCCTCCTTCTTGAGTCGAATCAAAATAACTTTGGAGCATGATCTTGCTGGCGTAGCTAAAATGAGAAGCTGATTGTTCTATATTTTGGCATTGGCGTAAATTCCCCTTCTTGGGCAGGGGTATGATAGTGATTGTGTCCATTCTGTTGGCCACTGTTTTGTCTCCCAAATCTTCTGACAGATAGCTTAACATGTGTGATGACTGTTTCCCCACCATGCTTGAGCACTCTGCTGGTAATGTTTGTCTGCTCCTGGGGACTTTTCCTACTGGTAAGCTGGGCGGGGGGCTTCTTCCACTTCTTCCCTCAGTATAGGGTAATGGCGGATGGTGCTCTTGATGGTTGGCTGCTTTCTCTTTCTATAGCTCTTGTAAAGGTTGTATTGGGTAGTTGTACAGTTCTGACAATACTCGGACCACCTGTTCATGCAGCTGAGCTTCTGTGAGGTTTTCCGGGAGCTGTCTTCAATGACTGATGATTTGGTTTGAAGTGTTTTTGTGAGTTTCTTCAGGGGTTTCGTATGCCTTTTTACTGTTGTCCACTTTCATGCTTTTTTCGATCTCATCACATTGATCCCTGATCCCCCTTCTCTCGGCCTTTACATTGACTTCTTCACAAGATTGTTGGCCTCCCCGGGTATTCTTAGGGTTGGAAGACCTGGTTGGTTTCAGTGCTCTTCCTGTATCGCAGAGGTCCAAGATGTCATTGGTAGTCCATGGCTGGTGTTTTATTCCTCTGACACCAAGTACCCAATCCTCTGCTGTTTCTCCGGACTGCCTCATTAAAGTTGTTGGTGAGGTCATTGATGTCATTGTCCGGAGGGGTAATGCCGCAAAGCGTCCGCCAAGCTTAGCTTGGAAGATCTCCCCCGACATCTGGATCTTTCAGTTTGTCCAAAGTCAAATTTGTGATACGTGGGTTTGCAGGCTGTTTGTTTTTCTTTCAGCTTCATTTTGAATACCAGCAGCGCAAGGTCGTGGTTGCTGCCTATGTCGCTCCAGGGTAGGTTCTTGTTCTGGCTCTGTTGATGCTGGATTTGAAGCGCCGTGGTGTTTTAAGATAAAATCTATTGGTTTATGGATCTTGCCGTTTGGCGCATGCCAGGTTGTCCTCCTTGACTGCTTGTGGGGATAGAGGATATTGGCAATGGTAAGTCTGTGGGTGCAGGCAAACTCCAGCAGACGTAGTCCCACCCTGTCGTTGGGCTCTCCAGTTTTCCCAAAAAGACCACTGTTCCGGCCCATTGGTTAAAGAGTCAGGACCTACTTTGGCGTCCCAAAATCCCCTTGAATGATGAAAGATGTCCTTCTTGGGTATTTCATAATGGTCTCTTCAAGATCTCGTAACAATTCTTCTACTTCTCATCTGCCATGGTCAATGATGGTGCATAGAATTTGTATGATGGTGATGTTCTTGGGCTTGGCCGACACCCAGATGCTGATAATCCTGCTGGAAGCCGGTGTACAGCTGATAATGCACCCCACTACTTCCTTTCTGACAATAAATGCCACTCCATGTTGGTGATGTTTCTCTTGGCCACTGTACCAGATCTTGTTGCCTTCTTCAGTCAATGTCTTACCAAATCCTGTCCATCTCACTTCTCCTAGTCCAATAATGTCCCATCATCTACCTATTGTAATAACATTTAATGAAATGCCAATCCTTTATGACACTGAAAAAGACATAATTCCAAAATTGAAATATAAGGAGGCCAATAGGGAGAAGTTTAAAAGAATCCTTGCTGCCTACAATACAAACAGCTTAGAATCTGATAATATTGACCAATTTTATTCCACTTTGACAAATGCCATTATTCAAGCTGCGCACTTATCATTCCTACGTTGAATCACTTAAATCAAAAAGGTTGTTCAGGAGTGTTTGGTAGACCCCCAGCTTTCGAAGAAGCAGTGACTAACAAACATTTAATGTTCAAAATAAATCTTAAAAATAAGACATCAGAAAACCATGAAAACAAAACAGGCAAAAAATTATAGCAACATGGTCATAGCTCAGGCAAAGCGACAATATTGGTCGTCATTTTGTTCCAGTGACATATCAAGTCATACAGATCTTAAAGTAGTGTGGAAAAAATGTTGTGAAACGAGAAAAGGTGTGACTTTACCAACTTGTCCGATTAAGCAAAAAAAAAAAACCCAAACAAACAAAAAACCCAACGAATTTCCATCCAGTGCAGAAAAAGCTGAAGCTTTTGCAGATATGTTCTCAGAATCCATGCGTATTGAAGGTCTCTCACTTAAAAGCAGTAAGTGCAGAAAATCTGAAGAGAATAAAAAATAATATGAAGACCCACTTTCTAATAACACCGAATACATCAATACCCCAAGAACAATCAATGGTTGGACTGAAAGTGTAATGCCAGTAAACTGGAAGCAGTCTATCATTGTTCCCATTCATAGACAAGGAAAGCCCAAAAATGACAAAAAGCTAATGGAGCGAATCATTCTAAGAAGGATTGTGTATTATTGTCAAAAAATAAGGTAGTTCCAATCAATCAAGCAGGCTTTCAAAAAGGCAGATCTGCAATTGATAATCTAGTTAAACTAAAACATAAGTCAAACAACAGTTTGCAAGAAGAACAATTTTACTTGCAACATTTTTTGATGTCAGAAAAACCTAAAGACCCAGCTGGCATGCTAAATTACTGCATAAATTGAACACTAAAAGGATTATCTGGGCATTTTTTATTATAATATCAAAAATTTTTATGTAACAAAAAGTATCACAAGTGAAGTAGGGAATACATATTTCACACTCTAGGGCACTCCATATGGGCTTACCACAGGGTTCTGTTATAGCCCTTTTTCTGTTTAATATACTGTTATATGATCTACCCACAAAAATGTCCAAAGATATCATCCTAGTACAATATGCTGATGATATATGTATGTGGGTGAATGTCACTATGAAGCGCAGTACAACCAAGAGGATGATTCATTATACCAGAAAGATCTATCAAAAAGAGTTAGATAATTTATATAAATATATTTTTGAAAATGTCTGACATTTTCCACAGAAAAAACGCAGATTATGCTTTTTTAACAATGGCAATGATCCAGATACACTACCACAGTTTAGGATTTGGAGGGGAGGCTAATTTAGTACACAAATACTGTCAAATTTTTAGGCATCTTACTTACGTCAAAACTGACTTGGAATAAATCATATGGATAAAATTTTAACAAAAGCCAGAAAATGTAATTATTTTCTTAAAATGGTTACCAGACAGTCTTGGGGGACAAGATATGGTCACTCTGAAATGCTTAGCTACGTCACTTGTACGGTCCAAGCTGTCTTATGGACAAGAAATTTGTTTTAGTGCCCCTAATTATTTACTGAAAAAACATCAGTGTAGACTGTAAAGCATATAAACTTGCACTTGGTGTACCATTCCACACCATTCCACCATAGGAACTTATAACGAAATTGGGGAACTTTCCCTAGCTGAATACCGACAACTTTCATGTGCCAAATATGTTTTAGGCAGCACAACAAATGAAAACTGTGTTTCTAGTAAAAAAGAAGTCGAAGCAAAAACAAATTATCCTGAAAGGGCTACACATATTTCGTGTTTAACGCCTATTGGTACTTATGTATCGACCTTTTCAAAAATCTGAACTTAATCATTATGAATTAGAAATGCAGAAAGAAGCTTTGCCAGCCCCTCGTGGGAAATAAATAAAGCATATTTTTATGTAGAATGTACTAATGAAAAAGAACGAAAACCTAAATATGGTTGCAGATATCCAATCACATATTGAAAATAAGTATACTGACAACTTAAAAGTATATACAGATGAGTCAGTTTTAGAAAATAATGAAGCTGGTTCAGCATTCGTCTAATAACAGAGAAATCATACTATCTTGGTAAACATCATTCAATATTTATCGCAAGTCTTATGGCTCTTAACTATATTCTTGATTTTGTATTTCCCATCATTCCTATCTTACTTTGTGTAGACTCTAAGTCGGTACTGTATGCTATCAAATTCCCAAATTCCAAGAAAGTATCCCGAATTGAAATTAAATATGTCATACACCTTTTAAGTTTAAGAGGTAATCCTGTCTCCTTTTGTTGGGTACCTTCGCACGTTGGAGTTTTTTCAAATGAGTGGGCTGACAGAGCTGCTAAAGACATCATTTGGAATCAATAGAACTGCATGTTCCATTATCTCTACAGGAGGGATACCATTTATTAGAACAAACCCTTGTGAGTAATTGAGGAAATCTGATCAGACAGGAACGAAACTTAAAGAGTTCCTACTAATGGCTTATTTCATGTTACATAACTCCTTTTTAAAAGCACATTTAAGTATCGGCAAACCCCGAGAAAGTTACACATATTTTAGAATAAATTTAAATGCCTTTATAACAAAACTTTTGTAAAATGTCAGGTGCCCCTGTGGGGAACATATTTCCAACACTCACATCATATTTGAGTGTCTCATTGCAAAACCTTTTTTACCCACATTTTGTGAGCAGTCTGTGGAAACTGCATTTAAAAGTCCAAAATTAGCCATTGCCATTGTTAAAAGTCTATTGCACAGCCCATTAGAGTATTTGTTGTAGTTACTTTTGTTGAATTTAAATTTTTACTCATGTTTAAGATTGTCCCTACTTTTAATAGCATGAAAATACCAACACATGTCACCTAATCAGTCTTTTCTCTGTCTATTCTCTTCTCTTACATTTTCCACATCCCTCGTCTAATATCACTAAGAGTGAACAGACGTTAAATTGAAGACAACAACAACACACACACCACCCCTGTTCTCTCCCTCTCCTTCCACATTCCCGCATTTATTTAAGTAGGCACACGCTTGCTAAAGTTTTTTTTTGTTTTGTTTGTTTTGTTTTTAAAGACTTAAAATAATTTTTTTTTTAAAACTGATTGTAAATTTAGCAAAGAAGTGCATTTCTTTGTTCCATTCTCTCCATTTCTGTTTAGTGTTTTGTTTTTAAAGGTTTAAAACAAGATAAGAAAAATGCTTGTAAATATAGCCCCCAAAAATAGAACTTTGTTTCGTTTTTTCCTTTCTGATTAAAAAAAAAGAAGATTTAAAACAAGGAAAACAAAACAAATCAGAAAAAAATGACTGAAATTTTAGCAAAGAAGTAAGCCTTCATTCTTTTCCTCTATGTGTGGTGTTTTGTTCGCTCCTTCGTTTCGTTGTTTCTTTGTTTTTATTCATACTGTCCCATTTTCTACAACACTTAGGAGCTGCCATATGACTGTACACCTCTGCTATTTCTAATCTGACAACACACTCTGACATGACAGTCAACTGCACTTTGTGGCACTCTCGCTTGTCATGCTGATGTAAAGAACAGCCTTCAGCAGGTCACCACAGGGAAAGGTCAGGTACTGCTCTTCGCCATCAGGCAGACAACGCCTAATGCCACACCAAATGTCCTGTCATTTAAGTTCTGTCATTTATGTCATAGATATTTGGGACACTGAAAGTGACGTCCTTCCTGTCCATGAAAACAACCTTAAGTATCACTAGCCAATAGAAAACAACGACTAGATGTAGCAAAATGTGGACTCTAAGAATACTGACTGATTGATTCTAACAAGTTGATTCATTTCCCAGGCATGATTATCAGATATTCATTCACTGTGACGGTTCCACGTAAACTTTTTAAAAGCAGGTGCACCAAGATTTTTTTAAAACTGTACATCTGCAATCATAAAGTCTCTTTTTGAAAGCGTCTCCTGGTTGATATTAAGAAAGAAACTTCTCGTGGTGAAGCAATCTGTTCTATCTATCTATCTGTCCCGTAGTCTGACGACTGTGGGGGCACCCTCAAAGACTCAACAACCAGTTCCCTCCATTCCTCTCTCTGTTCTGCCTTTCTCAGGGTTTTGTTGAGTTCTAGGCCTGTCCATTCGCTGATGTTATCCTCCCAGCTCTTCCTTGGTCTGCCTCTTCTCCTTCCTCCTTGGACAGTGCCTTGTAAAACTGTCTTTGCAAGTCCTTTTGATCTTGTGACATGCCCATACCATTTAAGTTTACGCTTTTTCACGATCGTTAGAAGGTTCTCATAGGGTCCAATGGTTTGCTGGATTCTGTCATGCACGCTTTCGTTGCTTATGTGGTCTTTGTAGGAGATGCCAAGGAGTCTCCGAAAGCATCTCATCTCCACCGCCTGTACTCTTCTCTCCAAATCTGCAGTCAGGGTCCATGATTCACAGGCATACAGAAATATGGATATGACAAGGGAGCGCATTAGTCTGATCTTGGAGATAAGTGAGATATTTTTACCTCTCCAGATGGTGTTTAGTTTTGACAGTGCTGTTATTGTCTGTGCAGTCCTGCATACTACTTCTGGCTTGGATCCCTGGTCTGATACAATGGCTCCCAGGTACTTGAAGCTTTGAACTGTTTCCAGCTTCTGGTCATTAACCCTGATATCAGTGCTAATGCCGTTGGTGTTATTAGTCATCAGTTTGGTCTTCTCTGCACTGATTTCCATGCCGTATGTTTTGGAGGCCTTATTCAAGTGTTCTGTTAGGCTGGCAAGCTCTTTTTCTGATCCTGCTATTCCATCAATGTCATCTGCAAAGTTTGTGATCGTTCTGCCACCAATGCTGACTGATCCTTCATGATGTTCCAGTGCATCAGCCATGGTTCTCTCAAGGAAGATGTTGAAAAGAGTGCGTGAGAGTAGACAGCCCTGCCTTACTCCAATTGTTGTTCGAAACCATTCTCCAATGTTGTTGTTGAAGTACACTGCACTGGTGGCCTCGCTGTACAGCTGTTTGATGACTCTGATCAGGTTTGCATTGATGCTGTACAAATTCATGGTTGCCCACAAAGCTGCATGCCACACCCTGTCAAATGCCTTCTTAAAATCGATAAATACATGGTAAAGGTATTGTTGATCATGGCTTCCCCTCCAGCTTGAACCAACTCAGCTGGAATGTTGTCAGCCCCTGCTGACTTCCCCTTTTTCAGCGATCTGACTGCTGTTTTCACTTCTTCTCGGAGGATAGGGTGACTGTCTGTGTCTTTGCTTGCGGGTACATTAAGGACTTCTGGATCTCCTGCGGTTCTATGTTATACAGGTCGGAGCATATTCTGTCCATCTTTCAGAATAATCCTGGTCAAGTGTAGACACTTCCCCTTTTTGTCTTTGAATTGTTAACCTTTTCCTGTTTTTGGGGCTAGTCAGGTCTTCACCAGCTGATATGCTTTCTTGCTATTGTTTTTCTTGATGTTTCTCTTCAATGTCTTTGGCACTGTTCCCGATCCATTTCTCTTTTTCCGGTCAATCATGGCTTCCTGATTCTTTTGTTGACTGCCCTATATTGTTCTGCTCTTTCTTTTGTTTCATTTTTCTTTTTCTTCAACTCTCTACGCTTGTCGCATAGTTGTAGGATGTTAGGTGTGACCCATGTTTTTTTGACTGGTTTGTGTTTTGCCAAGAAGCTCGGCTTGCTGTTTCAGTTACTGCGTGTATTGAAACTTCGTACATGTATCTATGTCTGGTCTATCACAGTGAGTGCTGCAAACTTTCCACCTATCCTTGCTTGAAAATTTCTACTACCTCTGGGTCCTTCAGCTTCTCGAGGTCAAAATTTGATCCTGATGTTGTTCCGCTTGTGGATTTTCTTTAGACGTAGTCGGAAAGTCATCATCACAAGATCATGATCACTCCCTATGTCTGCTCCTGGAAAACTTCGTGTCTGTGCGATGTTAACGCTAGACTGAAACCGTCTTTTCACCATGATGTAATCTATTTGGTTGTGGTGTTCTCCATTTGGGCTATGCCATGTCCATTTTCTGGATTTCTTGTGTGGGCCAAGTGTATTCACTAGCTGGAGGTGGTTGTTACTGGCAAACTCCAGGAGTCTCAAGCCTCTTTCATTTGATTGGTTATTGCAATGTGGCCCACAAACGCCCTCCCAATCTTTCCATGCATCTTCTCCTACCTTGGCGTTCCAGTCACCTTGCAAACAAGGTATCTTTCTGGAGTTT
>CM054139.1:16785242-16823839 GCA_028751875.1 Rapana venosa | reverse complement strand
GCTCGCCCCCCCCCCCCCCTTCCCCCTTTTATTTTCTATAGAAAATGTCTCGTGAAAAGTTTTTTTTTTAAAGTGTGGCTTTTTTTTAAAATTTTGGGTTATATTTTTGATTTTTAAATTTTTTTTAAATTTTTAAAAGAAATTTTTTTCAGTGGTGTTTTCTTTCTTTTTTTGGGGAATGGGAAGGTTTGGGGTTTTTTTGTTTGGTTGGTTTGGGGGTTTTTGGTTTTTTGTTGTTGGTTTGTTTTTTTGGGGGGGTGCAAAGTTTTTTTTGTGGAAACGTTTTTAAATTTTATAGGGCTTCAGTTGAATAAAAAGGTACATGTAGTACATGTTTTCAAGTGCAGTAAAGGGGAAACAGAGGCAAGACATCCACAGTTTGTATAAAAAGCAGTGTACAAAATTTGAAAAGGGGGAGTTGCACCCCTCATGCGGTATTCTTTCCCAGTTTGTTGGATTTTTTAAAACTAGTGAAAATGTCAGATTTTGTTAAGATAAATTTTTATCAGAACTAATGCCCTTTTATAGTTTCGTCCCACTCCCAGAGAAAAATTTTTGAGAAGCATTTCCCTTGTGTTAAAGAATTTTGTAGAATTGAGGGTTTTTATTATATAAATATGATTGATAAAAAAAAATAAAAAAAGTTGGTATGAAAATATGCAAAGTAAGAAAAAACATTTTCATGGTTTTTTTAAATATGAAAATGACAGGGAATCGAATCACTCTTACGTTTTTTTTTTTACTTGGTCATTCGATTGGGTTTTTACTGTAAGTGGATAAGAAGAACATCAGTGGCAGCCGTAGGGGAAGGAAAAAAAAATTGTCGTGGAGGGTTATAAGCACTGGAACATTTTTTTTTTTTAAATGGTTTTTTCATTGGTCTGTGTAAAGTGTTTGTGCATGAAAAAAAAAAACCAAAAAAAGAAAAGTGGTTTTTAATCATTTTTAAAAACTGGTAAGGGTACAAGCCTTAAAAGAAATGAAAAGCTGAAAAAAAAAGGGGTTTTTATTATTTTGGGTTTGGTTTTCCTATCATGGGTGCCATACTTTGATTCGTCATTGTCTTTTTTGGTTATTTTAATTTTGTGAGCGAAATTTATTTTATGGCTGTGTCTTTATTTTTGAAACTTTAAAAATGTTCCCTGTTTTGATTAGAAACCCTCCCTCCTCCCCCATTCCCTTTCCTTCAATCCATTTTTTCGTAGTTTCAGCTTCCAGTGGATTACTGATTAAAATTCTAACTTCTGACAAATAGCTCACTTTTATGTCATTGCTTGACTTCTTTTTTTTGTGAGACTTTACATAAGTCTGTAAGATTTACAAGTATAATTATATATATTTATATATATATATATATATATATATAGTTATAGATATATGTATATATTTATATATGTCTTATATATAATATATATTGATATATATTTTTATAATATATATGACTGTTTAATACAGAGTGAATAATTATCAAGTTTTTTTCTTAGATGTTTAACCATACTAGTAAAAGGTAAAAGTTGATATCTGTGTGGGGTTCACAACCTGTAGATTTTCTTTAGC
This sequence comes from Rapana venosa, assembly GCA_028751875.1. Lineage (NCBI taxonomy): Eukaryota > Metazoa > Mollusca > Gastropoda > Neogastropoda > Muricidae > Rapana > Rapana venosa. The sequence goes on along the minus strand of CM054139.1, from coordinate 16,822,282 downwards.
TGCTTGACTTGTTTTAGTTGTTTGTTGATCTGAAACTTTACCTGTGATTGTTATTCTTTTTCTTCCTCATCGAATGATATCTCTTACTGAATAAATTGAAATGTCTAATGAAGAATGCCACATTCAAAATTGAAGAAATCTTGACAGTGTATTGGAATAAGTCTAACCCAACAGGTTTAGTGGAAGAAATCAAGCTCATGTGTTTTGTGGATGAGTCACAGACATACACACATCTGTGGTGGCCTGTGGAGATTGTAAAAGAGAAGCTTTTTTTGTTTTTTCCCTTCATAGTGCATCTGTAAGGAAATTTTTCTTATTCTTATTAATTTCTACTATTTCTAGTGTAGATTGTGTTACAAACACTAAAACAGTCAGTTGCCATACTTCAATTATGCAAGTTGTACAGGTGTGTGTGTGTGTGTGCGCACGCGCGTGCATGCATCGGTGTGTATATATATTTATATATATATATATATATATATATTTTAAATATCTATTCTGTGTGTGTGTGCGTGTGTGTGTTGGATGTGTGTGTGAGAGAGACTGTGTGTGTGACTCTGTGGTGTGCTGTGTGTGTGTGCATGCATGCTGTTTCATCTGTGGTACAGGGACTTGTGTGCCGTGTGTGTGTAACTGTGAGAGTGATTATGTGTGTGTTTGTGCGTGTGTGTTTGTGTGCGATGTGTGTGTGTGCTATCAGTCTGTTTGTGTTTCTAGGTGTGTGTGAGGGAGAGGACACGAGTGTGTGACTTGTGTGTGTGTGTGCATTGACTGGGTATGTGTTTGTGACTGTGTGATATTTCTTTGATGTCTTATGTGTGTTTTTATAATTCAGACCCTTTTGTTACACGCGAGTTGAACTAGACGTGGAGCACTTATGAAAAGTTTAGAACTTGAAGATAATCAGTGTAGAACTGTAAGTGATTTATTCGCTTTTTATTTATCAGATTGCTTATGCAGGAATGGGGGGGGGGGGGGGGGGGGGGGGTAATTGGGGCACCATGCATGGTAAGAATTGCCTCTTAGGTTTATAGACCAGTTTGATCCTTTTACTTGATTATTATGAATAATTATGATGATAAAAACAAATCATAATATTACATGAAGTAGTGGGTGATTTTTGTATGCGATAGCCCCTTTAGAAGGGCATTAGACCAAAAAAACATTTTTTAGCAGTAAGAAAAACACAAGGGAAATTTTCCCTTTTGGGTATTGTTACCACAGATGAGTGTGTTATTAAAAACCTTAAAGCAAACGCGAGGGCTTTTTGACCCACCCTTATTTGATTGTTGACTCAGTCCCCACCCCAGGTTAAAAGACAAGGTGGCGCTCATGGGAACAGGGGGGGGGGGAAGCTGATGGGGGTGGGATTAAAAGCATCCTTGCAAAAAGGCTTCCACTGCAATAAACCCCCACCTCAGGGGTGGTAATTTTTAAGGGGGTTTTGAAAGAGAGTTTGTGGTCTATTGAATTGTTGAAAAACCCAAGCATTTTGCCCATGTAAAGTGCCCGAGTCAGTGTGTGATGCTGTTTTGCTGAACTTTTCCTTTATTCCACTGGAAGAGTGGGGGGGGGGGGGGGGGGGGGATAAAGTAAGTCCCCTACCTGGTGTGACATAAGATATTTGACTGATTTTTAATTTGGTTTCCTTGAAAAAGGGTTTCATATAATTGTATATTTTTGTTTTGGCAAGGGTTGGGGCACCTTTTGGTATGGACCATGAAGGTAGCCACATTAAGTTTCGGGAGGTTTCTTTGAATTATGTCCAGCTAGAATTTTGGGAGCTTAAAGAAGGAAGCAAGCTGAAAGGGGATTAAAATTTTATTGCACTTTTTAATTACACACACAATGCACAACCCCACACACTTATCATACTATGATTCTACACACACACATCTCACCACACTCCCACACACACACACACACACGTACACACACACCACACAACACACACACAGGTGACCTTTTTGTCAACACAAAAGAACAAGAAATTTTAAAGTAAACAAGCATGCTGCCCACCGCAAGCAGCACTCATGCACATACCGGGAAAAGTTATGTGAATAATCTTGGAAAGATTATAATAATTTGCTGAGGATGGAATATAAATTAATTTTGCCATTCGATTACAGCAAAGAATTCTTTTGTACTGTTTTTTCAAAGTAATTTGGTTTAAAGTATGGATAAGGTACACTGTAAGCAAAACAAGGTCACCGTATTACTACCTGATCCTCACGACGTATCATTCAACTGATTGTTGCGGGGGTGTATGCAGGTGGTATGGCCCAGGAGAGGGACTACAATATCCGGTGATGGACTTGCTGGGTCCCGCCTGGGGCCTTTTCAACTTTTGGGGGCGCTTCCCATGAAACTGTCCATGCTGTGCCGGTTTGACATTTTTCCTGTTTGCTTTGTTAACAGCTTTTTCCCTCAGTTTTTCTTTGTCTGTTTCCTTTTTGGGTTTTTCTTAAGGGGTGTCAAGGGTTGTTGCTTTTAACCTCTTAGCACCCCCAAAAATTTGTGCATAGATCGTTTTTCATTATGTGTAAATGGCAAAAAAAACTTCCCCCTTATTTTAAAAAATAGAGTATTGTATTCACTTTTTTTCAAATTTGTCAAAAAAGGTCAGTGACTTGTGCAGGTGTTTTTACAGGCTGGCTACCTGTTTAATTTGTTACTTTTTTACTAAATGTTGATCTCAAATACGAAAAAACACTGTTGCTAGTAAAAAAAACAAAATAGAACCACCACCACCCCCCCCCCCCCGCCGCCTTGAGGAAGAAGGGAGACTGAAAGTGAAATATGTCAAAAACTTTAAAAGGGGTGTAACTTAAGGGGTTTAACTCTTCTATGCCCGTTACTTTCTTTCTGCAATTAAAGGAGGTCTTCCGAAATAGCAGGTTAAAGTGAAACATTGAACCAAATGAGAATTGACTCAAATATCTAACAATTAATCAGATCATTGCAGCAGAAAATGAATTGATTGCTAGATCCTCAACCCAAAAAAGCAGGATTCTTTAGAATTTTTGTGAGAAAAACCTGAAACTCCCAATCTGAGCAAAACCAAAACTGCCCGAAACGCTTTGCAGGGTTTCAGCAGCATTATGTACTGCTGTCTTGACATTGTTTCATGTTGGTGAGATTGGTTGGGGGGGTGTTGCAAGATGAAAATGGGGATGTCATTTCACAAATAGCACTCATGTAAAAAAAAAAAAAAAATTTAAAAAAAAAAAGGAGAGATAATCAATTGATGTCTTTGTGAAAAATTGTCAATTAGTACAGCAAAACAAGGGGGAAACTTAAAATTTAAAACAAACTTGATTTGTCCTTACCCCCACCACTGTCTTTTTTCTCCTCTCCTCTTTCTGTCTCTGTCTTCCCCCTCTCTGTCTCTCTTGTGAATTTTTTGGGCACACTAATAATAAATCATTTTCAATGTTTTCCTGCCATTCCCCTTTACAACCACACTGGCTGCACCACTGCAAACAAGCATGCACGCAGCACCACACAAGATAATGCATGCATTTCACACACACACATGCCCACACAAATGGCACGTACACTCCCCACACACCATTTTTTACTTACTTCACACCACACACACACACACACACTCTCTTCTCTCTATCTCTCTCCCCTTCCCCCACAAAACACACAACACCAGTTTCTGTTTGGGGGCGTGTCAGTTGGGAAAAAGAATATGGTTTTGTTTTTCCTGGGGGGTTTTTTTTGTTATTGGGGGTTTTTTCATCCCCCCCCCCCTCCCCCCCCCCCCCCCTTCCCCCTTTCAAAGTTTTTTTTCCTGTCAGCAACCATCCAGCCTCTGTCCCTTTTTACTGCCATTCCCTGCCAATCTTTGTCGTTTTTCAAACTGTTTTATCTCTCCCCCCCCCTCCCCCCACCCCATCTTTCATTGTGTTTTGAAGTCGGGTCTTGACACTTCCCCTTCATCCCCTCTTTTGAGTTGTACTGTCTTAAAAACACACAATGCAGAAAAACACAACCCCACACACGGGCCAGTGACACACATCAATAGTGACAATACACAGAACCCTGCTGCAGCCGCAACCACACAACACCCAACACACACACAAAAAGTTTGTTAAAAAAAAAGGCTTAAGTTCTACATTTAACAGGGGAAATATTATCCATTAAACAACCATTTTTTTGGCAGTTCTTTCCTTTTAAATGTTAAATGGTTGACTTTACCAAAAAATGCTTTAAGTTCTATGTCTACAAGGGGGTTTTTTTGAAAAAAGGGGCTGGGGCCCAAAAGAAGTTCATTGGTTTTTTTAGTAATTTTTAAAGGAATAGTGTTACTTCAGAACGATTGTTTTGGGTAAAAAAATAATTGGGGTTTAGTTTAAACAATTTCTGTTATTTGGGATTGGTAGGATACTTAAACCCTTTTTCAAGGGAAAAAAGTCAATGTGTCATAACTTTAAAAAAACAAACAAACCAAGTACACAAAAGCATCCACCAATTCAAATAAGTTTTAGTTTGTACTGTGTAATGTATTTTTGTTAATGTTAATTTTGCATGTAAGTTGTTTTCTGTGTACACACATCACACATACACACAACACCACACACAACAACACCACACACACGCACACTTACACACACACATCCCTACACCAAACACCTACGCACACACACACCTACATGCACAAACACGCACACATGCACGTACACATGCATGCACACTCAGCTGAAATAGTGCTGTTTGTTTACTTGTTAAATTGCCTTTTTACTGTTAAACTAGCTGCATGACTGTTATGGTGTCTACTTTTTCAGATGATCAACAGGATAGAGTATGTGCACAACAAAAACTTCATACACAGAGACATCAAGCCAGACAACTTTCTCATGGGCATTGGGCGACACTGCAATAAGGTGAGCACATCTAACCACTTAATTAACAAAAAGACTGAAAACCTTGCCCCCCCCCTTCAAATATATATTTAACCCTTTAGTCCCCGATCCGGCCGCAGCCGACAGTAACGGAGGCTGCCACTAGATTCCAATCCGACTGCAGCCGACAGTTGGTGCTGCCCACGTGGGCAGTACTTTTCCATCACACACAGATCTCGTGATTTTCACACTGTGTGTCTGAAAATTGGTGGGGCGATGCAGGGAGAGTGTCAGACGGTGCCAGTGATAAATTTAGACCACAAACATGCGTGTTTGTGGGGAGGGAAGGAAGAAATAACAGTCAGCGACGGAACACTTTTCAATGGTGCAGCGTGGCGAAAAAAAAAAATGCGTTTTCTTTAGTGCACACGATTCATTGATTAGCGAGACGAATAAATTGAATGTTATTGTTTGGAAGTAGAAACATTTGAACGAGAATTGTTAAGTGAGTCCGATATTAAACGCTTACGATGGAAAGGAGGAAGGAAATGTTTGCAGTTAGGGAGAAGAGTGAGCCTGAAAATAATGTGCTACAGGGCACATTCCTGACCTGTGCTACACACACGACTGTGGATAAATTTGACCTCCTGGCCAGTCCGCGGCATAGATGCCTGAAAACGATGCCTTTTGACTGTTTTCTCATTGTTACCACACTTTTGCTTTGAAACTGCAATGGCAGAAACGAACAGATATGCCGATAATGAAAATAGCAAGAAGGAAAAGAAAATAGGTCTCCCGTCTGCCAAGGTTCGACAGGTGAGAGCAATGGGTACACCCCCCCCCCCCCCCCCACACACACTCACACATCCATAATTTGTGCTTTTTGGTGATGTGATGTGACCTGTGCCACCACTACGGCTACTTTAGAGACTACCAACATAAATTTTGTAGGGTTACAGAAGTTCTGTGTTGTTTCGAATTTGTCAACCTGTGCTGTGACACTGGTGACAGTGTGACAGTCATGTACATAATACACTTCTGTACACTTAACAAACATGTGGTAGCACACGCAGATATGAAGTACAGTATAAAGGTCACATGCTGATTGAATATGACTTGTTTTCAAAAGAAAAAATAGTTAATCAAAACTTCTGTCTCCTCAAGACATACCATAAAACAACAGGTGCTATGGGGGCATTGTGTGACACATCCTTGAAGTACTATTGCACATAACCATTGGTAAACACATCAGCTGGGTATCACTTCCTTATTCGACACTAACATACTTGAACTATTGTCAAATCCATGCAGGACTTGCTGTTTTATCATATATACCATATTTTTACCTGTGATTGATGACAAATAAGGTGACAATGACAAGACATCTGGTGACCAGACACATAAACTTGTGCCTAAATGCAAGTACAAAGACATACCTAGCTTGTGACAAAATTTCAGCTTGATAACTTGTCGTGCACACACACAATTGTCTTAGGAGTAAAGTAAGTCAGATGGAGGTAGAAAACCTTCAAAGAATTCAAAATCTACAGGCAGTTTAGCTCCGTAGAATCCAACAACAAGAGGGTTAACCAAAAAACAAAACAAAAGCCATTTGTTTGGCGCTGCTTTGATCAAGATGTGTGCTTGTGTAAAGTATGGGAATGTCACAAGAATTTAATCTTTGTGTCACATCTGTTGAAAGAGAGCCAGGTATGTCATTTATGGACATGAGAAATATTTTATTAGTATCCTCTGCAGGACTGACTAGTTAATTGATTTTTGATTCGTTTTATATTTGTATATATGTATTTGTTTGTTGATTCATTATATTATTAACTAGACAGTCAGTTCATTCATTCATTCATTTATAAATATACTTAAGTAGTCTTCTACAAGCATCTAAATCAGGGGCACTGTAACTTGAAAAAAAAAAATTGAAGAACTGTCTTTGTTTGTGTGCCGTTCATGTCAGCAGTTTGGTTGTTGGCTGAGAGAATGCGGAACATGGCGAGTGGTAACAGAAAAATGTGCAGGCTTACAGTCTTTCTTGTCTGCTGACTCTCTTACCTCTGACTTTTCAGCCAGACAGGCTAGTTTTGGGGTGAAATTCTTCACTCACAAGACGCCTGTATTTATTGAGGATACTTGCTCTTGTGCTGAGGATGCTCTCTGCAGTGAAACATCCAGCCACAACCTGACAAGCATACACAGCAAAACATTACTGTCACTTAGCATTAAGCTCACGGAAGACTGAATGCAACTGAATCTTGTCAAAACCCTTGATAAAGTATAGTCAGTAGCAAACAAAACCAACAAACAAATCCCTTTGAAAATGACGTTTCAGATTGTTACTATGATTCAGACCAGTTGAAAAGGTTCTGAGGTTGAAGTGGCTGCATCATGCAGTCATGTAGTATGTATGCATACAAAAACAAACCAAATTTACAAATACTAGTGAAAGTGATCTTTGGTTTTGAACTTTTCCTGCACGGCTGCTCAAAACAGGAAAAACCCGACTCTTTAGTTTGCGGCTGGCACTTTCGCTCCGTAACCTAAATACCATCTGGCTGCTATCTAGGCACCGCGCGGTCAGGGGTCCAAGTCCAGCGTCTCGCGGTGCCAGCACACATTCCTTCTTTGCTGTCTATTAGCGACTGGGCGAATTTTTATTTGAAAGGCTTATTTATCATTCGCTGCTGGATGTCCTACTTGATTTTTACAGTACTCATACTTTAGTGAACAAAACTTTAATACCTGCTTTACTTGTTTGTGGTGACGGTTGTACAGCTAATTAGGTTAACTAATTTTAAACATTTTTTTGCAAACACGGTGTTTCCCAAGAAACAAAGGGCTGAGTGTTTGTGTGTTTTCTCTCTCTCTCTCTCTCTCTCTCTCTCTCTCTCTCTCTCTCTTTTCTCTCTCTCTGTGTTGTGTGTGTGTGTGTGTGTGTGTGTTGTGTGTGTGTGTGTGTGTAAGTAAGTAAGTAAGTAAGTAAGTAAGTCTTCAGACAACCCTAAAATAGGAGACTGAATAAGAGAGAGAGAGGGGGGGGGAGGAGAGGAGAGAGGGGGGGGGAGGGAAGAGAGAGAGGGGGGGGGGGAGAGATCTACTTTGTGTGTGTGTGTGTGTGTGTGCGTCCCTGCATGCATGCGTGTGCTGTGTGTGTGTTATTGTGTGTGTGCGGGGATGTGAGTGTGCGTGCGTTTGCGCGTGGTGTGTGTTCGCGCACACGTGTGTGCGTGCGTGTATGCGTATGTGCCCGTGTATGCATGTGTGAACGTGTGTGTGTGTGTGTGTTTGTGTGATCGGCCACAGCACCTACATGTGCCAGGTGCTTCCTGGCTGTGTGTCAGTTTCAAGTTGTTAGTTTTCTCAAGCACATGTGTGCCGTGCGCATCTTCTTGTAGTTACATGTGTGTGGTGTGCACACACGCGCGTGTATGAGTGTGCGTGCGCGCGTATGTGTGAGTATAGGGTATGCGTACATGTATTTATGCCATTTTGTGTGTGTGTGTATGTTTGTCTGTTGTGTGTTATGTGTGTGTGTGCACGTGCGCCCCATGTGTGTGTGTTTATTTATTTTGCTTATTCTTTTATTTCAAGGATAATGGAATAAGCACTCATGTGCTTTTTTAAAAATCTAGTTCCCGTGTATATGCAGTTTTGTAAATTTTGTCATCCGTTTTGTGTGTGTGTGTGTTTTCTTTCCGCTTTTTTTTGGGTGTTGCTTTGATGTCAAAGTGTAGGCCTGTGTGCAATTTGGTTGTTTTTTTTACACAACACAGGACTGATAAGTAGATAAACATTTGATCACAACAATTTCTTAACAGGATCAGAAAATGCTTTTTGAATAGTATCAGAAACATCAGTGAAATAAAAACCTGAGCCATTTGTGAGGTATCTTGGCTTGATGACAGTATAGGATACTGACAAGACATTTGTTTTCTACTGTGTTCTCGGGGTTATAATTATGAGCTGTACTGGAATTGGTTCATGAACAAACCTTCAGCTGTAGCAAGGATACCGCTAAAAGCTGATGAAACAGTAGACTGTGTACGTGCTGTAACGCCTGACCAGCAGGAGTGTTTATAGAGAAGTCAGAAAGCTGACACTAATGACTGCCCCAGATTCTCTCCCCACACTCTCCATCACCCTGCCTCTCACGGCGCTTGCCGCGCGTGGTAGCCGGTAGCCGCTACGGTGTGTTTATTTATGGCCTCGTTCTGCCAACAGGTTGAATGTAACAGCCCCCCAAAAAGGTTAGTCTGCATGCAGACATATTCAATGTTTTCTCTAAGTTCATTGTTTATATAATATAAATATATGCTTTTTTTAGAGAGAGAGTTAGAAATGTCTGTTTTTTGTGATTGTGTTTCTTCCTGCACCTCTCCTGTTTATCTTCATGTCTGTTTGAACTGCTGTCACATCAACCAGTATGAAAGAAAGTACATGGAGTTTGGAGTCAAAAGAAAGCTCGTTTAAAGCTCATTTTAAAGAGTGCTTTGCTTGTCATTTTTAAACAATCACTGTGCAGAGGATGTGTGAAAGACACAAGGGTAATTTACGCTGAACACGGCTACAGCGGCAAGCGGCTAGTGCTGCCTTTCCTTTTGCCCCGTTTATTTATATCCACGCCCTGCCAGCTGCCAGTCATGAACTTTGGCTGGGAAACTAAACGGAGGGTTTGAGAAGCAGTGCCTGATCAATGCAAGCCAACTGAAAGAACTCAGAGGTGTTTGAGTTATTAGCTGGTGATAAAGGTGACAAGACTTTAGAGGACTCTTTTTTTTTTGGGGGGGGTGTGCTGTCTTCTCTGACAAAATCAGGTACCTCTTTCTCGCCTCACATAATTTATACATGTATTTGATATTATGCTATGATCTTCTGAATACCCAGTGTTGAGAATGTTTCACTTTTTATTCTGTCAGTATAGCTCCAAACAGTCACTACCATTGGTTGCTGCCATTACAGGTATTCATCATTGACTTTGGTCTCGCCAAAAAATACCGCGACAATCGCACACGTCAACACATCCCCTCCGGAAGACAAAACCTGACGGGGACAGCGCGCTACGCCAGTATTAATGCCCATCTGGGCATCGAGCAAGTCGGCGAGACGACATGGAGTCCCTCGGCTATGTCCTCATGTACTTCAACCGTGGTACCTTGCCTTGGCAGGGGCTGAAGGTATGTGGGAACTCCGCTGTTTCTTCTGACCACATGCCTGGCTGAAGTGGAGCAGGAACATGCAGTCTTTTTTGGGGGGGCAGGAGGGTTCGAGTGTGTGTGTCTGTGGCAGTATGAACATCGTCAGCAGGGCAGGTAAAAATACAGAGGGGCTGGGCGTGTCTACATGCCTTTTGCCTGTCTGCGCAGTATCCATGAGCAGCAGTACGACTGTACCCAAAGGGTGGGGGGGATTTTTGCCATCTTCCATGTCGACTTCCAAGTGCAGACCTGCCAGTGCCTTAATTCCCTTCATGTAAATATACTGCGGATGATCAGATATTATGTTAAAGACTCCGTCATTCATGTCAGCTTTCTGTGGATTACAGAATCACAAATATACCCAGCATACATCCCTGAAGTGGGAGCTACCTTCATAGTGACCAAAAATGGTCGCACCACAAAATTCCACCATGGTTAAACCTCGGAGCTGTAGCCAAGGAATAAAAAAATTCAACAACAACAACAACAAAAACCCAACTCCAACAAAGCATAGGTAGTTTGACATGTGGACTGTATACAAAGATGTGATGTTAGTTAGTATGGTTCCCAGAGTTGAAATCATCACCCAAACTGCAGAGTGAGAGAACTTACCTGCATGGTGTAAGTAATAGCTGTCTTGACTGGTTCTTCTCCTGATGTTGCAGGCGGTGACCAGAAACAGAAGTATGATAGGATCAGTGAGAAGAAAATGTCCACAGCAGTCGATGCGTTTGTGTAAGGTGAGTCACATGCGCAGCACTTGGAGCAACAGTGTTAAAAAGGAAAAAAAAGGTTTCTCTTTTTTTTTTTCTGTGTGCTTTTTTGCATACACTCTAAAGGTGGAACAGGTTTTAGTGTGTGTGCAAGATATTCTGACTGCGTTCATACATGGGACTTTGGTTTATAGTCTCATCTGAAGGACTTTTGGGAGGAGTGGAGTCAGCTCTGATGTTAACTCCAGGGGAAAAATCACCTTGATACAGGCATCTCATGCTGGCTCAAACTAGGTTGAAACGACAGGCTGTCAGATCACAAGAACATTGACATCACTCTAACCACAGGTTATCTACATCCCGTGTTTTCAAGCCAAGAGAAGATTAGCAAAATACTGCTCTGTTATAAATCGACATGCTATGCTGTGCGCAGTGGGCAGATTGGAAAAATCTGAGAAGATTGCTTTGTTTTCGCTGATGATACTGCCTTCCATGACTTCACGTAACCCTGATTGGGAGGCTAAGTGGGTACCCGATCTTGCCCAAGGATCTCCCACAGGCTAGCGGAGGGAAGGAGGCACCTTACTTCTCCTGTTCATTGTTCATTGTTCATTGTTGGTGAAATAATTTCATGGAAGGCAGGTGACGGATGATGTGTTGAGCAGCCGAATAGTTTTTTGGGAACTGGTCAGCACTTCAATGTGTTAGGCAGATGATACTATATGAGTACAATGGCTAAGACAACCCGCTCAGTACGAGCACTGCTCCTATAGAAAGTAATTGCAGCCTACTATAGGTATACTTCTGCAAAGAATGTCATGGTAATTAGAAAGAAACAGAATACAGATAACAGCGTGAAGGGGGCTTCCAGTTATTGGAAGTTCTCGCTCAGGTAGGGTGGATTATGTGTGAAGGTAACCCTCGATCATCACCCAGCGAACTGTCCGCATCAGAAAAACCATCTCCAAATGGGTACATGGAAACGTTAACGGACTATGCTACAAAAAGGAAATATGGAAAATCTCAAACAGGAAATGGAAAGAATGAACCTAAAATACTAGGACTTTCAGAAGTGAGATGGAAGGAGACAGGCTGCATAACATCGACAACTACACCATTCTTTACTCAGGAGGAGATCAACACCAGATAAGGAGTTGCATGATTCTAGATCAAGAAACCTCAAAGACCATCAAAAGGTTTCTGGACTGTAAATGACAGAGTCTGATAGTAAAACTTAAGGGCACACCTTTCGAACATTGGAATAGTACAAGTATATGCTCCAACAGCTGATAAAGATGACGCAGAAATGAGGAGTTTTATGAAAATATCGAAAAGGCAATGAAGCAATGAAGTCTCAAGATATCAGAATAATAATGGGTGACCTCAATTCAAAGGTGGGAAAAGGGAAAGATGAAACCACAGTTGGCCCATTTGGAATAGGAGTGAGAATGAAAGAGGAGAGCGGCTCACGGAATGGTGCAATGAACAAAGTGGGATGTCTATGACACATGGTTTGAAAACCATCCTAAGAGATGCTGGAATGGAAAAGCCCTGGCGACAAAAACCAGGAATCAAATAGATTACATCCTGATTCAAGATACGCTTCCGTAACTCTAATAAACGTCTTGTAGTCCATGCCAGGTGCAGATGTGGAAGTGATCATGTCCAGTTATCGGGACAATGCGACTAAAATTGAAAAGTTGTCAAAAGCAAAAGAACACCAAAACTGCAAATGAACATGCTACAAACTGTGAAGAAATCAAAGAAAATTACAAGATCAAAGTTGGGAACAAATTCGATGGCCTAGATCAACTCACCACTACAGAGGAAAAATGGCAGATGATGAAGGATAGCATCAGCGAGGCAGCAAAAGAATATATACCAGTCATAAAAGAAAGGAACATAAGAAGTGGATGAGCCGAGATTTTAAACCTATAAAGAAAACAGAGAAAGGCAAAAGTAGATGAAAAGAGTATAAAGAACTCGACAAACTGGTTAAGAAAAAATGTAATGAAGCCAAGGAAGAATGGATAAATATGCAGTGCAAGGAAATTGAAATTGAATGCAAATTTTGATAGCAAACTTATGCATGAAAAAATAAAAGATGTGACAGGGAAGAAATCATCTGCAAAAAACAGGTTGTATAAAGTCGAGAGATGGAGATATACTCATGGAAAAAGAGATATTCTTAAACAGTGGTCAGAATACATCGAAGAGTTATACCACGACGACAGAGGTTCCACCTCCTCATATTAGCAACGAAGATGGCCACATAATCATGGAAGACGAAGTGAGACATGCACTCAGCAAGGTGAAAAGTGGTAAGGACGCCAGGACCTGATGATATCCCATCTGAATTGATAACAGCCATGGATGAAGTGGGAATTAAGGCAGTCACAAAACTACTAAACAATATATATGACACAGGAGAGATTCCGACAGATATGAAGAAGTCCATCTACATTGCGATCCCTAAGAAACTGGGTACAGCTGAATGTGACCAACATCGTACAATCAGCCTGATGAGTCACCTCACCAAAGTTCTTTTACGAATACTCATGAAGAGAATGAGAAATAAAATACTCTTAGAAATATCAGAAAAGCAATTTGGATTCATGGCAGACAAAGGCACCAGAAATGCAATCTTCGCATTGAAAACAAATGCAATCTTCGCATTGAAAACTCTTATGGAAAGATCCATCGAGGTCCAGAAAGACCTGTACCTCTGCTTCATTGACTACTCAAAAGCGTTCAACAAAGTATGACACTGCGACTTGTTTGATATTCTGGCAGGGCTATACATCGACGGGAAAGATCTTCGAGTCCTCAGAAACATATATTGGGAACAGGAGGCAGCCATTAGAGTCGACAATGACATCAGTCAATATAGACCAATCTGCAGGGGTGTGAGGCAGGGCTGCATGTTCTCGCCTGATTTATTTAATGTATATAGTGAAATAATTCTACAAAATATTGAGAATCATGAGGGAATTAGTGTAGGTGGCCACAACATCAACAACCTGAGATATGCAGATGACACAGTCCTTATCGCCGACTCTGAAGAAAAACTGCAAAAGATTTTAACAACAGTAACAGACAAAAGCGAAAAGAAAGGATTACAGCTCAGTGCAAGAAGACAGAATGCATGGTGATCTCGAAAAAAGCTGTTATACCACAATGCAACATAGCCTGTAAAGGAGAGAGAATCAGACAAGTAAACACCTTTAAATACCTTGGTTGTACTATCACCCCGGACGGCAAGTGTAGCACAGAAATCAAGAAGAGAATCGGTCAATCTAAGGCAACTTTTAACAACATGAAATGCATTTTTACCAACAGTAAGATAAGCCTCAAGACAAAGGTCCATGTTTTGAGAGCCTACGTATGGTCCATTCTTCTGTACGGATGTGAGTGCTGGACCCTAGCCAAGGACACAGAACAGCGACTAGAAGCAGTGGAAATGTGGTTCATCCGGAGAATCATGAAAGTCTCATGGACAAAAAGAAAAACAAATGCAGAAGTAATGGAAATGGCTGGGTACAAGAGATCCCTTCTCAACACCATCAGAGAAAGACAGCTCAAATTTTTCGGCCATATAATCAGGGTTGACGGACTAGAGAAACTGTTATGGAGTGGCAAAATCTGTGGAAACAAGAGCAGAGGAAGACAACGCACAAAATTCACAGACAGCTTAAACAAATTCACAATGAATAAAGAGGGCACCAACAATGATCTCATGAGAGGGACTGAGAACAGGGAAGAATGGAGAGCCATGATCGTCGATGTCTGCAGGACCAGACCGGACACTTGAAGAAGAAGAAGAATGATACTTCACTGGGGTTGAACTTAAAAACTGAGTACATGCCAGACCATGGGAATGTTCCTCTAAGCTTTAAGACCAGTGACTTTGGTTTGACTGTAATGGTTTAAGAACAGGATTTTGTTTATGTTCTGCACATGACAGTGCATGCCATCAAGTGAGGAGCTCTTCATCATTTCTGCACAGCAGCGTGCACTGCATCGCCTCTGGAGCAAACAGCTTGCAGAGGCGTGCGTGGCATCAAGGAAAGTTAGACAGCTATAGTCTTGTGTACTCATGTTGCTTCAAAACTTATTTTCTGTAGCAAAGCGGCCATTTTCATCACATGATGTGGTACTGTGATGGAAGCCAAAAACCTGCAAATATGCATTCAAGATCATCAATTTTTTTATATTTTATTATTATTTTGTATTAATTTTTAAAATTCTTTTATATTGAGGATAATGGAATAAGCACTTATGTGCTTTTTTACATCCAGTTCCCAAGTGTATGCGGATTTGTGAATTCTGTCATCTGTTCCCACCGGCACACAATGGCCTACTCTTACGAAAAGCGGAACAGGATTTAACGTGTGCGCAAGATGTTCTGCGTGCGTTCACACATGGGACCTCGGTTTATAGTCTCATCTGAAGGACTTTTGGGGAGAGGGGAGTCTGCAATGCTCATTTTCTATGTTCAGTGTCTAAAAATACACATTCAAGATAGTTATATGCTCATCTTATATGCTTAGGGCGTACAGACACACATTCAAGATAGTCAGATGCTCGTCTTATATGCTCAGGGCTTACAAACACACATTCAAGATACTCATATGCTCATCTTATATGCCCAGGGCTTACAAACACACATTCAAGATACTCATATGCTCATCTTATATGCCCAGGGCGTACAAACACACACTCAAGATACTCATATGCTCATCTTATATGCCCAGGGCTTACAAACACACATTCAAGATACTCATATGCTCATCTTATATGCCCAGGGCGTACAAACACACACTCAAGATACTCATATGCTTATCTTATATGCTCAGGGCTTACAGACACACACATTCAAGATAGTCAGATGCTCATTTTCTGTGTTCAGAGCTTTCCAGCAGAGTTTGCTATGTACCTGAACTACTGTCGAGGGCTGCGCTTTGATGAGGCCCCAGACTACATGTACCTGCGCCAGCTGTTCCGCATCCTGTTCCGCACCCTGAACCACCAGTACGACTACACGTTTGACTGGACCATGCTCAAACACAAGCCCTCCACCTCCAACCCTGCCAGCTCTTCTGGGGCTGCTGCCCGAACTAAAAGTAAGGAAGACTAGTGAGGTTGGGGATATGAATGTTCGTGATGTGTGTCATTAGCACAGAAGTAGTGGATCTCGTATAGTTTGTTAGTATCAACGTAAGTTATTGGCTTGTTGATGCTCTGTGATCGGTTATTTGCTTTGTGTGTGTGTGTGTGTTCTGTGTGTTATTGCTTTTCTTTTTTTACTTAATAAACATTTGTTATAAACCAAGAAAACTGAAAAACAAGAAGAACTAAATAGTAGCAACAATAATGGGGCCCTGATGTTAATAAGGCAGACTTGTAAATGACACCAAATAGAGTCTTCTAGTTGGGCAGGGGTGGGGTGGCATTACAAGAAGAAGAAGAAGGAGGAAGGAAGACTCTACCAGTAAATGTATTTTTACCATTCCTTATAGTCGATTTCTGTTTAAGATTCTCTGAAATCAAACATCCCTCTGTAAAGCTTCACAGCTTTTGTAATTTGAATGTAATTCATCAACACTGTATTATACTTGCTGTCATTCAGTTTGAAGTTTTATCTACACTTAGCTTAAATTAGCATCTCTCTATCTCTCACTCACACACACACGCACGCACGCACGCACACACGCACACACACACACAGGGATTCTTCCCCTGGAGTTAACATCAGTGCCAACTCCGCTCCCCCAAAAGTCCTTCCTTTGAATGAGACTATAAACTGAGGTCCCATGTGCAAACACATGCAGAACAACTCGCGCATACGTTAAAACCTGATTTGCCTTTCAGAAGAGTAGCCATATGTACCACACACAATCTACTTGCAGAGTGCATTTCTTATAGATCATGTACAGGTTGATGTATGTATGTGCTTACTCCTTTCGTTTAAACCCGTGGGCTAACTGCATATCTTTTTCTATCTGGTTTCACAGATCGGTGATTGCAGCACTCATCACGGTTCAAAGAAGAACGCTTTGGAAATTTGCTCAAGGGAGTAGTACTTCTGTCCAGTCTTGTGAATTTCCAACCAACCAGCAATACACAAAGCTCGTCATCGTCCAAAATCATGTCAAAGACTTGCAGCTCACAGCCAGAATTTTGTTCCTTTTTTTTCTCCCCGATTACTGCCACTGTTTGTTGCATCAGCATGCTGAATTGGAGAGGATGGTTTCTGAATCGGTGCACTGTGCAAAGATAACCAGAAGAAACAAATCCTCCTGCAGAATTTTAAAGAAAAGTGCCTGATATAGGCACCGGGAAAGTGGAAACAATTATGGATTACTAACTTGCGCTCAAAATATCTGCATTAGCGTCCAGGAAATGAATGATATACTTGAAGGGTAGCTGCATGTAATATGAAAAGGGGTGTGTGATCAGCATCTGGGTTTAAAAAATTTTTTTTTTAATTGTCTCTACATTTTTCATCCATGTGGTTTTTTTAAAGTAAAGAATGGATTATTACTTTCTTTGTAATGGGTGGAATCAGTTGAAATCAAACGAGAGGAAAATTAACAAATGGGGAAAGATGCACAGAGTGTATCATTTTTAGTCTGTGAACAGCAAAATACAGCTTCTGCCTGTTTTGTTTTTAACTCTGAACAGTTTCCTTGATAGAAACAAGAGAAAGAAAGAATTCTTGTATATGTATGATTTTCTCAGATTGATGTTTTAATGAAAATAGTTTTATACCAATGTTGGTCTGATTTAAAACTCTTGTTAATAGTTTACTGAAAATAGTTTTGTATCAGTGTTAGTCTGATTTAAAGCTCCTGTTCATATTTTAATGAAAATAGTTTTATATTGGCGTTAGTCTGTTTTAAAACTCTTGTTGATATTTTAATGAAAATAGTTTTACATGAACGTTAGTCTGTTTTAAAACTGTAGTTGAGATATTTCTTACCAAAATTGACCAGCATGTATACCACTAGTTTCCTTGATCTATATTTAGATTTTTTTTTTCATAAAAAACCCCAAACAATCACAATATCTTATTCAAATTATAAAAAAAAAATGTTTTATTGTACTTTGTTGCCCATGTCTGAATAGGTGTGTGCATATGTGAAAGTGTGCATGTTTATAACCCCCTCCATTCTGTCAGTTGTTATCAGCTGTTATTTCTGTTCTAGAAATTACCAACCTGAACAATGCGCTGAAATCACTTCCTAGGAGAAAAGCAAACTGGTTTGGGTCAAAGTACCTGGCCACATTTTTTTTACCTACTTTACATATGTTTGCAAACTCAGGGGGCATTATGTGGAACTTCTGTTGCTGACAGTGGCAATGGAAACAGGTAATTAATAGCGTTAAATGTGTAGAAGTAAGAATGGAACTTGGACTTGTAGAAACAACCTTGCCTTGTTATACATATAATTTTTATATATATATATAAATTTTGTCATCACATTGTGGTTTAGCTTTGGTTTGAGGCAGGGTTAAGGACAGAAGGTTTCAATGAATGAGATGGAGACAAAAGGAAGATTGAAAAAAAAAAGGAACATATTTTTGTATCTTTGAGTGTATTGTATTGTGACAATCTTTTTTTTTCTTTTTTTAAAACATTTTAATTCACATTATATTTAAAGTTTTGAAATCTTGAGATGGGTGACAAGTTAAATTGTAAGTATGACTTGAATGACCCAAAGAAAACATAATCTTTTAGACTTTTATTTGATTAGAAACATTTGTAGTGGAGATATATTTGTATACACTTCTTAAAGCTGGCTTATCAACACCCCTTGTGTGTGTGCGTGCATGTGTGTGTGTGTGATTCGTGTGTTGTTGTCAAGAATTGCAGTTGTGTCAAAAGCAAAGGCGGCTGCTAAAGATGGCCTTGATGTTATGTGGGAGTTTTGCATTAAGGTGATGTTACATAGAGAAAGTCACTTTTTTTTTTTCTGTGATGGGCAAGGTTTTTTCTCTCATTCACTTTTCTTCAAATATTTACTGCAGCATATGAATGGGAAAGAGAATACATTTTTTGTCCTGGTATCCAATTTGTTTCATCACGTTTGCAATCTTTGAGAGCATTTAAGACTGGAATGGAGCAGCTACCTTCAGCTTCAGCAAAAGTTTATATATATATATATGTATGTGTTGGCTTGAACCGATGATTCTATTTTCTTAGCTGTTCTAAATGGAAGTCCGCCAAGAGAGTTCTGTGAGAGATGCATTGTACATAGAGTGTGGCAGTGTGTTCTGTGCCAGTTGTGTTTGTTGGGTGACCTGTCAGGAAAGTGTAGTAATGCGTGGTGCAGGTTTGATGCATTTAGATCCTGTTTAATGACAGTTATGAATAACTGAAATATGTGATGTTCAGATTATAAGTGATATATATGTAATGTATTTGGGATGTTTGGTTTTTAATGTTCGATAAAGAATCATCCATTGAAATTGAAATTCACACAGAAATTCAAAAGAACACCTGCATCATGAATGGTTAAGAAATGTGATTTTCAGATTGTTGTTGTTGATTTATGAGCTGTGTTTGTTTTAATGTTTGATTAGAAGGAGCCATAAAAATTCACTCAGATTCAGATTCATGTCTTTAATTTCTGTTTATGATGTTCTGGACTTAAAGAACAGCAACACTTTCATTTGCTCGTGCAGTGTTCATTACAGCTGCAGTGTTCATTACAGCTGCAGTGTTCATTACCACTGCAGTGTTCATTACAACTGCAGTGTTCATTACAACTGCAGTGTTCATTACAACTGCAGTGTTCATAAAGAAGCAAAGGGAATATAAAGTCTTTTAGCATGTCCTTTTTTTTTATAGAGAGAAAAGTTATTTTCATCAGAATGCCATCTTCCTCTTATTTGTTTATGAGTTACCCTATTTTATGTACTCTCAATTCTGCTCTCAAAATTTTATTTGTATGATTTTGGTTTTTGTTTGTTTGGGGTTTTTGTTTTTATATCACTGTTTGAGAAATTGTAGGGGACGGGATAACTCAGTGGTCAGAGCACTCATTTTCCCCCAAGCCAATATTAAGCAGCATCGAGTGTGGTTACCAAATGGATGGGTGACTGTTTGTGCGCCTTGGCTTCAGTACATTTCCCCAATTCACCCAGCTGTAAATGGGTGCCTGCCTCTTTAGGGTCAGGGAAGGTAAAGCAGCAAGGGAGAGGAGATGGGTGCTGCTCTCAATATGCTGGCCCCTGGAGAAGCTGAGGTCTCTGATATCTTGTTCTCTTACGACCACATAGGTTATGGGACACCTTTACCCTTTTTTTTTACTTTTTTAACTTAGGAAATAGTTATTATATCTTTGTTTTAATGGATGCTGTAGCCAAGTTGTTAACACTGTTTGACTTCAGTTCGTGGGTCCAAGTAGTCGTGGGTTCCAGTTTCAGCAGCAGTGTCTGGTGAATTCAGGGTGGGGCTATTATTTATTTATCTATTTATTTATCTATTTGTTTATCTATTTGTTTATTTATACCAATTTAAGTCACAAAATTTCTGTGCATGAAATTCAGGCTGCTCTCCCCAGGGAGAATGCGTTGCCTCAAGAGCAGCGCCACCCTTTTTTTCTTGTTGTCTGCAACTGTTGTTTCCATATCAGAGTGGCTTTTTTTCTAATAATTTTGCCAGGGACATCTCTGTTGTTGCCGTGGGTTCTTTTACGTGCGCTGAATAATTATGTGTAACACATGGGACCTCAGTTTATCATCTCATCCAAAAGACTAGCGCCCAGACCACCACTCATGGTCTAATGGATGGGAGAAAAGTTTCGGGCCCAAACAGGGTTCAAACCACTGCACACCTCTAACCCGGACTTTTCACTTTCTAGACAGGCACGTTACCTCTTGACCACCGATCCACTATAATTTTTCCAGGTCATCTTAAAGTGCAGGCCTGCCAGTGCCTTGATTCCCTTCATGTATATAACACATGCAGAAGATCATCTATGCACATTAAAGATCACGTGATTGATATCTGTGTTCAGTGGGTTATTGAAACATGAATATACCCAGCATGCTCCCTGTACAAAAAATGAACTGATCCAAAATAATAATGTGTTGGCTGAGCCCAGCGGACAGACCTTCTGCACAGTTACAAGCACAGGAGAAGCCCAGACACTGTGCAGCTTACCAAAGTCAAGAATGCAGAGAGGAAAAGACAAAATATCTTTGTTACCCAGATTCTAGTGATAATTATAAAAGATGGGATCCTTAACATGCATGTTTATGCACACAGGGGAGGCTAAAGCATGATAACTATCTCCTCAGATGCTGAAATGGAGGACTTTAAATTCTCCATCCAGTAAGTAGCTGGATGTCAGTGGAATCACAGACTGTGAAGGTTGTGACAAATGTCCAAGCCCAGCCCCACAGTAACTGTAGTGTTGTTCCCTTCTGCTTCATCACAGGCGTCAGGTCTGGTGCGAGTTTGAAGATTGCGGATTTGCTAGGCAGGAAGAAATTTTGGCACAGATTTTGAAAATAAGAGAAAATGGTAGATTTTGAAGTGGGGTGTGTGTGTGTGCATGCTTTACACATATAGAATATATTTTTACCATATTTAATGTGATATGATATGTATGTGGTAAAAATGTTCTATATATAGAGAGATGTGTGTTGTTATTCTAGTTCTCGCCAGGCAGTCAGATGAATGAGTGTAATGTGCTGACAAAATGATGGAACAGCAAGTGACATGTTTGCCCTTTAATAAATGTTGCAAAATTTAAAATGTAGTGAAAATTACAAGATTCTTTTTCATTGATTTGACGCTGCAAAAGATATGGAACAACCATGTACAGCATTTTGAATTGACTCAAGAAAATACGCAAACAGGATTGAAAGTGTGCTGTATTGCATGATTTGGTGATAGATAATGTGTTGTCATTTAAATCAGTGCCACACTATTGGATTTTATCACAGTGCCACTTGCATGAAGTTCAGTGTGGTTTGGAGAGTGTATTTATCAGTTGCTGCAGCATTGATTCTCGCTCTACTTTTGTTTGTTCCACTCTTTTTTTTTCCTTTTTTGCTTGTTTAAGTATACCATCACAGATTTGTGTACATGTCAATTTAAAAAACAACTCGTGTGTTGTCTAGGTTAGGCTGGACATTGTAATGTCTTCTTTTTGTAATATGAAATGTGTATTCCTGTATTCTCCTGTGAGGATGTATGACTTCTTTCAGGATGAACAGTTTTCCCACCTTCTGGAAATTCTGTGCTGTAGATGTCTTCTTTTCTACAACCTTTTCTTTGTTCTGGCTTTTTGTTGTTGTTCGTTTTGTTTGGGGTTTGGTTTTTTTTGTTGCTTGTTTTTTATTGTCATGTTTTCCTTGCGTAATTTGTATCATCACATCTGTGGCCTGAATTTGGTCCTAACCTCTGTCCTATTGACTGACACTTGAGCATTGGTATGGAGGCTTTTGGGTTTTTTTCCCGCTGTGATGTATTATGAATCCAGTTGATTGTGTTTCATTGTTCTCTTCCCAGCTTCCATCACATTTTTAAGCTGCTTAGTATTTTGTTTTTTAAGAGTCCCAAGTCTTGGTTTTCATTCAGCCATCCTTAGATTTGACATCATAATTTGTGACACTTTTTCAGCTCTAATGTGGTATTCGTGGTAGGCTGTTCCTCAGCTAGAGCACCAAGGTTCGCCAGTGGTGAGATTTTGTGTACGAGCCGTCTTGACCCACCATTAAGGTGGTGGCTGCATTCTGACTTAGGAGATGGTGTCTAAACACAACATGCGTGTTTAAAATCTTGTCATCTGTTCCTACCAGCATGAAATGGCCCACTGGTTTTATGTGTGCACAAGATGTTTTGCGTGCGTTCACTCATGGGGCCTTAGTTTATAGTCCCATCCAAAGGACTTTCGGGGTAGTGGAGTCATTACTGATGTTAACTCCAGGGTAAAATTCCCTAGAACAGGCGCCTGTGTGGTTGCTCAATCCCAGGCCATCAGATCACAAGTACAACGCTCTAACCACTAGGCTGCCCTCCACCCTGACAGGTTTGACTTGCCCGTGACAAACTTCCTGAAAAATTGAGTGCAGTGCCACAATGATTCATCAAGGAGTGTAGTAGGGAGAAATCAATCAGTCATTCCCTGGTTGACTTTGTAGACATGTTCTAAAACTACAAAATGTGTACCTTGTTCAATGACTGCACAATTCGCTGCTTGCTTGCTTCAGAAAGCACTGCCTTATTGTTGATAACACACATCAAGGACCTCTTTTACCTCTTGCTATTTGGAGTGAGGGGTTTTCCGACAACTGCCATCAGATGGATGTGTATGAGTAATATCTTTCTCCTTTCAGCGCGTGCGTTCTTGTGTACAGTGTTTTAAGAACAAATCCCACTTTTTTGTTAATGGTTATTCCATGCTATGTGCATTATGCATTGTAGAGGTTATCAGTAGTGCATTCATGTACACAATCTTTGTAAATGCTGCCACTAAAGATAACAGTGTGTGATGATGCCATCTGAAGTGTTGTTGAGACATTAGATTCCCTTTGGATCGACATATTTGAGAATGTGTGTTTCAATATCAAGTGTAAATGAATATACACAGAATGGCTGGTACTGCAGAGCTGGTTACAGAAAATAGATTGATAACAGTTTTTAATCAAATGTTTTTGATTTTAGAGCTTGTATTTTGACATATTGTCAGTTCGTTGGTTTTTACTGTCTGTGTGTGTTGTGTGGTGGTGTGTGTGTTGTGTGTGTGGTGTGTGTGTGTGTGTGAGTGTGTGTTGTGTGTGTGTGTGGTGTGTGTGTGTGTAAGACTGAGAGAGAGAGAGAGAGGATGAGAATTTAAAGTAGTGCATGTTGTTTTTTTCTTCTTTTTCTTTTTTTTGAAGTTACAATAAAGCGTTTTGTAGGTTTAACACACATTGATATTAATGAAAATATTGATTCAGTCTTATGAAAAGCAGCCCAGCAAAGGTATAGTGCCAGTTGATGAATCATATGCTTGCAACAGAGACAACTGACAGACCAGCCACTGTTGACTCTGTGTCTGCAACATGTCTTCATGTACACACACAATCATGCCGAAAGAGAGAAGAAGAGGGATCAGTGTGTGTGTGTGTGAGGGAATCCATTTAAAAAATGTGTATTACAATGTATGGTTTACTATGTATGGTCCATGAAATCATATTCTTATTTTCCCTCCTATTTGTTTCAACATGTTGCATGTAACAATTTTTTCCTTCTTGATAAAAAAATAGCTTTCCTCTTAAAAGCAAAAAATTTATTTTTTAAAAACAAATCTTTGTACATAGTGCCCAAAAAAAATGCCAACTATTGAATTTGAAAATTTTTTGTTTTTGTATTTCTGCATTTAAAATTTGTATATTTAAAAAATTGGGCCTGTGACCATTTCATAAAAGAAATATTGTTGGGGGTTGTTTTCTTGGCGATAAAATCAATTTGATATGCTGTCATATTGAAATAGTTATCCCGGGGTGAAAGTTTTTTAAATACGCAATGGGGTCTTTTTTTTTTGCATGTTTTTTTTTTCTCGTTTTTGATTTATAGAACATTTGCCCAGGTACCAATTTTTGTCTCCTTTTTTTTTCCCTTTTTTTTAAAAATGTTTATTTTTTGGGTTTTAAAACCCTAAATAAATATTGAGTGTTGATTATGCTCCTTTGTGTCCTTTTTTCACTTTTTGATTGCCCTTTTGGGTGGGTTCCTTCATTTTCTCGTCTATTTCTTAAACGTTTTAAAGAAAACTTGCTCCTAATTTTATTTGGGGTTTTTTGTGTTCCCCACGTTTTATTTTGTTTTATTTTCATTATTCATCATGGGACAGCACCCCAAAACCACACACACTTACCACACACCCTCTCTCTCATTTCCCCCACTCTTCCTCACACCCACCCAAATATTTAAATACACACCCCCACACTACACCACACACTTTTAAAAAAATTTACAAAACTTAAATCCTTTCCGCTTTTCGAGGGGGAAAATTTTGTTGCCGGGGGGAACAGTGACAAATTTCAAAACCCATAACGGGGGAGGGAGAAAAAACACATAAGTGCTTATTTCATTACCCTCTAAAAAGAATAAATTTAAAAATTAATTAAATTAAAAAAACATAAATAAACATTAACACAAAACACACCCAAAAAAAAAAAACAAAACCCAAAAATGCTATGCCTCTTTTAAACCTTTTCGTCTTGAACACTATAGCATCCTAAAGTTACCCTTTGCTTCCCGAAAACTGTTGTTCCTCAACCTAACATACAACGGGACATTTGTAAAAGCAAAAAATTCAAGAATCTTGAATATTTTTAAATATACCGACAGGGAATTTTTTTGTTTGAAAACCTTACTTATGGCAGCAACAAACCATGGACTTTTTTAACTAGATTCATAATTTACATTCTGACATCTGTACACCTAAAGTTTTTTAATTCAGAAATTTCAAACATTTGTACCCTAAAGTTTATTAATTCATAATGAAAGGCTTTGTACACCTGAAATTTTTATTATTTTTTTTTTTTTCAGTAATATTCGGACATTCTGACCCCAAAATGTTATTAATTCGAAAATTTCAAACTTTTGTACCCCGAAATGTTTTTAAATTTCATAATTAAGGACTTTCTGTACACCTAGAATTTATTAGATTCAGTAATTTAAGGAATTCGTACACCTAGAAAATGTTTTTAAATTTCACAATTTTAAGGACATTCTTACACCTGAGAAGTGTTTTAGATTCATAATTTTAAACATTCTGTACCCTAGAAGTTTATTAATTCAGTAATATCAGGACTTTGCACCCTGAGAAGGTTATTAAATTCAGTAATTTAAGGCTTTCTGCCCCCTAAATTATTAGATTCAGAATTTAGGGTCATTTTAACACCTAGATGTTTTTTTAGATTCATAATTTGGGTCATTATACACCTAAAGTGTTTTTAAATTCAGAAATGTTAAGGGCTTTTATACCCTGAGATTGTTTTTAGAATCAAAAATTTTAAAGGGACTTTCTGTCACCTGAAAGTTTAGAATTCAAAAGTTTGGGGGATGGTACTCATATCGAGCACTTGTTTTTTCCCCCCAGCCAAGTTAACACGTCGATCGGGGTTACCAGTTGGGGGGGTGACCGTTTCGCGTTTTTGGCTTCATACGTTCACCCACTGTAAATTGGGGACCCGCCCCTTTAGGGGGGACGGGGAAAGCAGCGGGGGAGAGGGGATCCCGCCCCATTGCTTCCCCAAGAATAGTCCTGAGCCTCGCCCCTCACCTTTTAGGTTTTGGGGCTCCTTTACCTTTTTCCCTTTAAAAGTTAAAACATCTGACACCTGAGAAGTGTTATTAGATTCGTAATATTTTGGCATTCTTACACCTAAAGGGGTTTTTAATTCAAATGTTACAGCCATTTTTACACCTAAATTTTATTAATTTAGTAATGTTAAGGCATTCTGTACACCCAAAGTGTTTTAGATTTCAGTAAAGTTAAGGGCATTTTTTCACCTAAAAGTTTTTAATTTTAAGTTACCCCTCATTTTTTTACACCTGAGAATGTTAAGTTTTATAATGTAAGGACATTTTGTACACCCAAATTTATTTAAATTTTGAATTTTTCACTTTTATACACAAAAAGTGTTATTTAATTCTAATGTTTAAAGGGCATTCGTCACCAAAATGTTATTAATTCAGTAATGTTAAGGCATTTTTTCACCCAAATGGTATTAATTCATAAATTTTGACATTTGTACACCGGGAATGTTATTAGTCAAATGTTACGGGGCCCTTTTTTTATCCTGACTGTTAGTCTTTTTTTAGATTTTTCGATTTTTGAAATTTCATTAACATTTGTATTTAAAACCTGAATGTAACCCATAACCAACAAACAGGAAAGAAATATAAAAGAACTTTAAAAAAAGCAAAAACGAGCTATGTACAAAGATTTAAAAAATAAAAGTGGTAAAGGTTTTCCCTAATCATAGGTTTTGGGGGACAAGGGTCAATGAAAGGCCCTCACTTCTTTTCCCAGAAATTTTGAGGCCCCCCGGGCCCCTCTCCTCGCTCTTTACCTCCCAAACCCTAAGAAAATGGGTTCCATTTCACTGGTGCTGGGGACTTACTAAGGGCCAAAGGGCCAACAAAATTAAATGGCACCATCCACTTGTTTTTCCACTCATTATTTAACATTAGTTTGGGGAAAAAATGCCTGACCACGGGCTTCCCGCCCCCCTCTACAAGGATTAGAAAAATACAAAAAGAATTTTTTCATCCAACAGAATTACTCTATTTTTTTTCAATGCAGTTTTAAAAAAAGGGTTTTGGGGAAAAGGAAACCTAATTCTGAAAAAAACAAACAGTGCCCCAAAAAAAAAAAAAAGTCCACCACAAAGCCCAAAATTTTTTACAAAACTTTTTTTAAGGCATTAGTCATCTTGGTGGTAATCCCCTCACATAAATTTGAAGAATTGATTTTTACCTTTTAAAAAACAGATTCAAAGGCTAACTTTTTTTTACAGCTTCAATTTGTACTCATAATCTTTTTTAAATATTTTTTCCCTCAAAAAAAGGGAAATTCCTTGACTAGGGAAACAGAAAACTTAGAAACTAATTTTCCCACCATTTTAGGGGCGTTTATAAATTTTTTTCTGACAAAGGGCAACAGAGGGGGCCTAAAAAAAAACTGACATGGAAACCTTTTTATTCTCAGGCTAAACTTTGTTTTCTTGTTGTTTTGGGCTGACCCTGGGGCTAACCAACGGGGTTTTTCTAATTATGCAACCGTTTGTTGAATTTTTGGGCTTTTCTCCCCCTGGGAGATGCATCCCCACAAACACCCCACCCCTCTTTTTTTTTTCCCCCATCGCATATGTCTTTTCCCCTGTCGGTCTTTTTTTATACAATTTTGCCGGGACAACTCTCTTGTTGAAGGGGTTCTTTCACATCATTTAAATAGTATTGCACGGATCTGGTTTTTTTTTTCTCTCGAAAGACCACACAACACCACCATCTTAAGGGTAGGGAAAAAAGGGGCACTAATGGGGTCAAACCACACATGTTTCCAGGTTACAAACCTCAGGTACAGAAGTTTTTTTAACAGCTTTGTTGGGTTATTAGAAAAGCTTGCACACAGGTTATTATCAAAGTGTAAGGGAAAGTCACTGTTTTTGTACGTTGCATAGTATAATTAAATCATTTATTGCTTGGGTAATTAAGAAAAAAAAAAAGTAACGGAAAAAATTGGGCTGTCCGGGTTTGAACCCGGGGCCCCTCGCACCCTAAGCGGAAAACACCCCAGACCAACGAGCCCTTTTGGGGTGGGTAAATTTTAAAAAAAAATAACTCACAATTTAATTTTTTAAAGCATTGTCATCTCATCTCCCCCTATTAAGGAAATTTCCCGCTGGGGTTTAAATAAATCACTCAAAAACGTGGAAACCCCCCAAATTTTATTACATAAAAACGCAAACGTATTTTAAACTTTCCTCCTTCATTCTGATGGCAGTTGCTTCCGCCTCACAAAAATGTTTTTTTACGCTCAGTGTTGTGACTGGTGCACAGGCCGAACATCTTACAAGAAAGCCTGTGGAATTGTTATTAGCGTTGTGTGTAGGCTACACGTGCAATGTAGAGGAACCAGAGGCATAATTTTTATTTTAAAAGATTCATGATCCATGCCCGCATCTGGCAGTTTTCCATTTGCGCGAGTCATTTAAGAGGATTTTTCCTCTGGAGTTAACTAGCCCAACATCAGTGCTGACTCCACTCACCCCAAAAGTCCATCAGATGAGATTGTTAAACAGAGGCCCTGTGTGCGAAGGCACACAGAACATCGTTTGTGTACGTTAAAACCCGTTCCGCTTTTCGGAAGAATAGGCCTTTGCCGTCGGGAACGGATGGCACAATTTACAAAACTGCATACACACACTAGATTAAAAACAACAACCACGAAATAAAAATAAGACTTAAATAAATAGGTAGGTCTACCATAGTACCAAAATGTTTGTTTTGTGAACATCTCAAGGCCTACTGTTTTTCTTTGGTAGGTCTACTATATAGCCTATGTGTCAGTTTCACTTTCTGCTTTGTTATGATTTATGACTGTTATTATTTACATAAGCATGAAGATACATTACAAACATTTACATAATTTGATGTAGGCTAATAATAACTTTTTACTGAACAAAGCATAATCCATTACAGAATCTCATTGACTTGCGTAGGACCATAGTGCAGTCTCATCATGCACGCCTAATGAGAGTGATGTAGGCCTATATGCTCCTAAGCTGAATGTCTGAAAGCATACTTTTTTTCTTCGTTTTTTTTTACGTTAGCCTCGCCTACCAACTTCGGCTAGCATGTGGTGTCGTTAAATGTTTTTTGTCGCAGACTGGACGGCTCACACAGAAAAAGAACTGACCCCTGGTATGGAATGCTGTGTACCGTTTTCCGTGTAAGAAACGTGTGGGTGTCAAGTCAAGTCAAAATGATCTTTATTGAGGGTAAAAGATTAAGTTTATACAACATTATTTTCATCCTGCCCTCGTGTGTGTGTGTGTGTGTGTGTGTGTGTGTGTGTGTGTGTGTGTGTGTGTGTGTGTGTGTGTACTATGTCTGTTTTAGGAGATGAATTTCATTTTTACCATGGAATGTCTCCACTTCCAACATTTACAAGATTTCATTCCCCGACATTTTCTTCAACCTATGTACAGTTACAATTTTTGTAGGCTAATGAAATGCAAATCTCGAAAAGTTCTCCTGCCCCTCTCAAAATTAATAAGATTTGCAAGTATTTATCAAAATTGTGCTTGTCTTTCACAAGTGTAGGTTGTGTCTTTTAAAGAAATCTGTATACTTTAAAAATAGTCTTGAGTGGCTGATACTGTTTGCTTATCATCAGTTCCTGATATTATTTGTGGCTCTATTGCTGTTAGGTTTATTCTCCTGTTGAGTTTGTTTGTAATCCTCCATACCCCAAAAGGGATGAAAGGAATGAAATCTTGAATCTCGATACCCTTACATTGTAGTTTAGGAACTTAAGGGACCTGTACAAATGGTGCTGGTACTGTTTCTCTTTCAATAGATCCAGCATTATGAAAAGTGGTCTGGCCGATGTCCTTGTTATTGGTGCCAGAAGTACTTTTCTTTTTCTGTTGAGACCCAGACTTTTGGGATTTACTTTTGCCCTGTGCATGGTTGCTAGACTCTGCTTTTTGAAAGAGTCCGCTATGCTGCTCTGACTGCTGGATCTGACAGTGGTTTGCTTCAGAGTCTGCCTACTCACCTGTGAACTGGATGCAGCCTGTCTGGGTCACTGACTGCCAGAAGTAGACAGGATTTTTTGAGTAGAGCCCTTCTCTGCATCTTCACTTCACTGTCACACGAATGTCTTCTGTCATGACAGTCTGTCAGTCCACTAGGTGTGTTACCTTCACCCTGCTGTAAATGTTGTCCAGTTTTTTTGTCCACATTAGGAGTTGTGTCATTATACTCTGTACTGTCAGCAGTATGTGGGTTAGTAGTGTCCTCACTTTGATCACCTGTCAGTATATGTTCAGCAGAGATGACTGTACTGAACACCTCTAGTTCAGAATGAGAGAGAGAGAGAGAGAGAGAGAGAGAGAGAGAGAGAGAGAGAGAGAGAGAGAGAGAGAGAGAGAGAGAGATATCTGCTATTAAAATTATTTTCAGGAGTACATACACAGCTTGCCACGTGTACTGATATTGTGCCATGTAGAATGACTCTTTATTTTGATGATATATTTTTTATTCTCGTTCTGTTTGCTGTTACAGAATCTATTGTGATATAAAACCAATGTTTGGAATCAATTCCTGGTTACATTATGGACGGATTTGCGCAGTACAACGTCTTGAAATAGTCAGCAACAAAAGGGGGTGGGGGGGTTCAGGTGCAGTTTTTAGTTCCATGTGTCTGACCAGATTATGACAAGAACAGTTTAACGACACCACATACCCAACGAAGTCTGTATAGCTTTCTGTGCTTGGTTTTCTGGTAAGTGATTTCATGCTTTAAAAAGTCACTGTTGACGTTTCAAAAACCACAACTGAAGGATTTGGGAGCATTTTTCTTCCCTCATTTCACCGGCCTGCTGGCTTTCTTTGTCTGGTAGGTATTTCCTCACTGCTGTACTGTGCAGCTATCAGGTAGAGCTGTGTGCTGTTGTGTCATGTGCTATTCCAATGACTTGTAAACAGCAATAGCTCTGCTAGGGGATGCACTGGCAGGGCCTGGGTGTGACAGCTTCCAACTTTCCAAATGATGTTAACTGTTTTCTCCTGTCATCTGATGGATAGCAGCGAGTTAGGCTAAGTGACAGACTGCAAATTGCAAGAAACTAGGCCTAGATCTATAGATCCCTTTTAACAAACATTTTATTTTTCTTTGTGATAATTTTTTCCAAGAACTAGAAAAAAATAGCGCAGTCTTGTTTAACATGTCCACCCACTAGCTTCGGCAGGTCTTCATCGTTTGGTTTTCTCAATGTGAATGAAATAATTATACGAAAACGGCGGTCATGTTCAAGTTCGCTTGTGGGATCGACTTACTTTGATGGTCCTAAGCTAAAGTTGCATCATACCTTTGTGAGCATTTAAAATTATTCCATTGTGATGATGGTGATCAGGATTCTCTGTTTTCTGTGTTTATGTTTTGTTTGCTTGAAATGTTGTTGTTCAAACTCCTTTAGCTTCTTTAAATCACATCAAAACTTAATTAGCAGATACATATTTGGAAGGTTAAAGAGATTTTAGTCTGATCTTAGTACTGACAATTCTGACAAATCTCCATCAAAATGGTATTATGTACTGTATGCTTTATATAGGAGGAGAGTGTATTGCTCAGAATGGATAAAGAAAACTCATTAAAAAAAGAAACAGGGTTTGACTGTGTGTAGGAAACACAGACTATTGTAAACAACGATAGTTTATATTGTAATATCATGAAAGCTTTCAAAGAATAATTTTGTAAAGTCATAGTCTTCTTTTGAGCTGCAAAGAAGTAATGAATGCATATTTTATCGCAATGACAAAAAGTGTTTTAAGAGATCAAAGTACATTAGTGAGTTGCCATAAAACTATATTATTTCATTTTTTAGATTCAGGTGTATCAATCAACCATTGAGGATTGAAACAGGACGAGTGAACGGTAATTAACGCGAAAATCGTCTTTGTAAACAATGTCACGTGAAAACGATAGGAGATGAATTTGACTTTATTCGGAAGAATGTCCTACCTCATGAATTTCTGTATCCAAGATACTCACACTTTGTAATTTGTTCTCTTAGACAAGAAGATTTTTTATTAAAACTTAGCAAATTTATAGATAAAAAGTCATGGAAATTACTGCATGACTGCTGATTAATCATTGCCATAATTATACTGGATGGCTGCTTTATATGTTTTATGTGCTTAGTGTAATCTTAATGTCTGTGTGGCTATGTGTGTGTGTGTGATATAATCAGTTTAAACGTCTATTCACATTAAGTGACTTTAGGACGGGGGGGGGGGGGGGGGGGAGGGGGGGGGGGTAATTAACAAGGAAAGCAAATGATAACTGAAAAATGTCAGATAACAGTACTGAATAAAAACCAACTATAACATGCTACAAAAACTGAGTTATCGGACTTCTTATCAACCCTAACACAATGTCCAACAGTGACGATGGTTCAGACAAAATCTGATCCAGTGACAAACTTGGTACAGCAGGTAAAAATGCTTTTCAATATCCACAATCAAAAACAACATGACTATTTGTAATGTTCTCCCCACAAATACAGTTTACATCTTTTACCTATTTTGTCCTGAAAGCATTTAGTTTAAATCTGTACGTAAGGGATAACACATTCCTGCGATTATACCAAACACAGACTTTGTTAGAAATGAAAGCATTTTGAAAATTTACCACATTGTTTGTACAGCTATTATAAAAACAATCGCTAGACTCATTTTTCTTCTTTCTGAAATGCTTCCAGCAAGCGTTTTGTAGCAAGTTGTATCCCTCATGCAGAGACAAGGCAACATTTATTTCACAAGAACCATTTTCATACCTGGCTCCATATTTTGCAAGGCTGTCAACTTTTTCATTGAAACAGACACCAGTCTGAGCGTTCGATGAAGAAGATACCAGTGTGTGAGGGAACATGTCTTTAGGGAAGTCACGTACATAGTGCAGTGCCAACACTAAAGTAGTCAGTTCAGCAGTAAATATAGATTTATTTTTTCCCAGGTTTACAGATCGTTCGACTTTTAATGATGGAATAATGAAAGCCTCGCCTGCCTCATTAGTATTTAGAACGGACCCATCAGTATATAATTTGAGATGATCAGGGTAGTTTGAATAAGTTCTTTTACTAATGATGTAAAAATGTCAACATCTTTCAACTTTTCTTACAGAAGAATAATTTAAGTTAAAACGAGCTTTAAGCAGTTCCCAAGGTGGGTAGGGAACTGACTGTACTTCTGATTTTTACTAATTTATTTGGATTAAGTTTTGAATGTTAACAAGTGGAGATGTGTAGATGCTAATTGTAGTAAGCAAACTGATAGTTCTTGCTCTTTGCAGAAAGTGAATGTCGGATTTTATCTGGACTTCATTTTCAACGTTGCTGTCATTTGTAGTACTTCTTAGAACATATTTTGCCACAGCAAGCTGTCAATATACATTTAAAGGTAGAACTCCTACTTCTTTATCTAATAATAATAATGATAATAATAATATTTTTAAAAAAAAGAAGAAGAATCATCATCATCATCTTAATAATATGGAATTTATATATAGCGCTGAATCTTGAAAACAAATCAAGGCGTGAGCTGGTACACCAAATGCAAGTCGAAAAGCTTTACAATCAAGACTCTGGATTTTCATAAGCAAGTAATTTGGAGCACTGACAAATACTTCTTGTCCATAAGACAGTCTTGATCGCACAAGGGACAAGGACAGATGCTTTAATACAGTAATAATTTGTCCCCATGGCTGTTTACTGGTAACTTTTAAGAAGTTAACTTTCTTACCTTTAGTTGCCATATATTCAATATGTTGATTCCACGTTAACTTAGAAGTGAGCTATACTTCTAAAAAATTCACTGCTTTTCGTATTCTAGAGCTTCTCCATTTATTCGAGAGTTAGGTAAAGTTTGTGGGTCAACACCATTATTAAAAGGAACAAGATTTTTTTTCAGGGGCAAGTGAAAGACCATTCTTAAAAAGATAATCACTGAGTTTGTCCATTTCTTTTTAATATACTTTTGGATAAAGTTTTAACTGCCTTTTAGGTGTTTTCTTTTTCTTTTTAACATTCCATCCACATGTATATATATCGTCAGCATATTGTACAAGAACAACACTGCTTGATAAAAGTCTAGAAAGATCATACATTAAAATATTGAATAGATAAGGTGATATTACTGAACCTTGCGCAATACCAGAAGAATAATTCCCAACTTTAGCTAGAATGATTCTTTATCATTACTACATCCACAGGAGTGGTCATTAAGGGTCATCATAATTGGTAAGTCATCACTACCTAAAGTGTTGGTGTTTGTTTCCTATTTATGATTTGGAGCAAGCACAGGAGAAATGAAAGACATATCAATGGCACTTGCCCTACGACTAGCAATATCTGGGATTCTGGTTACATTACCATCATTTAATGAATAAAGGCAAGAATCTACTATATTTTCAACAAATCTCTTGCTATTTACTGATGTGCTACCCTTATTCCAGAAAGGAGAGTGTGCATTTGAGTCGCCTACAACTAGCCACTTTTTATTTGAATTTTGCAATGTGCCAATCCACTCAGTATTTTCCTCATTTGGATCTTTAGGGAGATATACAGACACAAAATTTATGACAGGATGACAATTGACTTTTACATTTGCTGCACAGGAATATAGATTCAATATAGACGATGGTGCTGATGATATATGTGAAATATACTCAATTTTTCATGTATGTATATAGCGGTTTTTATCTTTTCTGTATCATTCATAACGTTTTCATGAATTGGTGGATAATAGAAGTTTGTAGTCTAGGCAAATTGTTCTAATTGACGCTCATCGACTGTAAAACTAGTATATGACAACTGACTATGGAAAGCTGATGAGTAAGATAGTGTAGGTTGGTCATCACCGATCTGCAGTACCATTGGAATATCTTTACTGGACATTGTTGTACCAGTCTAATAATGAGTAAAATAAGGAGGAACTTAAGTAAATAAATAAATAAAGACAAAATTCAAGATAGCTCAGCCGCAACTATTACCAATAGACTAGATCTAAGCAATAGAAGAGACCATCAGAAAAGGACAGCTAGAATGGATCACAGATCTACATAGATGACACTAATTAGATCTCTAAAAAAAATTGTGAAACATCAAGAACCATTCTCCTAAATAACCATACATGTTCAACCACGGGCTCCTGTCCCCAACTGGAGGCAAGACTCTGGAGAATGCTGGAAAGTTCCTGCTGTGTGACTGCAGAGTTGGCTGTCTCCTGGTCTTCCTCGGAGTCTGCCCTGTTGACTGCCATCACACGGGATCCTCTCCCTGATGGGCGCAGACCATCCTTTAAAACCCTGGTGTGGGTTGGAAGATTTGCATGGTGAACTAAAGAAACTTTGGCAACATCATGAAGTTCAGCCCTGTTCAATTCATTAAAAACATTCCTTTGTACATTTAGCTTAAAATCTCCAGCAGGAGCAATCTTGCTGACAACGATCTTTGTTCTAGGGTGGTCAGCAACAATACTTTTTATGCAGCCGATGTACTTCTTGCTGCTCGGTCTTGGGTTAGAGATCTTTATGTCATTTATACGGCAATGGATGGTAATAGCATCCACAGGTATGTTAGAGTCGGAAATTGCTGTGTCCAGGGTTGGTTGTAAATCTTCTATTTTGAGGGCTTTACAGGACTCCATGTTAAGTCCATAGGAAAGGCCTAGTCTGTCAGCATCTATGCCCTTCATGACAAGAATCCTAAAGAAACACGACTTGTGGCATGTCTTGTTGTTCCTCCTTCTGTTTAGAACTAGGTGTTTTTCTTGTACAGACAGTAGTATGACGTCAGTCACAGTCTTGATGTCATTCGCTGCCCTGTTCCGTTTTTCTTAAATGAATGCCCTTTGATGTTTTTTTCATTTCTTTTTTGCTGTACCATCCCCGCACCTGACTCTTTCACTGGTGCTTAAAAAAAAAGTTTTTGTTTACTAGGAACTGGTGCAGCTGACCTGGCAACCTGAGCATAGGTAAGTTTTACAGAACTGTCTGTCTAGGTCTCCTTGTCAGCCTAATGTGCCCTTTTCTCTGACTGGGAGTTACAGCAGACATATTGATCTTGCTGGCCTAAGCATTTTTTCCAGCGAATTTCTCCTCTCTCACAGTGAGGCAACAAGTATTTTTTTTAGATATGTTATTTCACTCACTGTGTCTCTGGAAATGTCGGTTGTTTTCCCGTGCCTCAGTTCTGTGTTTCCAGAAGGGGAGGCAGACTGGAACAGGGAACCATGTGGCCGTGGAATCTTCTGTTGCTGGTTGCAGCATTCTGTCCTTCTTCAGCCCAGTGTTTTTGGCGTGGTTGGCAGGCTTAGGATGTAAATAGCCGCCTAGGCCTCTGGATCTGGTCAGCCTTGTCATCTAACCAGTAGAGAGTCAGCAGAGCGTTTCTTTAGCCTCTAAAGGCTTCCCCCGTGGGTGTGTGTGTGGGTGTGTGTGTTTCAGAATATGGAAGAAGTTATGGGTTATAGAGAGTATTTGCACGTCTTCATCAGGGGCTACTACCTAATAATATAAATAATCCTTTCTCTTTCCACTCCTCCTCCTCTTCTTTATCTTCTTCTTCTTCCTAAAGTGAATAAGGCCGGAGAACATTTCGAAGCCCACTAACCAACTCTACAAACATGGCGAGTGGCGCAGAGGGTGAGGAGTACAAGCTGTACTACTGGCCCCCTGCAAGGCTGCAGGGAGGATCTGGCCGCTCCGAGTTTATCAAACTGGTGCTGGAGGAAGCCCATGTGCCTTACACCGTGGTGCACGAGCAGATCATGGAGCAGTTCATGCAGGGCCAGTGGACAGGCTACCCTGCTTTTGCTGTGCCTGCCCTCCGGAAAGGTAAACGTGGGTGTGTAGTAATCAAGAGAGAGAGAGAGACGGGGGGGGGGGGGGGGGGGGGGGGGGGGGGGGGGGGGGTAAAGGGGGGAAAATTTCAAAAAGGGGGGGGGGGGGGGGGGGGGGGGGAAAAAGGGG
>CM054139.1:16734821-16784742 GCA_028751875.1 Rapana venosa | reverse complement strand
TCCTTCTTCTCTCTGTTCTGCCTTTCTCAGGGTTTTGTTGAGTTCTAGGCCTGTCCATTCACTGATGTTATCCTCCCAGCTCTTCCTTGGTCTGCCTCTTCTTCTTCCTCCTTGGACAGTGCCTTACAAAACTGTCTTTGTAATTCCTTGGGATCTTGTGACATGCCCATACCACTTAAGTTTACGCTTTTTCACGATCGTTAGAAGGTTCTCATAGGGTCCAATGGTTTGCTGGATTCTGTTATGCACGCTTTCGTTGCTTATGTGGTCTTTGTAGGAGATGCCAAGGAGTCTCCGAAAGCATCTCATCTCCACTGCCTGTACTCTTCTCTCCAAATCTGCAGTCAGGTCCATGATTCACAGGCATACAGAAATATGGATATGACAAGGGAGCGCATTAGTCTGATCTTGGAGATAAGTGAGATATTCTTATCTCTCCAGATGGTGTTTAGTTTTGACAAAGCTGTTATTGTCTGTGCAGTCCTGCATACTACTTCTGGCTTGGATCCCTGGTCGGATACAATGGCTCCCAGGTACTTGAAGCTTTGAACTGTTTCCAGCTTCTGGTCATTAACCCTGATATCAGTGCTAATGCCGTTGGTGTTATTAGTCATCAGTTTGGTCTTCTCTGCACTGATTTCCATGCCGTATGTTTTGGAGGCCTTATCCAAGTGTTCTGTTAGGCTGGCAAGCTCTTTTTCTGATCCTGCTATTCCATCAATGTCATCTGCGAAGCGGAGGTTTGTGATCGTTCTGCCACCAATGCTGACTGATGTTCCAGTGCATCAGCCATGATTCTCTCAAGAGACACAGTGAGTAAAATAACATATTGAAAAATACTTGTTGCCTCACTGTGAGAGAAGATAAATTCGCTGGAAAAAATGCTTAGGCCAGCAAGATCAATATGTCTGCTGTAACTCCCAGTCAGAGAAAAGGGCACATTAGGCTGGCAAGGAGACCTAGACAGACAGTTCTGTAAAACTCACCTATGTTCAGGTTGCCAGGTCAGCTGCACCAGTTCCTAGTAAAAAAAATTTTTTAAAGCACTAGTGAAAGAGTCAGGTGCAGGGCTGGTAGGCCTACAGCAAAAAAAATGAAAAAACATCAAAGGACATTCATTTAAGAAAAACGGAACAGGGCAGCAAATGACATCAAGACTGTGACTGACGTCATACTACTGTCTGTACAAGAAAAACACCTAGCTCTAAACAGAAGGAGGAACAACAAGACATGCCACAAGTCGTGTTTCTTTAGGATTCTTGTCATGAAGGGCATAGATGCTGACAGACTAGGCCTTTCCTATGGACTTAACATGGAGTCCTGTAAAGCCCTCAAAATAGAAGATTTACAACCAACCCAGGACACAGCATTTTCCAACTCTAACAAACCAGTGGATGCTATTACCATCCATTGCGGTATAAATGACATAAAGATCTCTAACCCAAGACCGAGCTGCAAGAAGTACATCGGCTGCATAGAAAAGTATTGTTGCTGACCACCCTAGAACAAAGATCGTTGTCAGCAAGATTGCTCCTGCTGGAGATTTTAAGCCAAATGTACAGAGGAATGTTTTTAATGAATTGAACAGTGCTGAACTTCATGATGTTGCCAAAGTTTCTTTAGTTCTCCATGCAAATCTTCCAACAAACACCAGGGTTTTAAAGGATGGTGTGCGCCCATCAGGGAGAGGACCCGGTGAGATGGCAGTCAACAGGGCAGACACGTCTGTCAGCTTTTCTGGCAGACTCCGAGGAAGACCAGGAGACACCCAACTGTGCAATCACACAGCAGGAACTTTCCAGCATTCTCCAGAGTCTTACCTCCAGTTGGAGACAGGAGCCCGTGCTGGAACATGTATGGATATTTAGGAGAATGGTTCTTGATGTTTCACAAAATTGTTTCGAGATTTAATTAGTGTCATCTATGTAGATCTGTGATCCATTCTAGCTGCCCTTTTCTGATGGTCTCTTCTATTGCTTAGATCTAGTCTATTGGTAATAGTTGCGGCTGAGCTATCTTGAATTTTGTCTTTATTTATTTATTTACTTAAGTTCCTCCTTATTTTACTCATTATTAGACTGGTACAACAATGTCCAGTAAAGATATTCCAATGGTACTGCAGATCGTTGATGACCAACCTACACTATCTTATTCATCAGCTTTCCACAGTCAGTTGTCAAATACTAGTTTTACAGTCGATGAGCGTCAATTAGAATAATTTGCCTAGACTACAAACTTTTATTATCCACCAATTCATGAAAACGTTATGAATGATACAGAAAAGATAAAAACCGTCATATACATACATGAAAAATGGAGTATAGTTCACATATATCATCAGCACCAACGTCTATATTGAATCTATATTCCTGTGCAGCAAATGTAAAAGTCAATTGTCATCCCGTCATAAATTTTGTGTCTGTATATCTCCCTAAAGATCCAAATGAGGAAAATACTGAGTGAATTGGCACATTGCAAGATTCAAATAAAAAGTGGCTAGTTGTAGGCGACTCAAATGCACACTCTCCTTTCTGGAATAAGGGTAGCACATCAGTAAATAGCAAGAGATTTGTTGAAAATATAGTAGGTTCTTGCCTTTATTTATTAAATGATGGTAATGTAACCAGAATCCCAGATATTGCTAGTCGTAGGGCAAGTGCCATTGATATGTCTTTCATTTCTCCTGTGCTTGCTCCAAATCATGAATAGGAAACACACACCAACACTTTAGGTAGTGATGACTTACCAATTATGATGACCCTTAATGACCACTCCTGTGGATGTAGTAATGAAAAAGAATCATTCTAGCTTAAGTTGGGAATTATTCTTCTGGTATTGCGCAAGGTTCAGTAATATCACCTTATCTATTCAATATTTTAATGTATGATCTTCCTAGACAGTTATCAAGCAGTGTTGTTCTTGTACAATATGCTGACGATATATGCATGTGGATGGAATGTTAAAAAGAAAAAGAAAACACTTAAAAGGCAGTTAAAACTTTATCCAAAAGTATATTAAAAAGAAATGGACAAACTCAGTGATTATCTTTTTAAGAATGGTCTTTCACTTGCCCCTGAAAAAAAATCTTGTTCCTTTTAATAATGGTGTTGACCCACAAACTTTACCTAACTCTCAAATAAATGGAGAAGCTCTAGAATACAAAAAGCAGTGAATTTTTTAGAAGTATACCTTACTTCTAAGTTAACGTGGAATCAACATATTGAATATATGGCAACTAAAGCTAAGAAAGTTAACTTCTTAAAAGTTACCAGTAAACAGCCATGGGGACAAGATATTACTGTATTAAAGCACCTGTCCTTGTCCCTTGTGCGCTCAAGACTGTCTTATGGACAAGAAGTATTTTTCAGTGCTCCAAATTACTTGCTTAAGAAAATCCAGAGTCTTGATTGTAAAGCTTTTTGACTTGCTTTAGGTGTACCAGCTCATGCCTTGATTTGTTTTACAAGATTCAGCGCTATATAAATTCCATATTATTAAGATGAATAGCAAGAAAGCATATCAGCTGGTGAAAGACCTGACTAGCACAAAACAGGGAAAAGGTTTAACAATCCAAGACAAAAATGGGAAGTGTTTCACAGACGACCAGGATATTCTGAACAGATGGACAGAATACTGCTCCGACCTGTATAACTATAGAACCGCAGGAGATCCAGAAGTCCTTAATGTACCCGCAAGCAGAGACACAGACAGTCACCCTATCCTCCGAGAAGAAGTGGAAACAGCAGTCAGATCGCTGAAAAAGGAGAAGTCAGCAGGGGCTGACAACATTCCAGCTGAGTTGGTTCAAGCTGGAGGGGAAGCCATGATCAGCGCCCTACTAAGAATCTGCAACAAGATCTGGCAGACAGGAAAATGGCCAACACCATGGACACAGTCATTCATCATCACCCTCCCCAAGAAAGGAAATCTACAACAATGCCATAATTACCGCACAATCAGCCTCATATGCCACCCAAGCAAGGTCATGGTGCAGATAATATTGAATAGACTGAAGCCACAAGCAGAGACCATCATTGCTGAGGAACAAGCAGGTTTCAGAGCAGGGCGCAGCACAACAGAACAGATATTCAACCTCAGAATACTATGTGAGCGGTACCTTCAACATCAACAAGACCTTTACCACGTATTTTTTTTATTTTAAGAAGGCATTTGACAGGGTGTGGCAT
The DNA here is from genome assembly GCA_028751875.1 of Rapana venosa. Lineage (NCBI taxonomy): Eukaryota > Metazoa > Mollusca > Gastropoda > Neogastropoda > Muricidae > Rapana > Rapana venosa. The sequence continues at coordinate 16,780,555 of CM054139.1, read as the reverse complement.
GCAGCTTTGTGGGCAACCATGAATTTGTACAGCATCAATGCAAACCTGATCAGAGTCATCAAACAGCTGTACAGCGAGGCCACCAGTGCAGTGTACTACAACAACAACATTGGAGAATGGTTTCGAACAACAGTTGGAGTAAGGCAGGGCTGTCTACTCTCACCCACTCTTTTCAACATCTTCCTTGAGAGAATCATGGCTGATGCACTGGCACATCATGAAGGATCAGTCAGCATTGGTGGCAGAACGATCACAAACCTCCGCTTCGCAGATGACATTGATGGAATAGCAGGACCAGAAAAAGAGCTTGCCAGCCTAACAGAACACTTTTACCTCCAAAACATACGGCATGGAAATCAGTGCAGAGAAGACCAAACTGATGACTAATAACACCAACAGCATTAGCACTGATATCAGGGTTAATGACCAGAAGCTGGAAACAGTTCAAAGCTTCAAGTACCTGGGAGCCATTGTATCCGACCAGGGATCCAAGCCAGAAGTAGTATGCAGGACTGCACAGACAATAACAGCTTTGTCAAAACTAAACACCATCTGGAGAGATAAAAATATCTCGCTTATCTCCAAGATCAGACTAATGCGCTCCCTTGTCATATCCATATTTCTGTATGCCTGTGAATCATGGACCCTGACTGCAGATTTGGAGAGAAGAGTACAGGCGGTGGAGATGAGATGCTTTCGGAGACTCCTTGGCATCTCCTACAAAGGCCACATAAGCAACGAAAGCGTGCATAACAGAATCCAGCAAACCATTGGACCCTATGAGAACCTTCTAACGATCGTGAAAAAGCGTAAACTTAAATGGTACGGGCATGTCACAAGATCCAAAGGACTTGCAAAGACAGTTTTACAAGGCACTGTCCAAGGAGGAAGAAGAAGAGGCAGACCAAGGAAGAGCTGGGAGGATAACATCAGCGAATGGACAGGCCTAGAACTCAACAAAACCCTGAGAAAGGCAGAACAAAGAGAGGAATGGAGGGAACTGGTTGTTGAGTCTTTGAGGGTGCCCCCACGGTCGTCAGACTACGGGACAGATAGATAGATAGATAGATAGATTATTAAGATAATGATACTAATAATAATAATAATAATAATAATAATAATAAATGGAACTTATATAGCGCTATATCTTGCAAAGACAAATCAAAGCGCATGCATTCAACCTAATCTTACACAGTCATGCAATCAATGATAAATAATCAAGTTTAAACAAACAGATATTTACAAACATGGTGCGATGCAGACAAAATCTATGAAATAAAATTTCGATGGTCAAATGTTTTTCAAAAGCACACACACACTCGCACAAGCTGTATACTTTAGCAGGGTGATAGGACATGGGTTAGATATGAAACAGGAGGGGGAAGTCTTAGGTTTGAAATAAATATGTCTTGAGGCTGGATTTAAAAGTGTCATAACTAGGTTTCTGGCGAAGAGAGAGAGGGAGCTCATTCCAGGTAAATGGACCCGAAATAGAGAATGAGCGGCGGCCAACAGTGGATTGGTTGAATATAGGTATTCGTAGGCACAAGGTATCTGCAGTAGAGCGGAGGGAACGTGAAGGAGTGTACAGGTTAAGACATTCACATAGGTAGGAGGGTGCAGTTTTGTGGAGACATTCGTAACAGAGGGTACTGATCTTATAATCTACTCTCTGTGGCACAGGCAGCCAGTGGAGAGATCGCAAGAGAGGGGTAATGTGCTCAGATTTTTTCTTTCTGAGAACTAGTCGAGCTGCGGAGTTTTGTATACGTTGAAGGGAGTGGATAGATGATGCTGGCAGACCAGACAAAAGAGAATTGCAATAGTCCAGACGTAAAAGAATGAGAGAAGTGACAAGTTTGGCTGTTGCATCTGTGGACAGGTACTTTCGAATTGCACTAATACGCTGTAATTGATAGTAGCACGACTGACAGGTCTGGGTGATGAATTTTTTCATAGAGAGTGTGTTGTCGATAACGACACCTAGATACTGCACAGAAGTGGATAGAGGGACTGATGTATTGCCGAGTTCTATTGAAGCTGTTGTAATGGAAGAGAGTTTGTGTTTGGTCCCTACAAGCATGGCTTCGGTTTTATCTGCATTTAGCTGTAATTTGTTCTGTGTCATCCAGCTTTGAATATCTTCAAAGCAGCGGGCCATATTTGTCAGGAGAGAAGGCAGATTTTCAGGAGTAACACTGCTTTGAATCTGAGAGTCATCTGCGTAAAAATGATGGTTGATTTGATGACGGTTTATTATATGTGACAGTGGGGCAGTGTAAAGAATGAAAAGAACAGGGCCTAGAACTGATCCCTGTGGGACTCCGCATTCCAGTTTGGCAGGTATTGATTGAATCTTGTTTACTGCAACTGTCTGAAATCGGTCAGTAAGGTATGAATTAAACCAGGTGAGGGCTGTGCCAGTAACACCGAACGTTTTTTGAAGACGGGAGAGAAGAATTGAGTGGTCTATAGTATCGAAGGCTGCTGATAAGTCGAGTAGAGTGAGAGGGGAAATTTTTCCTGAGTCAGAAGCGAGTAGAAGCCTGTTTAAAGTGTGAACTAGGGTGGTTTCAGTGCTGTGGTTGATGCGATAGGCAGACTGAAACTCAGGAAGAAGATTGTTGGAGAGAAGGTGGTTGTTGAGCTGTTTGAGAACTACTTTTTCAAGGACTTTAGAAATAAAAGGTAGATTGGAAACAGGTCTATAATTCTTCAGAATGTTAGGGTCAAGGTCATGCTTTTTGAGTAGAGGTGTGACTATAGCAGTTTTGAGAGCTGATGGAACATTTCCTGAAACAAGAGATGAGTTTACTATATTCGTGATAGTGGGTATGAGTTGTGGTAGGCACTGTGTGAAAAGAGAAGCAGGTATGGGATCAAGATCACATGATTTTATAGTCATTTCTTTCAGAATTGTCATGATTTCTTTCTCACTTGTCGGATGAAAGAAAAGGAGAGGAGTGCCAGAGAATTGAGGATCAGGAAGTGCAGGCTGGAAAGGAGTCTGATCCAGTTTGGAGCGAATGTTATAGACTTTTTCAGAAAAGAATGCAGAAAATATAGAAGGAAATTCAGAGTGGTTGTGGATGGAAGGCAGAGGGCTTGCCTTCACAGATCCAAGAAGAGTAGATGTGAGGGAAAAGAGAGATTTCATAGACGTGGCATCAAGAACTTGAGAAGAGTAATACTTTGTTTTTTCTGAAAGGATTAAAGATTTGACTTTGTTTACTTGTTTTCGAAAGAGCTGCTTATTAATTTCCGTTGATGATGATGATGATGATAATGATGATGATGATGATTTTTCTTCTTCTTCTTCTTCTTATTATTATTATCATCATTATTATTATTAGATAAAGAAGTAGGAGTTATACCTTTAAATGTATATTGACAGCTTGCTGTGGCAAAATATGTTGTAAGAAGTACTACAAATGACAGCAACGTTGAAAATGAAGTCCAGATAAAATCCGACATTCACTTTCTGCAAATAGCAAGAACTATCAGTTTGCTTACTACAATTAGCACTTACACATCTCCACTTTTTTAACATTCAAAACTTAATCCAAATAAATTAGTAAAAATCAGAAGTACAGTCAGCTCCCTACCCACCTTGGGAACTGCTTAAAGCTCGTTTTAACTTAAATTATTCTTCTGTAAGAAAAGTTGAAAGATGTTGACATTTTTACATCATTAGTAAAAGAACTTATTCAAACTACCCTGATCATCTCAAATTATATACTGATGGGTCCGTTCTAAATACTAATGAGGCAGGTGAGGCTTTCATTATTCCATCATTAAAAGTCGAACGATCTGTAAACCTGGGAAAAATAAATCTACATTTACTGCTGAACTGACTGCTATAGTGTTGGCACTGCACTATGTACGTGACTTCCCTAAAGACATGTTCCCTCACTCACTGGTATCTTCTTCATCGAACGCTCAGACTGGTGTCTGTTTCAATGAAAAAGTTGACAGCCTTGCAAAATATGGAGCCAGGTATGAAAATGGTTCTTGTGAAATAAATGTTGCCTTGTCTCTGCATGAGGGATACAACTTGCTACAAAACGCTTGCTGGAAGCATTTCAGAAAGAAAAAAAATGAGTCTAGCGATTGTTTTTATAATAGCTGTACAAACAATGTGGTAGATTTTCAAAATGCTTTAATTTCTAATAAAGTCTGTGTTTGGTATAATCGCAGGAATGTGTTATCCCTTATTTACAGATTTAAACTAAATGCTTTCAGGACAAAATAGGTAAAAGATGTAAACTGTATTTGTGGGGAGAACATTACAAATAGTCATGTTGTTTTTGATTGTGGATATTGAAAAGCATTTTTACCTGCTGTACCAAGTTTATCACTGGATCAGATTTTGTCTGAACCATTGTTACTGTTGGACATTGTGTTAGGGTTGATAAGAAGTCCGATAACTCAGTTTTTGTAGCATGTTATAGTTGGTTTTTATTCAGTACTGTTATCTGACATTTTTCAGTTACCATTTGCTTTCCTTGTTAATTTTTCCCCGTCTAAAGTCACTTAATGTGAATAGACGTTAAACTGATGATATCACACACACACACACACACACACACACACACACACACACACACACACACACCACACACAACACACACACACACACCATCCACACAGACAATAAGATTACACCAAGCACATAAAACATATAAAGCAGCCATCCAGTATATGGCAATGATTAATCAGCAGTCATGCAGTAATTTCCATGACTTTTTATCTATAAATTTGCTTAAGTTTTAATAAAATCTTCTTGTCTAAGAGAATAAATTACAAAGTGTGAGTATCTTGGATACAGACATTCATGAGGTAGGACATTCTTCCGAATAAAGTCAAATTCATCTCCTATCGTTTTCACGTTACATTGTTTACAAAGACGATTTTCGTGTTAAGTGCCGTTCACTCGTCCTGTTTCAATCCTCAATGGTTGATTGATACACCTGAATATAAAAAATGAAATCATATAGTTATATGGCAACTCACTAATGTACTTTGATCTCTTAAAACACTTTTTGTCATTGCGATAAAATATGCATTCATTACTTCTTTGCAGCTCAAAAGAAGAATATGACTTTACAAAATTATTCTTTGAAAGCTTTCATGATATTACAATATAAACTATGGTTGTTTACAATAGTCTAGTCTGTGTTTCCTACGCACAGTCAAACTCTGTTTCTTATTTTTCTTTTTTTAATGAGTTTTCTTTATCCATTCTGAGCAATACACTCTCCTCCTATATAAAGCATACAGTACATCATACCATTTTGATGGAGATTTGTCAGAATTGTCAGTACTAAGATCAGACTAAAATCTCTAACCTTCCAAATATGTATCTGCGAATTAAGTTTTGATGTGATTTAAAGAAGCTAGAGGAGTTTGAACAAGAACATTTCAAGCAAACAAAACATAAACACAGAAAACAGAGAATCCTGATCACCATCATCACAATGGAATAATTTTAAATGCTCACAAAGGTATGATACAACTTTAGCTTAGGACCATCAAAGTAAGTAGATCCCACAAGTGAACTTGAACATGACCGCCATTTTCGTATATTTCATTCACATTGAGAAACCAAACGATGAAGACCTGCCGAAGCTAGTGGGTGGACATGTTAAACAAGACTGCGCTATTTTGTCTAGTTCTTGGAAAAAATGATCACAAAGAAAAAATAAAATCTTTGTTAAAAGGGATCTATAGGCCTAGTTTCTTGCAATTTGCAGTCTGTCACTTAGCCTAACTCGCTGATATCCATCAGATGACAGGAGAAAACAGTTAACATCATTTGGAAAGTTCGGAAGCTGTCACACCCAGGCCCTGCCAGTGCATCCCCTAGCAGGGCTTTTGCTGTTACAAGTCATTGGAATAGAACACGACAAAACAGCACAGAGCTCTACCTGACAGTGGCACAGTACAGCAGTGAGAAAATACCTACCAGACAAAGAAAGCAAGCAGGCCCGTGAAATGAGGGAAGAAAAATGCTCCCCAATCCCCTAGTTGTGGTTTTGAAACGTCAACAGTGACTTTTTAAAGCATGAAATCACTTATCAGAAAACCAAGCACAGAAAGCTATACAGGCTTCATTGGGTATGTGGTGTCGTTAAACTGTTCTTGTCATAAACTGGTCAGGCACATGGAACTAAAAACTGCACCTGACCCCCCCCCCCCCCCCCCCCCCTCCCCTTTTGTTGCTGACTATTTCAAGACGTTGTACTGCGCAAATCCGTCCATAATGTAACCAGGAATTTATTCCAAACAATGGTTTTATATCACAATAGATTCTGTAACAGCAAACAGAACGAGAAGAAAAATATATCATCAAATAAAGAGTTACTCTACATGGCACAAAATCAGTACATGTAGCAAGTTGTGTATGTACTCTTGAAAATTAATAGCAGAATCTCTCTTTTCTCCCTCTCTCTTTTCTCTCTCTCTCTCTTCTCCCCTCTCTCTCTCTCTCTCTCTCTCTCTCTCTCTTCTCTCTCTCGACAAGTTAAAAGACAATTTTCCCAATGAATCATTCCAGAAATACTGAAAAGCCATGTGTCCCCAATCCCAAGAATAGATTTGTTCAAATCTAGCTTACTTTACTCAGGCCTGTGCTGTGGAACTCCCTTCCTGACTCATTTAGACAACACCATTCATTAACAATCTTCAAAAGTCATTTTTTCATCCACTTGATGCATTAAAATAAAAAATCCACAATTGATCTGTTGGAAAAGTAAATATATCCTCCCTTGCATTATACCAAATATCCTCTCTCTCTCTCCCCCCCCCTCTCTCTTTTCTGTCTCTCTCGGGTTAAGTGTGAGTGTTTTACTTGTATATCGCTATTGTGTTATTGAAAATGACTTCTAAAAATGAATTTTCCACTATCCTACTTCTTTATAATGACTCTAGGACGATCTTAACATGTACAATGGGTTTAAAACACAGTGAGTTTAATGGTGATAGTGTTGATGAATTGAAAAATATATTCATTATCATATGGATTTAAAATGCACTGTGCTCTCTCTCTCTCTCTCTCTCTCTCTCTCTCCCCTCTCTCTCTCTCTCTCTCTCCCCTCTCCTCTCTCTCTCTCTCTCTCTCTCTCTTCTCTTTTCTCCCCTCTCCTTTTATTATTTGCTTATAGATTTAATCGTCGTATTTACAATTAGTATCCCGTTGCAAAGAAAGCAAAGACACAGACAGTCACCCTATCCTCCGAGAAGAAGTGGAAACAGCAGTCAGATCGCTGAAAAAGGGGAAGTCAGCAGGGGCTGACAACATTCCAGCTGAGTTGGTCCAAGCTGGAGGGGAAGCCATGATCAGCGCCCTACTAAGAATCTGCAACAAGATCTGGCAGACAGGAAAATGGCCAACACCATGGACGCAGTCATCATCATCACCCTCCCCAAGAAAGGAAATCTACAACAATGCCATAATTACCGCACAATCGCCCCATAGTCACCCAAGCAAGGTCATGCTGCAGATAATATTGAATAGACTGAAGCCACAAGCAGAGACCATCATTGCTGAGGAACAAGCAGGTTTCAGAGCAGGGCGCAGCACAACAAAACAGATATTCAACCTCAGAATACTATGTGAGCGGTACTTCAACATCAACAAGACATATACCACGTATTATCGATTTTAAGAAGGCATTTGACAGGGTGTGGCATGCAGCTTTGTGGGCAACCATGAACTTGTACAGCATCAATGCAAACCTGATCAGAGTCATCAAACAGCTGTACAGCGAGGCCACCAGTGCAGTGTACTACAACAACAACATTGGAGAATGGTTTCGAACAACAGTTGGAGTAAGGCAGGGCTGTCTACTCTCACCCACTCTTTTCAACATCTTCCTTGAGAGAATCATGGCTGATGCACTGGAACATCATGAAGGATCAGTCAGCATTGGTGGCAGAACGATCACAAACCTCCGCTTCGCAGATGACATTGATGGAATAGCAGGATCAGAAAAAGAGCTTGCCAGCCTAACAGAACACTTGGATAAGGCCTCCAAAACATACGGCATGGAAATCAGTGCAGAGAAGACCAAACTGATGACTAATAACACCAACGGCATTAGCACTGATATCAGGGTTAATGACCAGAAGCTGGAAACAGTTCAAAGCTTCAAGTACCTGGGAGCCATTGTATCCGACCAGGGATCCAAGCCAGAAGTAGTATGCAGGACTGCACAGACAATAACAGCTTTGTCAAAACTAAACACCATCTGGAGAGATAAGATATCTCACTTATCTCCAAGATCAGACTAATGCGCTCCCTTGTCATATCCATATTTCTGTATGCCTGTGAATCATGGACCCTGACTGCAGATTTGGAGAGAAGAGTACAGGCAATGGAGATGAGATGCTTTCGGAGACTCCTTGGCATCTCCTACAAAGACCACATAAGCAACGAAAGCGTGCATAACAGAATCCAGCAAACCATTGGACCCTATGAGAACCTTCTAACGATCGTGAAAAAGCGTAAACTTAAGTGGTATGGGCATGTCACAAGATCCCAAGGAATTACAAAGACAGTTTTGCAAGGCACTGTCCAAGGAGGAAGAAGAAGAGGCAGACCAAGGAAGAGCTGGGAGGATAACATCAGTGAATGGACAGGCCTAGAACTCAACAAAACCCTGAGAAAGGCAGAACAGAGAGAAGAATGGAGGGAACTGGTTGCTGAGTCTTTGAGGGTGCCCCCACGGTCGTCAGACTACGGGACAGATAGATAGATAGATAGATCCCGTTGAATGCTTTATTCAGATTTAATATTTCAGTTCTACTCCCTAAATTGACTGTATTTGAGATTCAGTGAATGTTTTATTTTGATATCTTGTTTTGAGCGTACCAGTTATGTATAGCTAATTCCAAAATGCAGATGTCCTTCTCTATGACTATACATGATATCCATAAAGATTTTTATGTTGACATTGATGCATGGTGTGAGTGCGTGCGCGCACGCGCGCGTGTGGTATGTGGTGTGTGTGTGTGTGCGTGCGTGCGTGTGTGCGTGCGTGCGTGCGTGCGTGTGTGCGTGCGTGCGTGCGTGCGTGTGTGTGTGTGTGTGTGTGTGTGTGTGTGTGTGTGTGTGTGTGTGTGTGTGTGTGTGTGTACGTGTGCATGGGGATGCAAATTGCTTCTACAATATTTGTTTAATGTAGTTTACTATTGCTGTTGCCTCCCATAAAAGCACAAAGAACTTTTGCCGTTTCTTTCTGTTAGCCAAAATGAAACTATTTACATGGTTTGTTCTCCTTTATTTTATAGTGGTTTTTGCTTTGTTTGGTTCTGTTTTGGTTTGGGTTTGGGGTTGTTGTTGCTTTTTTGAGGGGGGACTATTTGGTTGTTCCCTCTCCCCTTGTTGTTGCCGTTTTTGTTTTGCTCTTGGTTCTTGCTATTTTTTCGGTTGTTTCTGTGTTTTCTGCTCTGCTTTCTTTCTTACTTTATGCTACTTTTTTTTTTTCTCTTCGGTGGTTTTTGTGGGGATTTTTTTTGTGTAGATATTTTTCCCGTAAGCTGTGTAAGTGTATTGCTATGGGCTTTATTTTATTTTATTATCATATATATCCTTAAGGGCGGGGACTGGATGTAAAAAGCACATGGGTGCTTATTCATTATCCTCGAAATAAAAGAATTTGTCATTGTCATTCTCTCTCTCCTCTCTCTCTCTCTCTCTCTCCTCTCTCTCTCTCTCTCCTCTCTCTCTCTCTCTCTCTCTCTCTCTCTCTCTCTCTCTCTCTCATTCTGAACTAGAGGTGTTCAGTACAGTCATCTCTGCTGAACATATACTGACAGGTGATCAAAGTGAGGACACTACTGACCCACATACTGCTGACAGTACAGAGTACAATGACACAACTCCTAATGTGGACAAAAAAACTGGTCAGAGCATTTACAGCAGGTGAGACACAGGATGAAGGTAACACACATAGTGGACTGACAGACTGTCATGGCAGAGGACATTCATGCCATAGTGAAGATGCAGAGATGGGTCTAACTCAAAAGACCCTGTCTACTTCTGGCAGTCAGTGACCCAGACAGGCTGCATCCAGTGCTCATGTGAGTAGGCAGATTGGGAAGAAAACCAATGTCAGATCCAGCAGTCAGAGCCGCATAATGGGCTACTTTAAAAAAAAATTCAATTTAAAAAAAGCAGAGACTAGCAGCCATGCACCAGGGCAAAAGTAAATCCCAAAAGGTTGGGGTCTCAGCAGAAAAAGAAAAGTACTTCTGGCACCAATAACTAGGACATCGGCCGGACCACTTTTCATAGTGCTGGATCTATTGAAAGAGAAACAGTGGCAGCACCATTTGTACAGTGTAGATGAAAGGTCCCTTAAGTTCCTAAACTACAATGTTAAGGGTCTCATGATTCAGGATTTAATTCCTTTCACCCCTTTTGGGGTATGGAGGATTATAAACAAACTCAACAGGAGAATAAACCTAACAGCAATAGAGCCACAAATAATCTCAGGAACTGAATAGCAAGAGTCATGGCAAAATGATAAGCAAACAGTATCAGCCACTCAAGACTATTTTTAAAGTATACAGATTTCTTTAAAAGACACAACCTACACTTGTGAAAGACAAGCAAAATGTTGATAAATACTTGCAAATCTTATTAATTTTGAGAGGGACAAGAGAACTTTTTGAGATTTGCATTTCATTAGCCTACAAAATTGTAACTGTACATAGGTTGAAGAAAATGTCGGGGAATGAAATCTTGTAAATGTTGGAAGTGGGGACATTCCATGATAAAATGAAATTCATCTCCTAAAACAGACATATTGCATGCATTCACACACACACACACAACACACACACACACACACACACACACACACACACACACACACACACACACACACACTCACACACACACACACACACACACACACGAGGGCAGAATGAAAATAATGTTGTATAAACTTAATCTTTTATCCTCAATAAAGATCATTTTGACTTGACTTGACACCCACACGTTTCTTACACGGAAAACGGGTACACAGCATTCCATACCAGGGGTCAGTTCTTTTTCTGTGTGAGCCGTCCAGTCTGCGACAAAAAACATTTAACGACACCACATGCATGCCGAAGTTGGTAGGCGAGGCTAATGTACAATTTTTTTTTTTTTTAAGTATGCTTTCAGACATTCAGCTTAGGAGCATATAGGCCTACATCACTCTCATTAGGTGCATGATGAGACTGCACTATGGTCCTACATGGTCATGGTCATAGTCATTGAGATTCTGTAATGGATTATGCTTTGTTCAGTAAAAAGTTATTATTAGCCTACAGCAAATTATGTAAATGTCTGTGATGTATCTTCGTGCTTATGTAAATAATAACAGTCATAAATCATAACAAAGTAGAAAGTGAAACTGACACAGGCTATATAGTAGGCCTACCAAAGAAAAACAGTAGGCCTTGAGATGTTCACAAAACAAACATTTTGGTACTATGGTAGACCTACCTATTTATTTAAGCCTTATTTTTATTTCGTGGTTGTTGTTGTTGTTTTTAATCTAGTGTGTATGCAGTTTTGTAAATTGTGCCATCCGTTCCCGCCGGCAAAGGCCTATTCTTCCGAAAAGCGGAACGGGTTTTAACGTACACAAACCATGTTCTGTGTGCCTTCGAACACAGGGCCTCTGTTTAAAAATCTCATCTGAAGGACTTTTGGGGTGAGTGGAGTCGGCACTGATCTGGATCTGGATCTGGATCAATACGTCGCAGTAACCACTTCTGGCTTTACGCGACGGATTGGGGGTTTGCGCTTAACTGCTAGTACTAATGCTGGTTGGTTCTGAAAAAGTTCTCCCTGGTGAGGGCCCCTTTGAAGGAGCTCAGGGTCTTGGAATTGACGGTCTGGTCGCTGAGGTGGTTCCAGTCTATAACCGTCTGCACGAAGAAGGAGTGCTTGTACTGGTTGCACCTGCTGTCTGGGGACCTGTGTAGCCTCTGTTGTTGTTGCAGGCTGTCTTTCTACTATGTTTACTGATTTATAGTCCTTAAAAGTCTTAGTCTTAATTCTACGTTTACCTTGGGGTTTGGGGGTAAAAAAATTTGATGGCGGCATGGCCGGGACAAGTCCCTCAACCACTTTATACATAAAGGCTAACCTAAGCTGTCGCCTCCGGTCTTGTAATTTCGGCAGATGCAGGTCTTGGAGCATGGTCGTGACACAGCCAGGGTCTCTAGTATGTAGTCTTGTTTTTATGAATCTGGCTGCCCTGTTCTGGATACGTTCTAACTTATCTATGTCTGTTTGGCAGTGGCTATCCATACTGTGGCACCATATTCTAATGTGGATCTAACTAGTGATAGATAGGCTAATCTACGACATTCTTGTGGGCAGTTGTTTGAGGTTTCGCTGTAAAAATCCTAACATTGAGCTTGCTTTTTTGGTAATTTTGTCTATGTGGGTGGTCCATTTCAAGTCGTTGGAGATGTGGATCCCTAGATATGGTGTTGATGCCACTTGCTGGAGGATGGTACTATTTAGTTGGTAGAGATAGTCTGATTCTGTTTTTTATGTTTAAAATATAAAACACTTGCTGGCGTTTAAAACGCATCCCCCAATTTTCTGCCCAGGTTTCTAATTTCTTGAGGTCTTTCTGAAGGGTGATGTGGTCATCGAAGGTGCCTATTTCTCTATATAAAAGACAGTCATCTGCAAAAAGTCTTACTTGGGATGCGACTGATGTTGGTAGTCATTAATGTGCATAGGAAGAGTATGGGCCTAACACAGTTCCTTGTGGTACTCCTGACTCTACTCTAACTTCTTCTGATGTTTCTCCTTCTAACACTACTCTCATTGTTCTGGTGGTTAGGAAGTTTTTCAGCCAGGTGTGAATTTCTCCTACTATGCCATATTTTTCTAACTTATATAGTAGTTTCCTGTGGGGGACTGTATCAAGGCCTTGCTAAAGTCTAAGATTGCTACATCTACTGTTCTCCCTTGTCTAATGATTGATAGGAAGTCCTGGTGGTGGTCAGGAGTTGGGGACTCACAGGAGTAGCCAGAGCGGAAGCCGTGGTTTAAGTGTGTTAGAATATTATTCCTTTCTAGGTGTTCCATTAGGTGGCGGCATACTATATGTTCTAAAATCTTGCAGCATACTGAAGTAAGTGAAACTGGTCTATAGTTGGATGCTGTGTGTTTGTCCCCTTTTTTAAAGATACCTGATATATTAGCTGTCTCCAGTCCGCCGGTAGAATTCCTGTGTCTAATGATTTTTGGTAGATGGTTGTTAGTGCTGGTGCTAATATGTCTGCGCAGTTCTTTAGTACTATGTTGGGGATGGCATCTGGTCCGTGTGCTTTGGCTGGGTCGGTGTTTTTAAGCAGTTTTTCTACTCCATCTACTGTGACGGTGATGCTCTCTATGGTTGGTGATGTAGATTGTCCATTGGCGGTGGTGGTGTCCTATCCTCTGGAGTGAAAACTGATTGGAATTGTTTTAATAATATTCTGGCCTTACCTAAGCTATCGCTAACTAGGGTTGCTCCTTCCTTCAGTGGTGCTACTCCTACATTGTCCTGTCTTTTGTTCTTTATATATCGCCAGAAGGGTTTGTTGTTGTTTGCTTGTAGCCCTTGTAGTATTGTCGTGTTGATGTGGTGCCATTCCGCTTTGCGTATGTTTCGTTTGCATTCTTTTTGGTAGTGTTTGTAGTTGTCCCAGTTGTTGTGCTTCTTGGCTTGGTTGTAGAGTCTCTGTTTATTCCTGAGCATGCGTTTTATATCTTTCGTTATCCATGGTGTGCTGTTGTTTCTGGTCTTCATCTGTGATGGGATGTAGGTGTCTATTTCTTGCATTATTTTCCTTTTAAAGGTTGTCCATAGTGTTTGGCGTCGTCCCCTTGTTGTTGGTTGTTACTAATTGTGTCTTTTAGGTCGTCTAATCCTTCTCTAAGTCCTGTCCAGTTTGCTCTTGTAAAGTTGTAGTATTTCCTTCTTGCCTGTTTGGTGTAGTGGGGTTTTGTGTCGATGTCTGTTACAACTAGGTCATGGTCGGATATTCCTGGGACCGAGATGGAGGATCTGATGAGTGAAGGGTTGGTGGTAAAAACTAAATCTAGTAGGTTCTTTTCTCTAGTGCTTTCTCTGTGGATCTGTGTAAAACCTGCTTCGGCGGTGACTTCTGCTAGCTGTTGCTGAACTGGTCTCGCTGTGATCCTGGTGGTACAGTGTTTGTGTCCCAGTCTACGTCGGGACAGTTGAAGTCCCCTGCTAGGATGGTTTGTCCGTTTCCTGGTCTAAGCTTCCCTAGTGCTATTTCTAGTTCTTTCATGTCCTTTGTGTTTCTATACGGTGTGTAGAAGGATCCTACTATAAGGTCTTTTGCTTTGTGGAGTTTTACTCTAACCCAGATTGTTTCGCAGTTGGCTGTTATTTCCTTTCTTCTGTTGAAATAAGTTCCTTACGTACTAGTATGAATACCCCCCCCCCCCCTAACTGACCTCTGTCCTTTCTATATACTACATAGTTATCTGGAAACACTTCGCTGTTTTGAACGTTGTTGTCGAGTTTGGATTCGGTCCCGCAGACAATGTCAGGTTTGATGTAGTGGAGGGGTGCTTCTAACTCTGCTGTTTTATTCTAAATTCCTCTGCAGTTCACTGTCATTAGTCTAAGGTTTTTCCTCTCCGGTAGTTGGTATGCTGGAGTGTTGGAGGAAGTGTTGGAGTGATCGTTTATTTTAGTTCTATTGGTGGCGTAACTATTGTGGGTTTCGGAGTCATAGTTCTAGCTGGTCTGGGCTTTGGGGTTGTTCGTCGGGTTTGTAGTGGGGTTGGTCGGGCTGGTGTACTGGTTGTCAGTGGGCTTAAGTTGTCAGTCGTTCTACTTGTAGGGCTGTCCTTGGTAGTTTGCTGGTGGCTGCTGTTTGGGGTGCTTGTTTTTAGTGGGCTGAAGGCTGATGCGTGGCAGTCAAGTGATGTGTTGGAGTCATGTAGTGGTAAGTAGTAGTTTGTGCTGCTTGTCAGGTTCCTAAATGTAATGTGTCGCAGTTGGTTAGAGTTGCATCTGTAGCACATCCACTGTGTGTTGGTGTCTTCTAATGTTGAAAGGTCTGTGCTACATAGTTCTACGCACGAGCTGTGGAACCAGATTCCACAGTCGTCGCAGGCTATACCCTTGCAGCTCCATGTCACTGGGTGATCGCAGAGGCCGCAAGGGTAGGTGGATGTTGCTGTAGGTCCAGGGTTTTAGATGTATGTCTCCTGAAGGAGTATGGATAGTATAAGTAGAGTGGGGTTCGTGCGCGGTCGTTGAGCGGTGACTGGTGGTTTGGATGGTTTGCAGCTGATGAAGGCAGCGCATGTTGCGTCAATGCGGTGTTGGCTGTTGTGTGGTAACGTTGCTGAGGTTGATGTTCTGTTTGTTGTCAGTAGTGTTGTCCTGGGGCGGTAGGAATTTTTGACAAAAAAGCTATAACTAAGAGTAGGCACAGTGTTGTTTTAAGCATGTTGATAGGTTGTCTAGTCTAGTAATAATATTCTTCTGGTTTCCGGTTTTAGCCTAGGCCTACATCTAGTGGGACATGACCATTATAGTTCGTAGTAATGGTTATTTCAAGTCTATGCACAATGATGATGAAATGGTTCGTAGTATATACACAATGATGATTGCACACACTAGTAATATTGTGATGATTGCACAAACTAGTAATATATATGATGTTGGGCTAGTTAACTCCAGAGGAAAAATCCTCTTAAATGACTCGCGCAATGGGAAAACTGCCAGATTCAGGCATGGATCATGAATCTTTTTAAATAATAATTATGCCTCTGGTTCCTCTACATTGCACGTGTAGCCTACACACAACACTAATAACAATTCCACAGGCTTTCTGGTAAGATGTTCGGCCTGTGCACCAGTCGCAACACAGCGTAAAACAACATTTTTGTGAGGCGGAAGCAACTGCCATCAGAATGAAGGAGGAAAGATTGAAATACGTTTGCAGTTTTTATGTAATAAAATTTGGGAGATGCAGCACAGTTGTAGTGATTGTATTTAAATCCCAGCAGAGATTTCCTATTTAGATACCGAGATGAGAGGACAATGCAGTTTTAAAATTTGATATGTGAGATTATATTTTTTTAAATTAGCCTCCCTCATAACGGCTCGTTGGTCTAGGGGTATGATTCTCGCTTAGGGTGCGAGAGGTCCCGGGTTCAAATCCCGGACGAGCCCATTTTTTCTCCCGTTACATTTTTTTTCTTACATTATCCATGCAAATAAATTATATAATTATACTATGCAAGCGTACAAAAATCAGTGACATTCCTTACACTTTGATAATAATCCTGTGTGCACAGCTAATAAAGCCAACAAGGCTGATTAAATAAACTTCTGTACCTGATCAGAGGTCAAGAGGTTTGTAAACCTGCCTAGAAAGCATGTGTGGTTTGATCCCCATTAGTGCCCCAAATTTTTACCTCATCCACTAGACTGTGAGTGGTGGTCTGTGTGCTAGTCTTTCGGATGAGATGATAAACCCAGGTCCTGTGCAATACTCATTAAGTGCATGTGAAAGAACCCACATCAACAAGAGAATTGTCCCTGGAAAATTCTGTGTAAAAAAGCCACTCTGACAGGGGAAAAAAAATACATATGCAGATGGGGACTGCTCTTTGGCGATGCATTTCCCCCCGGGGGGAGGCAGCCCAAATTTCACCAAACTTGAAATTTATGCAAAAACCTCATTTTGGGTGAGTGGGGGCTCTAGCCAAGGCCACAAAAAAAAAAATGGATTCATACGAATAAAAGGTGCACATGTCGTTTTTTGTGGCCCTCTATGTTGGTTTTTAGTAGAAAAGTTGATAAAACGGCCCAAAGAAGGGTGCAAAGTTGTTCCTGAAATTTCTGTTGTCTGTCAGTAAGGATCCTTCCTTTTCTTGGAGAAAAACATCTTTAAAAGCGCTTAAAAGATATACAAAGTGAAGCATGATCATAGAAAAATATGCTTTTTGAATCATGTTTTAAGAGAAAAAACTCATATTCTCAATTTTCTATGGAGGGTGTTTTTCCCATATCTTTTCCAAAAACCCCAATGCTCTTTAAAACAAAGTTTTGTAAAAAAGTTAGGTGCATTGTTTTTGGGGGAAATTTTTTTTTTTTGGGCATGTTTGTTTTTTGTCAGAAACTTCTGGTTTCTTACCAAAACCCTTTGGGGACAAAAACTTGTTTGAAAAAAAATAGATGTAAATTTTGTTTGGTGAAAATTTCTTTTTGTATTTTCCTTAAAATAAAGACTTGAGGGGACGGGACAGTCGTGGTCAGAGCACCACTTTCCCAAGCTAATGTTAAGTAGCATTGGTGGAAAAAAAAGTGGTTTGGGTACCATTTGTGTGCCCCCTTTTTGTACAGCCCCGTTCACCCCCCCTGTAAATGGAACCTATTCTTTTAGGGTCAGGAAGGAAAAGCAGGATGAGAGGGCGGGGTGCCCTCTATGCTGGATCCCAGAGAATGGGTCTCTGCTTGACACCCCCCGTTCCCCCATGCCCTTGATTTGGGAAAACCCTTTACCATTTTATTGTTTGTCCTTTTTTCATAGCTCAGTTTTTGCATTTCTTTAAAGTTTTTTTTCTATTTCTTTTCCCGTTTTTATGGATTTTGTTACATTCAGGTTTAAAACTAAACGTTACATGAAATTTCAAAAAACCCCTGAAGAATCTAAACAAAAAAATAACAGCGAGGGGTATAAAAAGGCGTAAATTAAATGAATCTAAAAACATTCTCAGGGTAAAATGTCCTTACTTCTAAATTAATAAACCTTTTCCTAGTTTGGGAATTTTAAAATTAAGAATTTAAAAAAAAATTTTTTAAAGGGGTAAGAATGCCTTAAAACCAAAGATTATAATAACTATTTCCTAGTTAGAAAGTATAAAAAAAAAAGGGTACAGGTGTTCCCATAACCTTGTGGTCGTAAGAGAACAAGATATCAGGAGACCTCAGCTTCTCAGGGGCCAGCATATTGAGAAGCAGCACCATCTCCTCTCCCTTGTGCTTTACTTTACCGACCCAACGAGGAAGGCACCATTTACAGCTGGTGTTGAATTGGAAATGTACTGAAGCCAAGGCGCACAACAGTCACCCCATTCCCCATTTCGGTCCCCAAACCACCATCGATGCACACACAGCACTTAATAATTGGGTTGGGGTGGAAGTAATGAGTGCTCTGACAACTGAGTATCCCGTCCCATACAATTTCTCCACTCCAGTGATATAAAACAAAATCTCCCCAAACAAATCATATCATCTCAAAATACATACAAATAAAAGTGTGTAGAGCAGAATTGAGAGTACATAAAATAGGGTACGTATATCTCGACATAAACAAATATAAAGAGGAAGATGGCAATTCGATTGAATAAATAACTTTTCTCTCTATAAAAAAAAGGACATGCTACTTAAAGACTTTATATTCCCTTTGCTTTTTATGAACACTGCAGTTGTAATGAAACACTGCAGTTGTAATGAACCACTGCGTTGTAATGAAACCACTGCAGCTGTAATGAACACTGCTGCTGTAATGAACACTGCACGAGCAAATGAAAGTGTTGCTGCCTCTTTAAGTCCAGAACTATCATAATCAGAAATTAAAGACATGAATCATGAATCTGAGTGGAATTTTGATGGTACCTTCTAATAAACATTAAACAAACACAGCTCTTAAATCAACAACAGACAATCTGAATAATCACCATCTAACCATTCATGATGCAGGTGTTCTTTTGAATTTTCTAGTGTGAGAATTTCAATTTCAATGGATGAATTCTTTATCGAACATTTAAAACCAAACATCCCAAAACATAACATCTTTTTCACTTATAATCTGACATCCACAATTTCAGTTATTCATAACTGTCATTAAAAACAGGATCTAAATTTGGCATCAAACCTGCACCATCGCATTACTACACTTTCCTGACAGGTCACCCAACAAAAAACACAATGGCACAGAACACACTGCCACACTTATGTACAATGATCCTCTCCAGAACTCTCTTGGCGGACTTCCATTTTAGAACAGCTAAGAAAATAGTAATCATCGTTTCAAGCCAACACTACATATATATATATATAAACTTTTGCTGAAGTGATAGGTAGTGATCCATTTCAGTCTTAAAATGCTCTCAAAGATTGCAAACGTGATGAAACCAAATTGGATTACCCAGGACAAATAATGTATTCTTCTTTCCCATTCATATGTGCAGTAAATATTTGAAGATATAAGTGAATGAAGAGGAAAAAACCTTGCCCATAACAGAAAAAAAAAAAAGTGGACTTCGCTCTATGTAACATCACCTTAATGACACAAAACTCCCACATAACATACAGGCCATCTTTTGCAGCCGCCTTTGCTTTTGACACAATACACTGCAATTCTTGACAACAAACACACAGAATCCACACACACAACACATGCACGCACACACACAAGGGTGTTGATAAGCAGCTTTAAGAAGTGTATACAAATATATCTCCACTACAATGTTTCTTAATCGAATAAAAGTCTAAAAGATTATGTTTTCTTTGGGTCATTCAAGTGCATACTTACATTAATTTAACTTGTCTCCCAATCTCAAGAATTTCAAAACTTTAAATATAATAGTGAATTAAAAATGTTTTTAAAAAAGAAAAAAAAAAGATTGTCACAATACAATACACTCAAGATACAAATATATGTTCCTTTTTTTTTTCAATTTCCTTTTGTCTCCATCTCATTCATTGAACACTTCTGTCTTAACCCTGCCTCAACAATGCTAAACCACAATGTGATGACAAAAATTTTATATATATATTAAATAAATTATATGTATAACAAGGCAAGGTTGTTTTACAAGTCCAGTTCCATACTTACTTCTACACATTTAACGCTATTAATTACCTGTTTCCATTGCCACTGTCAGCAACAGGAAGTTCCACATAATGCCCCTGAGTTTGCAAACATATGTAAAGTAAGGTAAAAAAATTGTGGCCAGGTCCTTTGGACCCAACCTGTTTGCTTTTCTCCTAGGAAGTGATTTCGCGCTTGTTCCGGTTGGTAATTTCTAGAACAGAAATAACAGCTGCTACAAACTGACAGGGATGGAGGGGGGTTATAAACATGCACACATTCAACATATGCACCCACCTATTCAGACATGGGCAACAAAGTACAATAAAACATTTTTTTTTTTATAATTTGCATAAGATATTGTGATTGTTGGGGTTTTTTTATGAAAAAAAAAAATACTAATTTATAGATAAGGAAACTAGTGGTTACATGCTGGTCAATTTTGGTAAGAAATATCTCAACTACAGTTTTTAAAACAGTCTAAGTTCATGTAAACACTATTTTCATTAAAATATCAAACAAGAGTTTTAAAACAGACTAACGCCAATATAAAACTATTTTCATTAAAAATATGAACGGAGCTTTAAATACAGACTAACAACTGATACAAAACTATTTTCAGTAAACTATTAACAAGAGTTTTAATCAGACCAACATTGGTTATAAACACTATTTTCATTAAAACATCATCTGGGGAGAAAATCATACATATACAAGAATTCTTTCTTTCTCTTGTTTCTATAAGGAAACTGTTCAGCAGTTAAAAAACATATACAGGCAGTAAGCTGTATATTTGTCCGATCCACACAGACCTAAAAAATGATAAACTGCTCGCATCTTTCCCCATTTTGTTAAATTGTCCTGCTGTTTGATTTCAACTGATTCCACACCATTACAAAGAACAGTAATAATCCATTCTTTCCTCCCTCCTCCTCACCCCCTTAATCCCCCTAACCACCTGGCATGAAAAATGTAGAGACATTTAAAAAAAAATTTTTTAAACCCAGGATGTGATTACACACACCTTTTCATATTACATGCAGCTTCCCTTCTAAGTATATCATTCATTTCCTTCTGGAGGTATAAAACAAATCAAACTGGAGAATAAACCTACATCCAATAGAAGCCACAAATAATTCAGGAAATGGAGTAGCAAGAGTTCATGGCAAAATGATAGCAAACAGTATCAGCCACTCAAGTCTATTTTTAAAAGTATACAATTTCTTTAAAAGACACAAACCTTCACTTGTGAAAGCAAGCAAAATGTTGATAAATACTTGCCAAATCTTATTATTTTTGAGGAGGGACAAGAGAACTTTTTGAGATTTGCATTTCATTAGCCTACAAAATTGTAACTGTACATAGGTTGAAGAAAATGTCGGGGAATGAAAAATCTTGTAAATGTTGGAAGTAGGGGACATTCCATGATAAAATGAAATTCTTCTCCTAAAACAGACATATGCAGGCAATTCCACACACACACACAACACACACACACACACACACACACACACACACACACTCACACACACACACACACACTCACCACACACACACACAACACACACGAGGGCAGAATGAAATACTGTTGTTAAACTTAATCTTTTATCCTCAATAAAGATCATTTTGACTTGACTTGACACCCACACGTTTCTTACACGAAACGGGTACACAGCATTCACATACTGGGGTCAGTTCTTTTTCTGTGTGAGGCGGTCAGTCTGCGACAAATAAATTTATCGACACCACATGCATGCGAAGTTGGTTAGGCCGAGGGCTAATGTACAATTTTTTTTTTTTTTAAGTATGCTTTCAGACATTCAGCTTAGGAGGCATAAGGGCCTACATCAAATCTCATTAGGTGCTGATGAGACTGCACTATGGTCCTACATGGTCCATGGTCATAGTCATTGAGATTCTGTAATGGATTATGCTTTGTTCAGTAAAAGTTATTATTAGCCTACAGCAAATTATGTAAATGTCTGTGATGTATCTTCGTGCTTATGTAAAAAATACAGTCATAAATCATAAAAAGTAGAGAGTTGGAAAAACTGACACAGGCTATATTAGTAGGCTCGCTTACCAAAGAAAAAACGTAGGGCCTTGATATGTTCACAAACACAAAACATTTGGTGTACTATGGTAGACTACCTATTTATTTAAGCCTTATTTTTATTTCTTGGTTGTTGTTGTGTTTTTAATCTAGTGGGTATGCAGTATTTGTAAATGTGCCATCCGTTCGCCGGCATAGGCTATTCTTCCGATAAGCGGAAACGGGTTTTACGTACACAAACCTGTTCTGTGTGCCTTCGAACCACAGGGCTCTGTTTATAAACAATCTCATCGAAGACTTTTGGGTGAGTGGAGTCGGCACTGATCTGGATCTGGATCTGGATCAAACGTAGCAGTAACCACTTCTGGCTATTACCCCCCCCGCGACGATTGGGGGTTTGCGCTTAATGCTAGTACTATGCTGGTTGGTTCTGAAAAGTTCTCCCTGGTGAGGGCCCCTTTGAGGGAGCGTCAGGGTTTCTTGGTATTGACGGTGTCTGGTCGCTGGAGGTGGTTCCAGTCTATAACCGTCTGCACGAAGAAGAAGGAGTGCTTGTTACTGGTTGCACTGCTGTCTGGGACTGTGTAGCCTTCTGTTGTTGTTGCAGGCTGTCCTTTCTACTTGTTTTTGTTTCTGATTTATAGTCCTTAAATATATGTCTTAGTCTTAATTCTCGTGTACCTTGGGGTTTGGGGGTTAAAAAATTTGATGGCGGCATGGCCGGGACAAGTCCCTCATCCACTTTATAATAAAAGGCTAACCTAAGCTGGTCGCCTCCGGTCTTGTAATTTCGGCAGATTGCAGGTCTTGGAGCATGGGTCGTGGACACAGCAGGGTCTCTAGTATGGTAGTCTGTTTTATGAATTCTGGCTGCCCTGTTCTGGATACGTTTTAACTTATCTATGTCTGTCTGCAGTTGGCTATCCCCATACTGTGGCACCTATTCTAATGAGGATTCTAAAACTAGTGATAGATAGGGCTAATCTACGACATTCTTGTGGGCAGTGTTTGAGTTTTCGCTGTAATAAAATCCTAACATTGAGCTTGCTTTTTTGGTTGATTTTGTCTATGTGGTGGTCCATTTCAGGTCGTTGGAGATGTGGATCCCTAGATATGTGTTGATGCCACTTGATGGAGGATGGTACTATTAGTTGGTAGAGATAGTATGATTCTTTTTTTTGTTTAAATATAACACTTGCTGGCGTTTTAAAAGGCATCCCCAATTTTTCTGCCCAGGTTTTTAATTTCTTGAGGTCTTTCTGAAGGGTGATGTGGTCATCGAATGTGCCTATTTCTCTATATAAAAGACAGTATCTGCAGAAAGTCTTACTTGGGATGCGACTGATGTTGGTAGGTCATTAATGTTTGGCATAGGAAGAGTATGGGCTAAAACTCAGTTCCTTGTGGTACTCCTGATCTCTACTCTAACTTCTTCTGATGTTTCTCCTTTCTAACAACTACTCTCATTGTTCTGGTGGTTAGGAAGTTTTTCAGCCAGGTTGTGAATTTCTCTACTATGCCATATTTGTCTAATTATTTAGTAAGGTTCCTGTGGGGACTGTAGCAAGGCCTTGCTAAAGTCTAAGATTGCTATCACTACTTGTTCTCCTTTGTCTAATGATGATAGAAGTCTGGGTGGTGGTCAGAGGAGTTGGGACTCACAGGAGTGAGCCAGAGCGAAGCCCGTGGTTTAAGGTGTGTTAGAATATTATTCCTTTTAGGTGTTCCATTAGGTGGCGGCTACTATATGTTCTATAAATCTTGCAGGCATACTGAAGTAAGGGAAACTGGTCGTATAGTTGGATGTGTGGGTTTGTCCACTTTTTTAAAGATACCTGATATGATTAGTTGTCTCAGTCGCCGGTTAGAATCCTGTGTCTAATGATTTTTGGTAGATGTATTGTTGTGCTGGTGCTAATATGTCTGCGCATTTCTTTAGTACTTGTTGGGATGGCATCTGGTCCGTGTGCTTGGCGGGTCGGTGTTTTTAGCAGTTTTTCTACTCCATCTACTGTGACGGTGATGCTCTCTATGGTGGTGATGTTGATTGTCCAATTGGCGGTGGTGGTGTCCTATCCTCTGGAGTCGAAAACTGATTGGGATTGTTTTTAATAATATTCTGGCTTACCTAAGCTATCGTAACTAGGTTGCTCCTTCCTTCGTGGTGCTACTCCTACTTTGTCTGTCTTTTGTTCTTTATATTTCGCCAGAAGGGGTTTGTTGTTGTTTGCTTGTAGCCCTTGTAGTATTGTCGTGTTGATGTTGAGTGCCATTCCGCTTTGCGTTATGTGTCGTTTGCATTCTTTTGGTTGTGTGTGTAGTGGTCCCAGTTGTTGTGCTTCTTGCTTGGTTGTAGAGTCTCTGTTTATTGCCGAGCATGCGTTTTATATCTTTCGTTAAATCCATGGTGTGCTGTGGTTCTGTCTTCTTCTGTGATGGGATGTAGGTGCTATTTCTTGGCATTATTTTCCTTTTAAAGGTTGTCCATAGTGGGTTGGCTAGTCTTCCACTTGTTGTTGGTTGTTACTAATTGTGACTTTTTAGGTCGTCTATCCATCTCTAAGTCCTGGTCAGTTTGATCTTGTAAAGTTGTAGTATTTCCTTCTTGCCTGTTGGGTGTAGTGGGGTTTTGTGTCGATGTCTGTTACAACTAGGTCATGGTCGGATATTCCTGGGACCGAGAGTGAGGGATCTGATGAGTGAAGGGTTGGTGGAAAAAACTAAATCTAGTAGGTTCTTTTCTCTAGTGCTTTCTCTGTGGTCTGTGTGAAAACCTGCCTTCGGCGGTGACTTCTGCTAGCTGTTGCTGAAACTGGTCTCGCTGGTGATCCTGGTGGTACAGTGTTTGTGTCCCAGTATTAACGTCGGGACAGTTGAGTTCCCCTGCTAGGATGGTTTGTTCCGTTTCCTGGTATCAGCTTCCCTAGTGCTATTTTCTAGTTCTTTCATGTCCTTTGTGTTTCTATACGGTTGTGTAGAAGGATCCTTATATAAGGTCTTTTGTTTGTGGAGTTTTCCTCTACCCAGATTGTTATTTCGCAGTTGGCTGTTATTTCTTTTTTCTGTTGAAAATACGTTCCTTACGTATGTATGATACCCCCCCCCCCTAACTGACCTCTGTCCTTTCTATATTCTACATAGTTATCTGGAAAACACTTCGCTTGTTTTGAACGTTGTTGTCGAGTTTGGATTCGGTCCGCAGACAATGTCCAGGTTTGATGTAGTGGAGGGCTGCTTCTAACTTGCTGTTTTATTTCTAAATTCCTCTGCAGTTCATGTCATTAGTCTAAGGTTTTTCTTCTCCGGTAGTTGGAGGCTGGAGTGTTGGAGGAAGTGTTGGAGTGACTCGTTTATTTTAGTTCTATTGGGTGGCGTAACTATAGTGGGTTTCGGGAGTCATAGTTCTAGCTGGTTCTGGCTTTGGGGTTGTTTCGTCGGGTT
Source organism: Rapana venosa (assembly GCA_028751875.1). Taxonomy (NCBI): domain Eukaryota; kingdom Metazoa; phylum Mollusca; class Gastropoda; order Neogastropoda; family Muricidae; genus Rapana; species Rapana venosa. The sequence continues at coordinate 16,755,189 of CM054139.1, read as the reverse complement.
TGTAGTGGGGTTGGTCGGGCTGGTGTATGGTTGTCAGTGGGCTTAAGTTGCAGTGTTCTACTTGTAGGGCTGTCCTTGGTAGTTTGCTGGTGGCTGCTGTTTGGGGTGCTTGTTTTTAGGTGGGCTGAAGGCTGATGCGTGGCAGTTCAAGTGATGTGTTGGAGTCATGTAGTGGTAAGAGTAGTTTGTGCTGCTTGTCAGGTTCCTAAATGTAATGTGTCGCAGTTGGTAGAGTTGCATCTGTAGCACATCACTGTGTGTTGGTGTCTTCTAATGTTGTAGGTCTGTGCTACATAGTTCTACGCACGAGCTGTGGAACCAGATCCCAGTCACGTCGCAGCATATTACCCTTGCAGCTCCATGTCACTGGTGATCGCAGAGGCCCGCAAGGGTAGGTGGATGTTGCTGTAGGGTCCAGGGTTTAGTTGTATGTCTCTGAAAGGAAGTATGGATAGTATAAGTAGAGTGGGGTTCGGCGCGGTCGTTGAGCGGTGATGGGTGGTTTGGATGGTTTGCAGTGATGAAGGCTGCGCATGTTGCGTCCAATTGCGGGGTGTTGGCTGTGGTTGGTAACGTTGCTGAGGTTGATGTTTCTGTTTTTTGTCAGTAGTGTTGTCTGGGGCGGTAGGAATTTTTGCAAAAAGCTATAACTAAGAGTAGGCCACAGTGTTGTTTTAAGCAGGGTGATAGGTTGTCTGTCTTAGTAATATATTCTTCTGGTTTCCGTTTTAGCCTAGGGCCTACATCTAGTGGGACATGACCTTTATAGTTTCGTAGTAATGGTTATTTCAAGTCTATGCACAATGATGATGGAAATGGTTCGTAGTATTATACACAATGATGATTGCACACACTAGTAATATTGTGACTGATTGCCAAACTAGTAATATATATGATGTTGGGCTAGTTAACTCCGAGGAAAAATCCTCTTAACCATGACTCGCGCAATGGGAAAACTGCCAGATTCAGGCATGGATCATGAAAACTTTTTAAAATAATAATTATGCTCTGGTTCCTCTACATTGCACGTGTCGCCTACACACAACACTAATAAACAATTCCACAGCTTTCTGGTAAGATGTTCGGCCTGTGCACCAGTCGCAACACAGCGTAAAACAACCATTTTTGTCGAGGCGGAAGAATACTGCCATCAGAATGAAGGAGAAAGATTGAATACGTTTGCAGTTTTTATGTTAATAAAAATTTGGGAGATGCAGCACAGTTGTTGTGATTGTATTTAAATCCAGCAGAGATTTCTATTTAGAACCGAGATGAGAGGACAATGCCAGTTTTAAAATTTGATATGTGAGATTATATTTTTTAAATTAGCCTCCCTCATTAACGGCTGTTGGTCTAGGGGTTGATTCTCGCTTAGGGTAGCGAGAGGTCCGGGTTCAAATCCCGGACGAGCCCATTTTTTCTCCGTTACATTTTTTTTCGTACATTATCCAGCAAATAAATTATATAATTATACTATTGCAAGCGTACAAAAAATCAGTGACTATCCTTACACTTGATAATAATCCTGTGTGCACAGCTAAATAAAGCCAACAAGGCTGATTAAATAAACTTCTGTACCTGATCAGAGGTCAAGAGGTTTGAACCTGCCTAGAAAGCATGTGTGGTTTGATCCCCATTAGTGCCCCAAATTTTTACCTCATCCACTAGACCTGTGGTGGTGGTCTGTGTGTAGTCTTTCTGGATGAGATGATAAACCCAGGTCCTGTGCAATACTCATTAAGTGCATGTGAAAGAACCCACATCAACAAGAGAATTGTCCCTGGAAAATTCTGTGTAAAAAAGCCACTCTGACAGGGGAAAAAAAATACATATGCAGATGGGGACTGCTCTTGTGGCGATGCACTCTCCCAGGGGAGAGCAGCCCAAATTTCACACAAACTTGCATAATTATGCAAAAACCTCACTGTTGGTGAGCCTCAGGGCTCTAGCCAAGGCACACAAGAAAACAAATGGATTCACTACGAATAAAAAGGTGCACCATGTCAGTTTTGATGTAGTGCCCTCTATGTTGGTTTCTATAGTATGAAAAGTTGAATAAAACGGACCCAAAGAATGTGCAAAGTTAGTCTCCTGAAATTTCTGTTGTCTGGTCAGTAAGGATTCCTTCCTTTTCTTGGAGAAAACATCTTTAAAGCGACTTCAAGATCATACAAATGTGAAGCATGTATCATAGGAAAGTATAGGCTTTTTGAATCATGTTTTAAGAGATAAAAACATCATATTCATCAATAATCTATGGAGGACGTGACTCTCTCTCCCATATCTTTCCACCGCAGCCACCACCCCCACTGCTCTTTCAACAACACCCAAAGTTTTGTAACATGTTGACGTGCATTGTGATGTGAACTTTTTTTTTCTTTGAGCCCCACTGTTATGTTGTCCGTCCAGAAGCTTCATGGTTGCGCGCTCGTACCAAAACTGTCTCGCGCGCGCACACAACACTACTGCTTCTGAAAAAAAATAGATGTATTCTGTTGGATGAAAATATATTCTTTTTGCTATTTTCCTTAAAGTTAAAGAGACTTAGAGGGGACGGGACAGTCAGTGGTCAGAGCACCACTTTCCCAAAGCTAATGTATAAGTAGCATTGAGTGTGAATAACAAAGTGGCTTGGATGGGCACCATTTGTGTGCCTTGGACCTTAGTACAGTACCCCAGTTCACCCCCCCAGCTCGCTAAATGGACACCTATTCTCTTTAGGCGTCAGAGAAGGAAACTCACAGCAGAGACGTGAGAGGGTCGGGGCCTGCCCTCAATATGCTGGAGTTCCTAGAGAAGTGGGTCTCCTGCCCTTGACACCCCTCGCTTCCGATGACCACATGTAGATTATGGGTACACCGTTACCTATTTTATTGTTTAGTCTCTTGTCATAGCCTTCAGTTTTTGCATTTCTTTACAGTTCTTTCTATGCTTTCCTGTTTGTATGGAATTTAGTTACATTCATGGTTTAATACTAAACTGTTACATGAAATTTCAAAACAGACCCCCCCCATGCACCAGCCACATCTACAACAAGGACTAACAGATCGCAGGTGTATAACATGGCGCTATAATTAACGTGAATCTAATAACAATTCTCACGGCGCGCGCTCAGAAATGTCCTTCTCACATTATCTAAATGATAATAACACTTTCAGATGTGCATCAGCTCTCATCAGCGCGCACACTTGTAATATTAAGGAATATATAATAAGAACTCTATAGTGTGTAACAGAATGCCTTAACATTACTGAATCTAATAACACTTCTCAGGTGTGCAGAATGTCCTGATTACTGAATCTAATAACATTCTCAGGTTTACAAAATGTCCTGAATATTACTGAATCCAATAACACTTCTCAGGTGTGCAGAATGTCCTTAACATTAGTGAATCTAATAACACTTCTCAGGTGTGCAGAATGCCCTGAATATTGCTGAATCTAATAACGCTTCTCAGGTGTACAGAATGCCCTTAACATTACTGAATCTAGTTATAAAGTCCATGGTCTTGTTCTGCTAGCCGGTAAGTAAAGGTCTATTCAAGAAACTAATGATGCCTCTGACGCGGTATAATTTTGGAATATATGCACTCGCACTCAGCGCTTTGAATAGTTGGCTTGCTCATGAAAAAACTGTCCCAGTCTGTATGTAGAGTCCGAGGTATACAATAGATTCTTGGTAAGCAATAGAGGTTAAGCTTTAGGTATGCTATAGTGTATCATAGTACAGAAAAGGTTTGCGTGGATTGGCATAGCAGTTTGGATTTTGTTGTTTTTTTGTTTGGGTGTGTGTATGGTGTTGAGTTATGTTGTATTTATTTTCATTTTAGTTTTTTAAGCGCTTCGTTTTGTTTGTTTTTTTACAGATTCAGCGCCTATATAAATTCCATTATTATTATTATTATTTATTTTCGGATTTATTCTTTTTTATTGAGGATAATGGGAATAAGCACTTATGTGCTTTTTTTACTATCGTCCCCTGTGTATGCGGTTTTGTACTTTTGCATCCGTTCCACTGGCACACAATGGCCTACTCTTACGAAAAGCAGAACAGGATTTAACGTTTTGTAATGATTGTAACATGTGTGTGTGTGTATGTGTGTGCGTGTGTGTGTATTTCACACATATCTGTGCGTGTGCGTGTGAGCGAGAGAGTGGGAGAGTGAGAGAGAGGGTGTGTGTGTAAGTGTGTGTGTGTGCATGTCCGCATGTATGCAGATAATGAAAATAACAACAATATAAAACAGTGGTGAACACAAAACACACAATAAAATTAGGCATGCAAGTTGCTTAAAACGTTTAAAGAAATAGACAGACTGGCAAAATGAAGCGCGACCCACAACACCTATCACACACAAAAAGGACGATCACAAAAAGGGTTCAGAAGAAAACCAAGACACAAAGCGCATGCATAATTCACCATCTCAATTTTTATTGAGGTTTAAACCAAAAAATAAACAGTTCTTAAAAAAGGAGAAAAAAAAGTGAGACAAAAATTGCGTACCTGGGCAAATGATTCTATAAGTCAAAAAAGAGAAAAAACAAACCACTCGCAAACCAAGAAATGACCACATTGCGTAGTTTCAACCACTTACATTCCCTAGGCATACACTATTTCAATATGTACAGCACATCAAATTGATTCATCGCCAAGAAAAACAACCACCCAACAATATTTACTTCATATGAACTGGTCACAGCTGGGACAAATGTATATAATAGTATTATACAATCTTTTAAGTTTTAAATTGCAGACAAAAAATACAAATTTCAAATTTTCAAATAGTTGCTCCAGTATTTTGGGCACACTATGTACAAAAAACAGTATTTGTTTGGTATTACAAATACATATTTTCATGCATTTCGAAGAGCTGAAGCGTTAGCTAGTGTTTTTCATACAAGACAGGAAAAAAAGTGTTACATGCAACATGGGACGTTAATGTTGAAACGCTCATAGGATGGAAAATATGAATTATGATTTATGGAACCATACACAGTAAACCATACATTGTAATACACATTTTTTAAACACACACACCTCTGTTCCTCTTTCGCATTTCGCCATGATTGTGTGTGTATATGAAGACACATGCGCGGCAGACACAGTGTACATCAGTGGCTGGTCTGTCAGTAGTCTCTGTTGCAAGATTATGGATTCATCAACTGGCACTATCTTTGCTGGGCTGCATTTCATAAGACTGAATCAATATTTTCATTAATATCAATGTCGTGTTAAACCTATAAAACGCTTTATTGTAACTTCAAAAAATAAAAAGAAAGGAAACAAGAACATGCCCCCCCACCCTACATCCCTAACTTCCCCTCATCTCTCTCTCAGACTTACACACACACACACACACACACTCACACACAGTAAAAACCAACTAACTGACAATATGTCAAAATCAAGCTTCTAAAATCAAAAACATTTGATAAAAACTGATATCAAATCTATTTTCTGTAACCAGCTCTGCAGTACCAGCCACTTGTGTATATTCATGTACACTTTGATATTGCTCTCTCCAACACATATCTCATTTATGTCGACGCACAAAGGGACTCACAATGTCCTCAACAACACCTCCTGGATGGCATTATCACACTCTGTCATCTTAGTGGCGCATTGCAAAGATGTGTACATGAATGCATACTGATAACCTCATACAATGCATAATGCACCATAGCATGGAATATCCTCGCGCTCTCAAAAAAGTGGGATTTGTTCTTAAAACACTGTACACAAGAACGCACGTACTGAAAGGAGATAGATATTATCATACAACTCAGACACTCTGATGGACAGTTGTCGGAAAACCACACTCACTCCAATCAGCTCGCAAGAGGTTAAAAGAGGTACTTGATGTGTGTTTTCAACATTAAGGCAGTGCTTCTGAGCAAGCAAGCACGCGAATTGTGCATCATTGAACAAAGGTACAGATTTTGTAGTTTTTAGAACATGTCTACAATTGTCAACCAGGAATGACTGATTGATTTCTCCCTACTCCACTCCTTGATGATTCATTGTGGCACTGCACTCTAGTTTTTCAGGAAGTTTTGTCACGGGCAACGCGCAAACCTGTCAGGGTTGGTAGGGGCAGCACTAGTGATTGAGAGCGTTGTTACTGGTGATCTGATGGCCTGGGTATTGAGCAACACCTCTCAGGCGCCTGTTCTAGGGGAATTTTAACCATGGAGTAACATCAGTAATGACCTCCAATACCCCGAATGTCCTTTGGATGGGACTATAAACCGCTCTCGCGCACCCATGCCGTTTGAATATGCAACATATTCTTGTGGCACACATAAAACACAGTGGCACTTTTCTATGTGGTAGGAACAGATGACAGATTTTAAACAACGCATGTTGTGTTTAGACACCATCTCCTAAGTCGGGATTGCAGCCACCACCCTTCAATGGTGGGCAAGACGGCTCGTACACAAAATCTCACATGGCGAACCTTGGTGCTCTAGCTGCGGAACAGCTTACCAACGAAGACCACATTAGAGTGAAAAATAGTGTCACAAATTATGATGTCAAATACTAAGGATGCGCTGAATGTAAACCCAAGACTTGGGATCTTAAACTCTCAAATACTAAGCAGCACTTAAAAATGTGATGGAAGCTGGGAACGAGACAAGATCTCACGATCAAATGGATTCTAATACATCACAGCGGGAAAAAAACCCAAAAGCCTCCATTACCAATGCTCAAGTGTCAGTCAATAGGACAGAGGTTAGGAACCCAAATTCAGGCCACATATGTGATGATACAAGAATTACGCAGGATAAACATGGCAATAAAAACACTTAGCAAACTAAAAAACCAAACCCCAAACAAAACGAACAACAACAAAAAAAGCCAGAACAAGAAAATGTTGTAGAAAATGAAGAATCTACAGCACAGAATTTCCAGAAGGTGGGGAAAACTGTATCATCCTGAAGAAGTCTTACATCCTCACAGGAGAATACAGGTAATACACATTTCATATTGACAAAAGTAGACAATTACAATGTCCAGCCTAACTAGACAACACACGAGTGTTTTTAATGGACATGTACACAAATCTGGTGGCTATTACTTAAACAAGCAAACAGGGGAAAAAAAAAAAGAGTGGAACATACAAAAGTAGAGCGAGAATCAATGCGCACAGCAACTGATAAATAGACTAGACAACTCTACCACACACGAACTTCAGGCAAGTGCACTGTGATAAAATCCAATTAGTGTCAGCGCACACGGATTTAAATATGACATACATATTATCTATCACCAAATCATGCAATACAGCAACACTTTCCATCATCCTGTTTCGTATTTCTGAGTCAATTCAAAAGCTGTAACATGGTTGGTCTATATCGTTTCGACAGACGTCATCATCGCACTAGTGAAAAAGAATCTTCTAATTTCACTACATGTTAATAAATGTTTTGCAAACATTTATTAAAAGGGCAAACTTGTCACTTGCTGTTCCATATTTTGTCGCACATTACATCATTCATCTGAACTGCCTGGCGACGAACTAGAATAACAACCACACATCTCTCTTATATATAGAACATTTTTACACATACATATCATATCACATTAAATATGGTAAAAATATATTCTTATATGTGTAAAGCATGCAACACACACACACCCACTTCAAAATCACCATTTTCTCCTTATTTTCAAAATCTGTGCCAAAATTCTTCCTGCTAGCAAATCAGCAATCTTCGAACTGCAACAGGACTGACGCCTGTGATGAAGCAGAAAGGGAAAACACTTTACAGTTACTGTGGGCTGGAGCTTGGACATTGTCACAAAACCTTCACAGTCTGTGATTCCCTTGACATCCAGCTACTTCGGATGGAGAATTTAAAGTCCTTCCATATAAGCATCTGAGGAGATAGTTATCATGCTGTAGCCTCCCCTGTGTTGCATAAACATGCATGTAGGATCCCATCTTTTATAATTATCACTAGAATTGGGTAACAAAGATATTTTTTGGGTGGGTCTTTTCCTCTCTGCATTCCTTGACTTTGGTAAGCTGCACAAGTGTCTGGGCTTTCTCTGTGCTTGTAATGTGCAGGAGGTCTGTCCGCTGGGGCTCAAGCCAAACACCATTCTTATTTTGGATCAGTTCATTTTTTGTCAGGGAGCATGTGGAGGTATATTCATGTGTCAAATACCCACTGAACACAGATAATCAATCGCACGTGAGTCTTTAATGTGCATAGTGATCTTCTGACATGTGTTATATACATGAAGGGAAATCACCGGACTGGCAGGCCTACTGACACTTTAAGATGTACTGGAAAAAATTTATAGTGGATCGGTGGTCAAGAGGTAAGTGCAGTCTAGAACACTTCCGCCAACAACGTCCCCGCCGGTCCCTGAGGTCCCCCCCCCCGTGCCAGTGTTTGAACCCTGTTTGGGCCCGAAACTTTTAATCCATCCATTAGACCAGTGAAGTGGTGGTCTGGGCAGCAGCTGTCTTTGGGATGAGATGGATAAACTTAGAGGTCCCATGGATTACACATAATTATTCAGCGCACGTAAAAGAACCCACGGCAACAACAGAGATGTCCCTGGCAAAAATTATTAGAAAATAAAGCCACTCTGATATGGAAAAACAGTTGCAGACAACAAGAAAAAAAAGGTGGCGGCTGCTCTTGAGGGCAACGCATTCACCCGGGGGAGAGCAGCCTGAATTTCATGCACAGAAATTTTGTGATTAAAATTGGTATAAATAAACAAAAAATAGATAAAATAAAATAGATAAATAAATAAAGCCCCACCCTGAATTCACCAGACACTGTGCTGAAACGGAAACCCACGACTACTTGGACCACGAACTGAACGTCAAACAGTGTTAACAACTTGGGCTACAGCATCCATTAAAACCAAAGATTATAATAACTATTTCCTAGTTAGAAAGTATAAAAAAAAAAGGGTACAGGTGTTCCCATAACCTTGTGGTCGTAAGAGAACAAGATATCAGGAGACCTCAGCTTCTCAGGGGCCAGCATATTGAGAAGCAGCACCATCTCCTCTCCCTTGTGCTTTACTTTACCGACCCAACGAGGAAGGCACCATTTACAGCTGGTGTTGAATTGGAAATGTACTGAAGCCAAGGCGCACAACAGTCACCCCATTCCCCATTTCGGTCCCCAAACCACCATCGATGCACACACAGCACTTAATAATTGGGTTGGGGTGGAAGTAATGAGTGCTCTGACAACTGAGTATCCCGTCCCATACAATTTCTCCACTCCAGTGATATAAAACAAAATCTCCCCAAACAAATCATATCATCTCAAAATACATACAAATAAAAGTGTGTAGAGCAGAATTGAGAGTACATAAAATAGGGTACGTATATCTCGACATAAACAAATATAAAGAGGAAGATGGCAATTCGATTGAATAAATAACTTTTCTCTCTATAAAAAAAAGGACATGCTACTTAAAGACTTTATATTCCCTTTGCTTTTTATGAACACTGCAGTTGTAATGAAACACTGCAGTTGTAATGAACCACTGCGTTGTAATGAAACCACTGCAGCTGTAATGAACACTGCTGCTGTAATGAACACTGCACGAGCAAATGAAAGTGTTGCTGCCTCTTTAAGTCCAGAACTATCATAATCAGAAATTAAAGACATGAATCATGAATCTGAGTGGAATTTTGATGGTACCTTCTAATAAACATTAAACAAACACAGCTCTTAAATCAACAACAGACAATCTGAATAATCACCATCTAACCATTCATGATGCAGGTGTTCTTTTGAATTTTCTAGTGTGAGAATTTCAATTTCAATGGATGAATTCTTTATCGAACATTTAAAACCAAACATCCCAAAACATAACATCTTTTTCACTTATAATCTGACATCCACAATTTCAGTTATTCATAACTGTCATTAAAAACAGGATCTAAATTTGGCATCAAACCTGCACCATCGCATTACTACACTTTCCTGACAGGTCACCCAACAAAAAACACAATGGCACAGAACACACTGCCACACTTATGTACAATGATCCTCTCCAGAACTCTCTTGGCGGACTTCCATTTTAGAACAGCTAAGAAAATAGTAATCATCGTTTCAAGCCAACACTACATATATATATATATAAACTTTTGCTGAAGTGATAGGTAGTGATCCATTTCAGTCTTAAAATGCTCTCAAAGATTGCAAACGTGATGAAACCAAATTGGATTACCCAGGACAAATAATGTATTCTTCTTTCCCATTCATATGTGCAGTAAATATTTGAAGATATAAGTGAATGAAGAGGAAAAAACCTTGCCCATAACAGAAAAAAAAAAAAGTGGACTTCGCTCTATGTAACATCACCTTAATGACACAAAACTCCCACATAACATACAGGCCATCTTTTGCAGCCGCCTTTGCTTTTGACACAATACACTGCAATTCTTGACAACAAACACACAGAATCCACACACACAACACATGCACGCACACACACAAGGGTGTTGATAAGCAGCTTTAAGAAGTGTATACAAATATATCTCCACTACAATGTTTCTTAATCGAATAAAAGTCTAAAAGATTATGTTTTCTTTGGGTCATTCAAGTGCATACTTACATTAATTTAACTTGTCTCCCAATCTCAAGAATTTCAAAACTTTAAATATAATAGTGAATTAAAAATGTTTTTAAAAAAGAAAAAAAAAAGATTGTCACAATACAATACACTCAAGATACAAATATATGTTCCTTTTTTTTTTCAATTTCCTTTTGTCTCCATCTCATTCATTGAACACTTCTGTCTTAACCCTGCCTCAACAATGCTAAACCACAATGTGATGACAAAAATTTTATATATATATTAAATAAATTATATGTATAACAAGGCAAGGTTGTTTTACAAGTCCAGTTCCATACTTACTTCTACACATTTAACGCTATTAATTACCTGTTTCCATTGCCACTGTCAGCAACAGGAAGTTCCACATAATGCCCCTGAGTTTGCAAACATATGTAAAGTAAGGTAAAAAAATTGTGGCCAGGTCCTTTGGACCCAACCTGTTTGCTTTTCTCCTAGGAAGTGATTTCGCGCTTGTTCCGGTTGGTAATTTCTAGAACAGAAATAACAGCTGCTACAAACTGACAGGGATGGAGGGGGGTTATAAACATGCACACATTCAACATATGCACCCACCTATTCAGACATGGGCAACAAAGTACAATAAAACATTTTTTTTTTATAATTTGAATAAGATATTGTGATTGTTTGGGGTTTTTTTATGAAAAAAAAAAATCTAATATAGATCAAGGAAACTAGTGGTATACATGCTGGTCAATTTTGGTAAGAAATATCTCAACTACGTTTTAAAACAGACTAACGTTCATGTAAAACTATTTTCATTAAAATATCAACAAGAGTTTTAAACAGACTAACGCCAATATAAAACTATTTTCATTAAAATATGACGGAGCTTTAAATCAGACTAACACTGATACAAAACTATTTTCAGTAAACTATTAACAAGAGTTTTAAATCAGACCAACATTAGTATAAAACTATTTTCATTAAAACATCAATCTGAGAAAATCATACATATACAAGAATTCTTTCTTTCTCTTGTTTCTATCAAGGAAACTGTTCAGAGTTAAAAACAAAACAGGCAGAAGCTGTATTTTGCTGTTCACAGACTAAAAATGATACACTCTGTGCATCTTTCCCCATTTGTTAATTTTCCTCTCGTTTGATTTCAACTGATTCCACCCATTACAAAGAAAGTAATAATCCATTCTTTACTTTAAAAAAACCACATAGATGAAAAATGTAGAGACAATTAAAAAAAAAATTTTTTAAACCCAGATGCTGATCACACACCCTTTTCATATTACATGCAGCTACCTTCAAGTATATTCATTCATTTCCTGGACGCTAATGCAGATATTTTGAGCGCAAGTTAGTAATCCATAATTGTTTCACTTTCCCGGTGCCTATATCAGGCACTTTCTTTAAAATTCTGCAGGAGGATTTGTTTCTTCTGGTTATCTTTGCACAGTGCACGATTCAGAAAACCATCCTCTCCAATTCAGCATGCTGATGGCAACAAACAGTGGCAGTAATCGGGGAGAAAAAAAAGGAACAAAATTCTGGCTGTGAGCTGCAAGTCTTTGACATGATTTTGGACGATGACGAGTTTTGTTTTGGGGTTGGTTGGAAAATTCCAAAATGGACAGAATACTATCCTTGAGCAAATTTCAAAGCGTTCTTTTTAAACCTGATGATGCTGCAATCAGATCTGTAAAACCCCAAATAGAAAAGATAGCGTTTACCCAGGGTTTAAACAAAAGGAGTAAGCACATACAACTAAAATTTAATGATTATAAAAAAATCACTCTGCAAGTAGTTGTGTGTGGTACTTGGGTATTTTCTGAAAGGCAAATCGGTTTTAACGTATGCGCGGGTTTTTCTGCATGTGTTTGCACAGGACCTCATTTATAGTCTCATTCAAAAAAAAGGTTTTTGGGGGGGGGTTTGGGCACTGATTTTTATCCGGGGGGAAAAATCCCTGTGTGTGTGTGTGGTGTGGCGTGCGTGCGTGCGTTGTGTGTGTGAGGAGGTAGAGAGAGCAATTTTAAGCAAAGGGTTAGAAAAATTTAAATGAATGACAGCAAGTATAAACGTGTTGATAAATTTACATAAAATTACAAAAAGTGTGAAGTTTAAAAGAGGGATGTTTGATTTAGAGAATCTTAAACAAAATCGCTTAAGGAAGGAAAAAATTACATTTTACGGTAGAGTTTTCCTTTCCTTCTTCTTTTTTGTATGACCCCCCCCTCCCCCAATAGAAGACTTATTTGGTGTCATTTACAAGTCTGCCTTTTTAAACATCAGGGCCCCCATTATTGTTGCTACTATTTAGTTTTTTTTTTTCATTTTTTTGGGTTTTTATAACAAATGTTTTTAATAAAAAAAGAAAAGCTTAACACACAAAACAAAAACCCACACAAAAGCAAATACCGATCACAGAGCATCAACAACCAAAAAACTTACTTTGATACTACAAACTATACGGACCCACTACTTCTGTCTAATGACACACACCGAACACATACCCCCCACCTATGTTTCCCTTATTTTAGTTGGGCAGAAGCCCCAAAAGAGCTGGCGGGTTGGAGGTGGAGGGCTGTGTTTGAGCATGGTCCCAAACGGTAGTCGTATGGGGGTTCGGGTGCGGCAGGAGCGGAAAAGCGGGCGCAGGTAATGTAGTCGGGGGCCTCTCAAAGCGAGCCCCGACTAGTTAGGACAAGCAAACTCTGCGGGGAAAGCTCTGACACAGAAAAGGCATCGGCTATTTTAAAAGGTTGTGTCTGAAAGCCTGGCTATAAGATAAGCTATGAGTATCTTTGAGTGTGGTTGAAACCCCTGGGATAAAAGATGAGCTATGATATTTTAAATGTGGGGTTTGTAAGCCCGGGGGGGCATATAAGAGAGCTAGAGTATCTTGATGTGTTTTTGAGCCTGGGCTTAAAAGATGAGCAAATGAGTATTTTAAATGTGTTTTGAAGCCCTGGGCATATAAATGGCATATGGTATTTGAATGTGTGTTTGAAAGCCCTGAGCTATAAGACGAGCTTTGACTATTTTTAAATGTGTTTTTGTCCCCCTAAGCATAAAGAGCTTTAAAAACATCTTGAATGTGTTTTTTTGACCTGAAAATAGAAAATGGCTTGCAGACTCCCCCCCCCAAAAGTCCTTCAGATAGACTATAAACCGGGGTCCCATTTGAAGCAGCAGAAACATCTTGCGCAACGTTAATTTGTTCCGTTTTTTCGTAAGAGGGGCATTGTGTCCCGGTGGGAACAGTGACAAATTCCCCAAAATCCGCATAAATTGGGAACGGATGTAAAAAAGCACATAAGGCTTATTCCATTACCTCAATATAAAAGAAATTTTAAAAAATTTACAAAAATAATAAAAAATATAAAAAAATTGATGATTTGAATGCAATTTGCATTTTTGGTTCCTCACGACCCTCATGTGATGAAAATGGCCGCTTTCTACAGAAAATAAGTTTTGAAACAAAAAGTACACAAGACTTAGCTTTTTAACTTTCCTTTATGCCACGCAAGCCCCTTTCAAGCGTTTGCCCAGAGGCGAAGCGGACGTTTTGTGAGAAAAATGAAGAAATCCTCACTTTAGGATGCCTGTCTGTGCAGCTAAACAAAATCGTTCTTAAAACCCTTAAGTCCCAAAAACGGCTTTCTTGGGAAAACCCAGGGGCATTACTCAGTTTTTAATTCAAACCCCGGAATCTTCTTCTCTTTTTCATTGCCGGCTGGTCCCCGCATAAAACGGAATGGTTCCCTTTTTTTTCCATTTTCCCCCTTTTGGGCTTTTGGGCCCCTTTACATTGTTTTTTGGTTTTCTGCGGAATTTTTTGGGGTTTTTTTTCCTTCTCTTGTTTCCACGATTTTGCCCTCCTAAAATTTTCCCAGCGAAAAACCCGTTTTGGCCAAAAAAAATTTGAGCTTTTTTCCGTGGGTTTTGAATTTTGTAAGTTCCATTATTTGCATTTTTTTTTTTTTTGAAAGAGCTTTCTGATTTCCCCGGTGAACCAATTTAACTTTATCGCTGTTTTGGTCCTTGGCTAGGGTCCAGCACTCACATCCGTACAGAAGAATGGACCATACGTAGGCTCCAAAACAGGGAACTTTGTCTTGGGGCTTATTTTTCTTTTGGGTAAAAATGCATTTCCATGTTGTTAAAAGTTGCCTTTAGATTGACCGATTCTCTTCTTGATTTCTGTGCTACACTTGCCGTCCGGGGTGATAGTAAAACCCAAAGGTATTTAAAGGTGTTTACTTGTCTGTTTTCTCTCTCCTTTCAGGCTATGTTGCTTTGTGGTATAACAGCTTTTTTCGAGATCACCATGCATTCTGTCTTCTTGCACTGAGCTGTAACCCTTTTCTTTTCGCTTTTGTCTGTTCTGTTGTTAAAAATCTTTTGCAGTTTTTCTTCAGAGTCGGCGATAAGGCTGTGTCATCTGCATATCCAGGTTGTTGATGTTGTGGCCACCTACACTAATTCCCTCATGATTCTCAATTTTGTAGAATTATTTCACAAATATACATTAAATAAATCAGGCGAGAACATGCAGCCCTGCCTCACACCCCTGCAAAATTGGTCTATATTGACTGATGTCATTGTCGACTCTAATGGCTGCCTCCTGTTCCCAATATATGTTTCTGAGGACTCGAAGATCTTTCCCGTCGATGTATAGCCCTGCCAGAATATCAAACAAGTCGCAGTGTCATACTTTGTTGAACGCTTTTGAGTAGTCAATGAAGCAGAGGTACAGGTCTTTCTGGACCTCGATGGATCTTTCCATAAGAGTTTTCAATGCGAAGATTGCATTTGTTTTCAATGCGAAGATTGCATTTCTGGTGCCTTTGTCTGCCATGAATCCAAATTGCTTTTCTGATATTTCTAAGAGTTTTTTATTTCCATTCTCTTTATGAGTATTCGTAAAGAACTTTGGTGAGGTGACTCATCAGGCTGATTGTACGATGTTGTCACATTCAGCTGTCCCCAGTTTTTAGGGATCCAAATGTTGGATGGACTTCTTCATATCTGTCGGAATCCTTCCTGTGTCATATATATTGTTTAGTAGTTTTGTGACTGCCTTTTAATTTCCCATTCATCCAGGGCTGTTATCAATTCAGATGGGATATCATCAGGTCCGGGCGCCTTCCACTTTTCACCTTGCTGAGTGCAATGTCTCACTTCGTCTTCCATGATTATGTGGCCATCTTCGTTGCTAATATGAGGAGGTGGACCTCTGTCGTCGTGGTAAAAACTCTTCGATGTATTCTGACCACCTGTTAAGAATATCTTCTTTTTCCATGAGTATATCTCCATCTTTCGACTTTATACAACCTGTTTTTGCAGATGATTTCTTCCTGTTCACATCTTTTTATTTTTTCATGCATAAGTTAGCTATAAAAAATTGCATTCATTTCAATTTCCTTGCACTGCATATTTATCCTTTCCCTTCCTTGGCTAAATTACATTTTTTCTTAACCAGTTTGTCGAGTTCTTTATACTTCTTTTCATCTACTTTTGCCTTTCTCCTGTTTTCTATTAGGTTTAAAATCTCGGAGCTCATCCACTTTCTTATTTTCCTTTCTATTTATGACTGGTATATATTCTTTTGCTGCCTCGCTGATGCAAATCCTTCATCATCTGCCATTTTTCCTCTGTAGTGTGAGTTGATCTAGGCCATCGAATTTGTTCCCAACTTTGATCTTGTAATTTTCTTTGATTTCTTCATCAGTTTGTAGCATGTTCATTTGCAGTTTTTTTTGGGGTTCTTTTTGCTTTTGACAACTTTTCAATTTTAGTCGCATTGTCCCGATAAACTGGGACATGATCACTCCCCAGTCTGCACCTGGGATGGACTACAAGACGTTATAGAGTTACGGAAACGTTCTTGAATCAGGATGTAATCTATTTGATTCCTGGTTCTGTCGCCAGGGCTTTTCCATGTCCAGCATCTTCTTGGATGGTTTTCAAACCCTGTGTTCATGACATCCAGCTTTTGTTCCTTGCACCATTCCGTGAGCCGCTCTCCCCTTTCATTCTCACTCCTATTCCAAATGGGCCAACTGTGTTTCATCTTTCCCTTTTCCTACTTTGAATTAGGTCACCCATTATTATTCTGAATCTTGAGACTTCAGTTGCTTCATTGCTTTTCGATATTTTTATAAAACTCCTCAATTTCTGCGTCATCTTTATCAGCTGTGGAGCATATACTTTTACTATTCCAATGTCGAAAGGTGTGCCCTTAAGTTTTACTATCAGGACTCTGTCCCTTTACAGTCCAGAAACCTTTTATGGTCTTTGAGGTTTCTTGATCTAGAATCATGCCAACTTTTTTCAGGTGTTGATCTACTCCTGAGTAAAGAATGGTTAGTTGTCGGATGTTATGCAGCCCGCTCCTTTTCCCTCTCACTTCTGAAAGTCCTAGTTATATTAGGTTCATTCTTTCCTTTCCTGTTTGAGATTTTCCAATTTTCCTTTTGTAGCATAGTCGTTTGTTCCATGTACCCATTTGGAGAGGTTTTCTGATGCGGACCCGTCGTGGGGGATGATTTGAGGGTTACCTGTCACACATAATCACCCTACCGAGCGAGGAACTTCCAGATAAAACTGGAAGCCCCCTTCACGCTGTTATCTGTATTCTGTTCTTTTTAATTACCATGACATTCTTTGCAGAAGTATAACCCATAGTAGGCTGCAATTTCTTTCTATAGGAGCAGTGCTCGTACTGAGCGGGTTGTCTTAGCCATTGTACTCTATAGTATCATCTGCCTAACACATTGAAGTGATGACCAGTTCCCAAAAAACAAATTTGGCTGCTAAACACATCATCCGTCACCTGCCTTCCATGAAATTATTTCACCAACAATGAACAATGAACAATGAACAGGAGAAGTAAGGTGCCTCCTTCCCTCCGCTAGCCTGTGGGAGATCCTTGGGCAAGATCGGGTACCCACTTAGCCTCCCAATCAGGGTTACGTGAAGTCATGGAAGGCAGTATCATCAGCGAAAACAAAGCAATCTTCTCAGATTTTTCCAATCTGGCCCACTTGCGCACAGCATAGCATGTCGATTTATAACAGAGCAGTTTTCTGTATATCTTCTCTTGGCTTGAAAACACAGGGGATGTGATAACCTGGTGGTTAGAGTGATGTCATTGTTCTTGTGATCTGACAGCCTGCGTTTCAACCTAGGTTTGAGCCAGCATTGAGATGCCTGTTCAAGGTGATTTTTCCCCTGGAGTTAACATCAGAGCTGACTCCACTCCTCCCAAAAGTCCTTCAGATGAGACTATAAACCAAAGTCCCATGTATGAACGCAGTCAGAATATCTTGCACACACACTAAAACCTGTTCCACCTTTAGAGTGTATGCAAAAAAGCACACAGAAAAAAAAAAAGAGAAACCTTTTTTTTCCTTTTTAACACTGTTGCTCCAAGTGCTGCGCATGTGACTCACCTTACACAACGCATCGACTGCTGTGGACATTTTCTTCTCACTGATCCTTTCATACTTCTGTTTCTTGGTCACCGCCTGCAACAGTCAGGGAAGAACCAGGTCAAGACAGCATTACTTACACCATGCAGGTAAGTTCTCTCACTCTGCAGGTTTGGGGTGATGATTTCAACTCTGGGAGACCATACTAACTAACATCAACATCTTTGTATACAGTCCACATGTCAACTACCTATGCTTTGTTGGAGTTGGGGTTTTTGTTGTTGTTGTTGTTGATATTTTTTTATTCCTTGGCTACAGCTCCGAGGTTTACCAGTGGTGGAATTTTGTGTGTGCGACCATTTTGGTCCACTATGAAGGTAGCTCCGACTTCAGGGATGTATGCTGGGTATATTTGTGATTCTGTAATCCACAGAAAGCTGACATGAATGACGGAGTCTTTAACATGAATATCTGATCTTCCGCATGTATATTTACATGAAGGGAATTAAGGCACTGGCAGGTCTGCACTTGGAAGTCGACATGGAAGATGGCAAAAATCCCCCCCACCCTTTGGGTACAGTCGTACTGCTGCTCATGGATACTGCGCGGACAGGCAAAAGGCATGTAGACACGCCCAGCCCCTCTGTATTTTGACCTGCCCTGCTGACGATGTTCATACTGCCACAGACACACACACTCGAACCCTCCTGCCCCCCCAAAAAAGACTGCATGTTCCTGCTCCACTTCAGCCAGGCATGCGGTCAGAAGAAACAGCGGAGTTCCCACATACCTTCAGCCCCTGCCAAGGCAAGGTACCGCGGTTGAAGTACATGAGGACATAGCCGAGGGACTCCATGTCGTCTCGCCGACTTTGCTCGATGCCCAGATGGGCATTAATACTGGCGTAGCGCGCTGTCCCCGTCAGGTTTTTGTCTTCCCGGTAGGGGATGTGTTGACGTGTGCGATTGTCGCGGTATTTTTTGGCGAGACCAAAGTCAATGATGAATACCTG
Organism: Rapana venosa; assembly: GCA_028751875.1. NCBI lineage: Eukaryota > Metazoa > Mollusca > Gastropoda > Neogastropoda > Muricidae > Rapana > Rapana venosa. The sequence continues at coordinate 16,736,166 of CM054139.1, read as the reverse complement.
GAATGGCAGCAACCAATGGTAGTGACTGTTTGGAGCTATACTGACAGAATAAAAAGTGAAACATTCTCAACACTGGGTATTCAGAAGATCATAGCATAATATCAAATACATGTATAAATTATGTGAGGCGAGAAAGAGGTACCTGATTTTGTCAGAGAAGACAGCACCCCCCCCCCCCCCAAAAAAAAAGAGTCCTCTAAAGTCTTGTCACCTTTATCACCAGCTAATAACTCAAACACCTCTGAGTTCTTTCAGTTGGCTTGCTTTGATCAGGCACTGCTTCTCAAACCCTCCGTTTAGTTTCCCAGCCAAAGTTCATGACTGGCAGCTGGCAGGGCGTGGATATAAATAAACGGGGCAAAAGGAAAGGCAGCACTAGCCGCTTGCCGCTGTAGCCATGTTCAGCCGTAAATTACCCTTGTGTCTTTCACACATCCTCTTGCACAGTGAATTGTTTAAAAATGACAAGCAAAGCACTCTTTAAAATGAGCTTTAAACGAGCTTTCTTTTGACTCCAAACTCCATGTACTTTCTTTCATACTGGTTCATGTGACAGCAGTTCAAACAGACATGAAGATAAACAGGAGAGGTGCAGGAAGAAACACAATCACAAAAAACAGACATTTCTAACTCTCTCTCTAAAAAAGCATATATATTTATATTATATAAACAATGAACTTAGAGAAAACATTGAATATGTCTGCATGCAGACTAACCTTTTTGGGGGGCTGTTACATTGAACCTGTTGGCAGAACGAGCCCATAAATAAACACACCGTAGCGGCTACCGCGCGCGGCCAGCGCCGTGAGAGGCAGGGTGATGGAGAGTGTGGGGAGAGAATCTGGGGCAGTCATTAGTGTCAGCTTTCTGACTTCTCTATAAACACTCCTGCTGGTCAGGCGTTACAGCACCTACACAGTCTACTGTTTCATCAGCTTTTAGCAGTATCCTTGCTACAGCTGAAGGTTTGTTCATGAACCAATTCCAGTACAGCTCATAATTATAACCCCGAGAACACAGTAGAAAACAAATGTCTTGTCAGTATCCTATACTGTCATCAAGCCAAGATACCTCACAAATGGCTCAGGTTTTTATTTCACTGATGTTTCTGATACTATTCAAAAAGCATTTTTCTGATCCTGTTAAGAAATTGTTGTGATCAAATGTTTATCTACTTATCATCCTGTGTTGTGTAAAAAACAACCAAATGCACACAGGCCTACACTTTGACATCAAAGCAACACCTAAAAAAAAGCGGAAAGAAAACACACACACACACAAAACGGATGACAAAATTTACAAAAATGCATATCCGGGAACTAATTTTTTAAAAACACATGAGGCT
>CM054139.1:16710732-16723232 GCA_028751875.1 Rapana venosa | reverse complement strand
CGGCGCTTAAATCCAGCATCACGAGCCAGAACAAGAACCTACTGGAGCAAATGGGCAGGACCACGCCTTTTGTGTGGGGTTTAAAAAATGAAGTAAAGAAAAAAAAAACACCCTAAAAACCCACGTATCAAATTTGACGTGGACAAAAAAGACCCAGTGTCGAGGATTCTTCCAAGTAAGCTTGGCGGAGTTTTGCGGCTTAAACCCCCCTGGACAAAGACATAATCCCTCCCAAACAACTTAATGAGGCGCCCGAGAAACAGCAGAGGAGGGATCGGTTGTCGAGGAATAAACCCCAGCTTGGATACCAATGACATTTTGGGTCTCTGGAACAGAAGAGACTGAAACCAACCAGGTTTTCCCAACCCTAAAAATACCGGGGGAAACAATCTCGTGAAAAAGTAATGTTAAAGGCCGGGGAAAAGTAGATCAGTGAAATGTTGTGAGATAAAAAAAACATGAAAGTGGGCAACGGTAAAAGGCATACGACACCTGAAAAAAAATCACAAAACCACTTCAAACCAAATATCAGTCATTGGGGACAAGCTCCAAAAAAACCCTCCTACAAAAAAGCTCAGCTGCATTAAAAAGGTGGTTGAATTTTGTCAAGAATGAAAAATTTACCAATACAACCTGACAAGAGCATAATAGGAAAAGGGGCAGCAACATAAAGGAAAACCCTCGCCTTTTCCTTTTTGGGGGGAAGAAGTGGAAAAACCCACCCGCAGCTTCCCAGTGGAAGTCCCCAGGAGCAGAAAATTTTCAGATTGCTCAAGCATGGTGGCAAAAAAGTCATCCATTGTTCGCTATCTGTCAGAAGATTTGGGGACAAAACGTGGCCAAAAAATGGACACAATCCTCTCATACCCCTGCCAAAAAGGGGAATTTTTTCCCCAAATGCCCAAACTATAGAACAATCAGCCTCATCAGCCCGCCAGAAAGATCATGCTAAAAAGTTATTTTGAATCGTCAGAAGGAGGGAAAAACCCCTCGGGAAAAAAGCTGGGTTCAGGGCAGGAGGGCACAATCGAACATTTTTTTAATTCCCCTTCATAGGGAAAAAAAACTTCTTCAACATCAGGGGGGCCCTGTTCCAAACTTTCGACTTCAAGAAGGCTTTGGAAGAGTAGGGCACGAAGGCCTGTGGCAGGTCCTCAGAATTTTTGGGCATTGAAGAAGGACTAGTGAAAACCCATTCGCACTATAAACATGCAAGCAGTGCAGTCCCCCTGAACAATAGGTCGGAGATACTTAAAAAACCACAGTTGGGGCCCGACAAGGATGCCTGTTATTCCAGTCCTGTTCAATTGTTTTTGGGGAAACTCATGAGGAGACCCCCCAGTTTCCCACCCTACCATCTCCATTGGCGGCGCCCCCTCAAAACTTAGGGTTTGCGATGAAATTGCCCTCATGGGCGGAAGTAACACAGACTGCAGATCTTAGACCAGATTTGAGACGAGTGGGCTTGGGATGGAGGTGAGCTCGGAGAAAAGTAAGTACTTGTGAACAGCCGAGCAATGCCACCGCAAAATTTTTAAATTAAAAACGGCCAACAACTGGAGGAGGTAGAGCTTTTAAATACCTGGCGTACCTCAAAAGGACGGGCGATCGACGAAGAAATCAAAGCAGTAGCCATGGCAACATTTCCCATGCAAAATCACCACCATTGGAAAAAAGAAAAGGATCATTTTCCCCAATCAAATAAAGCCTACAAACCCCTATTGTCGTCCTGCTGTAGGGAAAAAGTAAAAACCCTGGACATTGACTGCTAAAACAGCAAGCGAACCCAGTCATTCGAAACAAAATGCCATGAAAATACTGGGCAACCCGGAGAGAACAAAAAAGCCCAATAAATTTTGTAAGAGTCAAATAACAGGTGGCAGGTCCCCGGAAAACCCCTTCTCCCCCATGGGCAAGAAAAAGAGTGACAGGGTTTTGGGCCCACGTCCCCGCCACAAATTTCCCCCAAAACATTTACTGCAGGGAACACCGTGGGGAAGGTGGGGAAGGGGGGGAAAAAGAACAAGTCAGGGCCTGGACAACTCAAATGGACCGGGAAATGACTCGGCCCTTTGGCGGCGAGGACGAGATGGATGGAGGGGCTTCCACGGCATCGTCTTTCATGTCTCCCCCCGACGCCAAGGTCCGGGTTGATGATGATGATGTGATCCCCACTTGGGGTAGTGTTTAAACACAAGCGCTGTGTGCATGCGTTTTTTTTCTTTCTTTTTCAATTTTGTCTCCCTTCCTACCCAGGATTGCAAAGGGGGGGGGTTTGCCCCGTGGCGGAGCGCTCGCTTTCCCCCCGCCAAGTTAAGCAGCGTCGAGCGTGGTTACCCTTGGATGGGTGCCGTTTGCGGCCCTTGGGTTCAGTACAGTTCCCCCGTTTACCCCGCTGTAAATGGGGACCGCCTCTTTTGGGTCAGGGGGGGTTAAAAGCAGCGAGGGAGGGAATGGGCGCCCCCCCTCAAAAATGTGGCCCCCAGAGAAAGGGGTCTCTGACCCTCCTCCCTACGACCTTTTAATATAGGTTATGGGACTCCTTTTCCTTTTCTTCCCGACACATTTTTTCGAAAAGGGCAACGAGTTTCTAAAGTGTGTGCAAAATGTTCTGTTGGTTCACACACCACACCCACGCACGCACGCACGCACGCACGCGCCCACACACACACACACACACCCACCACAAACACACAACACACACACCCAAAACAAACACACACAACCACACAGGGGGGGTAGCCTAGTGGGCAGAACATTTCGCTGCAATTGCGACCCCGGGGTTTTTTCCCGTTCAAGGGGGGTATTTTCCCCTGGAGTTAACATAGTGCGATTTACTCTCCCCCAAAAAAACCTTTAGGATGGGGACTAAAAAACCGGGCCCTTTTGCGAACGCACGCAGAACATCTTTCGCAACGTTAAATCCCGTTCCGCTTTTCGGAAGGAGACCGTTGTTGCCCGGGGGAAAGGGGTGACAAATTTACAAAACTGCTTTCCCGGGACTGGAGCAAAAAAAAAAACCCCGAGTGTTATTTTTTTTATCCTCAATTAAAAAAATATATATATAAAAAAAAGCGGAATCAGTTGATGTTAGCTTCAGGGTAAAAAATTCCTAAAAAACCCCGTTGGGTTTTTGGCGATTTCCCGGCCGTCATCACGGACAACGCAAAGTGTAACTCTCTTGGGTTATTTTATATAAGGGAAAGGTACAGGGTTCCCATAACCCTTGTGTCGTAAGGGGCGAGGCTCAGAAACTCAGCTTTCTAGGGGGGCCGCATATTGGGGCGGGCCCTCCTCTCCCCCGCGCTTTACCTTCCTGCCCTAAGGGGCAGGTACCCATTTCAGCTGGGTGAAATGGGGGCACCTGTGAAGCCAAGAGGTTGGGTTTAAATTGCGACACCCCGTTTGTCGTGGGGTTTTTAAAATTAAAATTTTTTTGTCATCCCTTCTTTCCGGGGAAAGATGGGGGGACTTTTTTTAAAAAGGCAGAAAAATTTTTAAAGTGTTTGTTCAAGAGTTTTTGCCGTTCCTCTCGGGGCCTCGGTTTTTTGCCTCGTCGAAGGTGGCAGAAATAAAAAAAAAACAGTAAGCGGCTTTTTTACAGTGACAGCACAGAACAGACGATAGACAGAGGACAGACGGCAACAGTGCACCTTAAAATTTTTAACCTACAAACACTATGATGCATTTAAAGTTACATCCCCCCCCTCCCCACACACACACACACACACACACACCCACACAACAACACCCACAACACAACACCACACACAAGAAATTTGAGAGACTGATGTGCTAGGGATTTTCTCACCCGCGCACTCCGCAGCACACACCCATTATAATACTAAAACCCGTTTTTTAAACCTATCCCCCCACCCTACCCCTCCCCGCGGCCTTTTGTTGGTGCACTTCTAATAAGAATGGGATTCCCCCGTGGGGGTGCCGGGGGCTTGCCCGTATAAATAAAAACCCCACCTTCTTCTGCAAATTCGCGCTGAAAATTTCCTTTTTCTAGCCTTTCTTTGCTTTGCCCTTTTTTTTTTCCTTATGTTGCCTCCCCCCTTTCTCTTTTTGCCTTCTTGGTCCCTTTCCTGCCTTTTTTCCCCGAAAGGCTGAAAAAAAAAAAAATTCTTCTCCCATGCCCAAGTCGGATCGCTGGGCCCGACTTTTTTCAGGCCTTAAAAAGGGAGCACACCATGTTCGCTTTGTGAAGACAACAATAGTTGTGCCTAATCGTTCGAGGGATTCCCAGTAAAGAAAACGCGCCTAAGTTTTGCTTTATTTGTTGGACAATAATCTTAGTGTTAAAAACAAGAATGGCCCGCAGGGGGAAATTTTAAAAATCGCTCAAAAAAAAATTGGGAAGAACAAAGAGATTCATGTGTTTTGCAATCAGCAGATTGTGGCAAAGCCACAGCCGTTTGGCCCATCCCTTCCTGTTTGTTTTTGATTTCAGTTGTTGCCTTTAGGACCCCCGTTTTCGTCCCCCCCAACAGCAAAAACTAAAGAAAAAAAAAAATTCTTTTGTGGAGAAAGCATTCAAATTCTGAATTTCACAATGAGTTGACTGCCTTTTTTTGTTTTCTGAATTGCTTCCTGATTTCATTGTTATGAGTGTGTCACCCACCCAACACACACACCAACCAAACACCCCACCCAACACACACAAACCACAACACACACACACCAAAAATATATATTTTTATATTATATTACATATATATATTGTATATAAAAAATATGTGTGTGTATGTTGTGTGAGAAATGTCTTGTCTTTATGCCAAAAGGTCTTTAAAAAATGGTATTCATAATCGTGTATCTGTTGTGTGTGTTGTGTGGTGTGGGGGGTGGTGTGTGTGTGGTGTGCGTTGGGGGTTTGTTCGTATGGCTGCGTAAAAAAATAGTTTATGTTTTCTAGTCAATGGTTTTTTAAATTGTGTTCAAAAAAAGAGTGTGTGTTGTGCGTGGTGCCTGCGTGCTGCGTGCGGTGTTTGGTGGTGTGTTCGGCATTTTTATTTAAGTTTTCTTGGAAGTTTTAACCAAATGAAAATGCTGCTTTTTTGGGGGTGTCTTTTGAGATTATGATACCCTTTTAATCTGCTGTCAAGATTTTAATTGCCTTCTGGGTGATTATTTTTTTTTTTTTATTTTATTTATTCTTTTATATCAGGATAATGGGAATAAACATCTGCGCTTTTTTTTTTAATCCAAAATCCCCTGTTATGCGGTTTTGTAAATTTTGCATCTGTTTCCCCCCGCACCAATGGCCTACCTTTGGAAAAACGGAAAGGATTTTAACGTGTGCGAAAAAGATTTTCTCAACGTTCGAACGGGGCCTCGGTTTATGTCTACGAAGGACTTCAAAGTGTTTTTGACTTGATTGACTTTACTTGCTCGAGTGAGGGTTTACCAAACCAAAACCCTAGGTCGAATAAGGCTTCCAGAACGACCCCCCTCTGACAGGGGTCTGGTCCTGAAACAAATTTGGCTTGTTTTTTAAAGTCTTGGGTGTTGTGTGTGGGGTGGTGTGTGTGTGGTGGTGTGGTGGGTGGGGTGTGTGTGAGGGAAGGGGGTTGTGTGGGGTGGGGTGGGGTGTGTGAGAGGGGAGGGGTGAGAGGAGAGAGGTTGGTGTGTTGTGAGGGGTGGTGTGTGGTGGGTTGTTGTGTTTGGTTGTTCCTTTTTTTTGTGGTAAGGTTGTGGTGCCGGGGTGTTTTTGGGGCGGTAAAAGTTTATAAATTTTGTATTAGGGGTTTTTTGTTTCTTTCGGGAATGTGGGGAAAAGCGCGGGCTTAGTGTATTTACAAAAATTTTTGCGTGGGGTAAAAAGGTTTTTTATTTTATGTTTTTTAATGGTGTTTTTTTGTCTTTTTTTTTGCTTTTTTACAATTTGTTGTATGGTTTGGGTTTGCTTTTTGTTATTTTAAATGGGGAAAGGCGAAAGAAAGAAAGAAGGGGGGGGAAAAAGGGGGGAAGGGGAAAATTTCAATAAGGAAAACAGATTTTTTTTCTGAAGGTTAGAATAATTTGGACTTCAAGACCCCTTACGGCAAGTCGGAGAGGGGGGAGAGAGAGAGGGGGGGAGGAGGAAAAGAGAAGAGAAAGGGGAGAGGAGAGAAAAGAGGGGAAAAAGAGAGAGAGAAAAAAGGGGGAGAGAGAGAGAGGGGAGAAAAGGGGTGAGAGAGAGGGGGGGAAAGACGACAGCGGAGGGGAGAGAGAGAGAGAGTTTTGGAGAGAGGAGAAAAGATAGAGAAGAAGGAGGAGAGGAGAGAGGGAGGGGAAGAGAGACACAAAGGGCAGGGAGGCACAGGACGGGATAGACAGACCATAAAGCACAGAGTTGGACAGTAGACGAAAGAGACAAAACCCAGACACCAGAAAGAAAGAGACAGAGAAGGGAGGACAGAAACACACAGAGAAGAGAAAGTTCCCAATCCATTTAAATTCTTTTGAAAAGGGGCGGAAAGCGGGGGAAAATTGAGCCTCATCATTTGGCTAGTGTGCCTGCATTTGGAAAGATCAATGTTTTCCCCCTCCGGGTCGTGTATCTTTTAAAATAACGAAAATTAAAAAAAAAGAGAGGACATTTTAAAAAATTCCCACCATCGTTACGAATTTTGTCGATGATATCTAAAAAAAAAAACCCCCATTTTCCTGCTGTCAAACTTCTCGTGTAAGGCAAGGTGGGGGTGGTTAGAGGAACGGGGCCGTTAGAAACGAAAGTTTGGGTGGAAGTGTGGGGGGTTGATCCCGTTTGGATCCGTTTTTAAAGTGGGGGGGAAAGGGGGAGGGGACACAAGGAAAACATTAGACACAAACCAAAACCCAAAATTTTCCAACACCCCCCCCAAATACCCCCCCCCAAAAAAAACCCCCCCCCCCCAAACCCAGGCCCCCCCCAAAACCCCCCCCCCCCCCCCAAAAAAAAAACAACATAAAAATAACTTAATTTTCATAACTAAAAACCCCCCCATCCTCTTACACTCCCCTTAAAAATAAAATCCCCCCAAACAAAACACCCCCCAAACCCACACAAAAAAAAACGAAAAGAAAAGAAAAGGGAAACATTTTTTTTCTTTTTTTTGGGGGGGGGGGAGGTAATTGCTTGCCACTTTTCCTATTTTTTCATTCCACCTCCCCTCTTCCCGTTGCCAAAAAAAAAACGTTTAAATCGGGATTAAAAAACCCCCGTGTTAACCATACCTCTTAAATTTAAATTTTTTTTAAAAAATACCATTTCCCGGGGGAAAAGGGCCCCCTTTCCAAAATTTCCAAAAACTTTTAAAACACTTCACAACCCCAAAAAAAAAAAAAAAAAAAAAAAAAATAAAAACACAAATTTTTTTCTTTTGGGACCCTAGTTTTGTCATTTGGTTCCAACAATTTTAAACTTATGACCTATTCAATTTAGCTTAACACAATTATACTTTTAGTTTTACAGTGTTTTGTGGTTAAAAATTTTTTTTCCCAAGGAAATAGAATAACCCCTCAGGTTATTTACATCGTCCCCCTATACACGTAGTTTTTTAAACTTTGTCATCAGTGCCCCCCGGGGCCGAGGCCTACTCTTTTGACAGGGGGAAGGTTTTAAAGTGTGACCACTGGCCCAAGACCCCCTTCCTTAAGGCTGGAAAATTTTAACATGTGCCCAAGGGGTTTTGCGTGCGTTGCAAACAGACACTCATTTTAAAATGTATCCCCGAATGAGACAGAATGATTCTTGGAAAAGAATGGTAAAATTGTAAGAAGGGGAAGTTTCAAAAGTAGCAAATAAAGTTGCAAAGATACATTTGGAGTAGCATAATTTTAATCCTCACAAATCGAAACAAAAATCAATTATACTTGGCATTTTTCCCCCCTAAAAATTTGTTCAAAAACTTTGCTTTTATTTTTAAAAGGTTAGGCCGGGTTTTTGAAAGGGTCAAATCAGTTGTTTTTTTTAAAAAATAAAAAAAATTTGGATGCAAATATGGAGTTTTTCCCTGCGTGAATGTAAAGTTTTAGGTTGTTAAAATGTTGAAGAAACAGGTTTTCGTATAGAAAATTTAAAAAAAAAAGCTTAGGGTTTTTAAACGTTTATTTTGGGGCGCTTTTGGATTTTTTTCTGGTTGCCGTGCATAAATGGAGTAATTTATACATCTTTTTACATCTATTTCCTTTCGGTATTCTCTCCCCCCCCCCCTTTCCTTCCCCCAAGGACCTTGGCCTATAATGAATAAACCATTTAAATCTGGGTCCGGGTTTTCCCCCCCCACCCCCACCCCCAAGGACTATTTTTGTTGTTTTTTTCATTATATTTAAAGGAATATATTTGCATTTTTCTTGTTTGGTTTCTGAAATTTTAAAAAATTTTTTTATAATTTTTTTTTCCCCGGGGAAAAGGGGTTTTGGGGCTCTCTGTTTATTTTTCTTTTTTCTTTATACCCCCCCCCCCTTCTCCCCTTTCATCCTGTTCTATTTTTTGTCACCCCCCCCCCCCCCCCCCAAAAAAAAAAAACAGGGGGAGGCACATTTTTTTAAAACAGCTACTTGCAGAAAAAAGTGTAAAACGTTCTGCTTTTAGGCTCCCTTGTTTTGTGTTTTTCTTTTTTTCTCTCTGTTTTAAACTTTCTCTCTGTCTTTATCTTTTTCTCTTTTTCCTCTTTTCCCTTTTCTCTCTCTTTTTCCCCTCTTCTCTCTCTTCTCTCCCCTCTTACTCTCTTTTCTTATCTTCTTTCCCCCTTTCTCTCTTCTATCTCTTTCCCCCAATCTCTTTCTCTCTCTCTCCATCTCTTCTCCCATCACTCTCCCTCCTCTCTTTTTTCCCTCCTTTTTCTTCCCATCCTCTCTTCTCGCTCCTTCCCTCAACTTTATCCTCTGTCCTTTTCTCTTCCCCTCTCTTCTCACCCTCTCTCTCTCCTCAACCCTCTTCTTCTTCTCTCTCTCTCTCTCTCCTCTCTCTCTCCCCTCTCTTCTCTCTCTCTCTCCTTCTCAAAATGTTTGTGGCCTAGGGCCGATGTACTTAAACAATTTCAGATTTTCGAGTTCTTTCTCTTCATTTCTCTGTTTTTTGGGTCTCTCTCTGTTTTTTCAATGTCCCCTCTGTCTTTGTTTTTCATTCTTCTCTTTGATTGTTCTTCTTCTATCTCCCTTTTTATTTTTTTTTTTTACCCTTCTCTTTCGTCCCCCTTTCCCTTCTTTCTTTTTTCCCCTTAGTGGCTCATTTTCTTTCAATGTCTATCTTCCTCTTTTCTTCCTTCCTTCCTTCCTTCTTTCCTTCCTTCCTTCTTCCTTCCTTCTTCCTTTCTTTCTTTCTTTCTTTCCTTCCTTCCTTCCCTTTCCTTCCTTATTTCCCCCTCATTATTTTTTTCTCCCAATTCTCTTTTTTTGTGCAATCTGTTCTCTTTCTTTTTTTTTTCTTTCCGCTCTAAATACTTCACTTAAATTTCCCTTTCCCTTCCTTCCTTCCTTTCTTCTCTCTTTGTTTGTTTCTTTCTTTGTTTTCTTTCTTTTTTTCTTTCTTTCTCTCTCCATCTATCTTTTTTTGTTTGTATGTTGTTTGCCGGACTGTCTCTGTTTGTCTGTCGTCTGCTGTTTGTCTCCCCTCCCGTCTCCCTGCCTCCCTCTTTTGGGTTTTTGTTGTTGTCTATGTTACATTTTTTCCCAGGCTCCTCTTTTTCTCTCTTTCCCCTCTCTCTCTCTTTTCTCTCTTCTCTTTTCTTTTTCTCTCTCTCTTTTTCTCTTCTGTCCCCTCGGGCTTCTTATGATGCAAATCAAGTAAAACACTCAAGCTTTTAGGTTGTTGCATGTTTTTTTAAAATCCAGCTCGCCCAATGGAAGCCACAAGGAGGGGGAAAAAGACACTTTGAATTTGCGCGCGCGCCGCCGCGCGGTGTGTGTGGTTGGTGTGTAAGAGAGGAGGAGAGAGAAAAGGGAGAGAGAGAGGGTGAGGAGAGAGAGTGAGAGGAGAGGATGAGAGGAGAGAGTGAGAGAGAGAGTGAGAGGAGAAAGTAGTGTGTGGGGTGGGGGTTTTAGAAAGAGAGAGAGAGAGAGGAAAGGAGAGGGAGGAAGAGGGGAGAGAGAGAGAGGGGGAGAGAGAGAGGTGTAGGTGGTGGGGTGTGTTGTGGTGTGTGAGAGAGAGAGAGTGGAAAAGAGGGGGGAGCGTGAGAGGGTGAGAGAGAGAGTGAGAGAGAAAAAGAGAGAGATTGTGTGTGTGAGGTGTTGGGTGTGTGTGTGTGTGTAGTGACAGGGAGGAGAGGAGAGAGAGAGGGAGAGGAGAGAGGAGATGTGTGTGTAGGTGTGTGTGTGTGTGGGGAAAAAGAGAGAGGAGGAGAGGAGGAGAGGAGAGAGAGAGGGAAAAGATGGAGAGGGGGAAGGAGAGAGAGAGGGGGCGGAGAGGGGGAGAGAGAGAGGGAGGAGAGAGGGGGAGAGGGGGGGGGAAAAAGACAATGACATTGACAAATTTTTTTTTCGAGGAAAATGAAAAGCACACATGGTTTTTTAAATCCGTCCCGCCGTTGGGGGATACATTTAATTAAAAAACCCCAATACTTTAAACAGTTCACAATAAAAAAACAAGGGGAAAAAACCCTTTTCAAAACGCCCCCCCCCCCCCAAAACCCCCCCCCAAAGAAAGCAAATAAAAGAAAACCATAAAAATCCCCCACCCCCACCCCCCCCCCCCCAAAAAACCTTAAACCCAAAAACAAACAAACAAAAAAAGGAAGGGGAAAAAACCCAAACAAAAAAGATGTAAAAAAAGAGAAAAACGGACAAAAACCAAAAAGAACAAGAAAAAAAAACAGAGCCCAAAAAAAAATAACACAACCAAACTTAAAAAGTCTAAAAAAAACATCTAACATTTTCAAATGGTACACATACTTGTTTAAAAAAAATTAAAATCAATTAATTTAAAAAACAAGATCTTTCAAATAAAATGAAATTTTCATCAAACTCCCATTCAATTAGTGAAAAATCAAAAAATCGAAAAATCAAATGAAAAAAACAACAAAACAATTAAACAAGAAAAAAAAACCCCCAAAAAAATCCCCCCCCCAGCACCCCCTCCTAAAAAAAACAACACCCCCCAAAAGTCCAGCTAAAACAAGGGCGCGCGACAACACACAACACACCACACACACACACACACACACAACACCCCAAAAAACCCCACACACACACACACATACACATCACAACTACCACATATACACACACACTTACGCTGTATAGCCAGCTGCACACCACCACACCACCACACACACTCTCTCACATACACAATCACTCACACAACACACCACACACACCACCACACCACACAACACACACACAACACACCAACACACACACACCACACCCCTCCTGGATAAAAATCCATTCGCAAGCATTTCCTCACCCACAAGTAAAAGACACATGTCATAATTATCAAAAAATTTTAAACCTAATTTGTAAAACAAAACAGGAAATAAACATTTTTTGATGTACGAAGACAGCAAAAACCCAAACTCAAAAAAAATGACCAGTCTAACACAGCTATTTCAACAATAAAACAAGACCTGCTTTCTTTCCGCTCTCATCTGCACACACTGGGGAATGGGCGTATTTTACTCATGCCACAATACAACATTTCACAACTATACACACACACATATTCATGCATGCGCAATCCCATTACACATTTATTAGAATTGATACAAAAGTACAGAAGTAAAAAATTGTCAACGAAAATTGCAAATTAAAATCCAACCTTTCTATTAACAAAATAAAACCCAAATTTCATTTTAAGGGGGGGAAAAATCAGCAAGTTCATTTTTAAACCCAAAACAAAACAAGCAAGGGCCACACACACACACCACAACATTACATTCAAAGCAAGCTCACTAATGTCAGTTACAGAGAGAGAGAGAGAGAGAGAGAAAAGGAGAAGGAGAGTTTGAGAGGGGAGAGGAGAGAGAGAGGATAATTTGGTATAATGAAGGGAGGATATATTTCTTTTTTTTCCAAAGATCAATTGTGGATTTTTATTTTATAGAGAAAAGAGAGCGAGTGTACTCGTGCTGCGTGGTGCGTGCTTTTGGTTTTTTTTGTGTGTGTGTGTGTGTGTGTGAGCGCATGCCCCAAAAACTAAATTTAGAAAAAGCTACAAGGTGTATGTAGACAGTAGAGCCTATAAACTAGCCCATGGTGTGACGGTTCCTGCTGCTACTCTAAGTTTCATGTGTGTAAATTGGAGCATTGTCCTTTGAATCACTAATGAAGCCTTCTCCGTGAGGATACCAGAGCCCTGTCTGTTTAAATTATAGTACCCCTGCCCTCTAGAAATTATGTGCTAGGAATTTCCTTTTATCTACCCCCTCTCTTTGTTTCAGCCTTGTTCCTCTTCTTCTTGTCTTCTCAGTTTTGTCTATTTTCTGCCTTCTTGGCCCATTCTCCTGCCCTTTTTTCCCGCCCAGAAAGATTGAAAAGAAGACAACTGAAGCCTGCGTTAGCTATATACATGTTTAGAAGTCCTACACATCAAAATT
>CM054139.1:16693232-16705732 GCA_028751875.1 Rapana venosa | reverse complement strand
ACATCATAGGATTGGTTACCTTGTAGACTTAAAGTATTTTCTTCCGCCTATTGCTTGCATGAAACACATATCTAGATAAATTGTATCTGTGGATAGGATCAGTGGCTCTAAGTAACATGTGCAGAGGAAGTTCTTTTGACTCTTTTAGAAATTTGACCCTTAAATCTTCAAACGTAGCACAAAATAACACAAAATGTTTTTCGTTTTCGATCTGATTTTTACAAAATGGACAGAATTTATCATGATAGATTCGCTATAGCGATGTACATTGTTATTAAGTGGGAGTACATTAACTCAACTGCGTGATGGCAACACGAAAAACAATAATTTTCCATATCTAGAACATAAACTTTCTTTTACGAATATAGTCTTAAATTGATCTATATGGTTGATATCTATCTCGATCTCTTATAGTTCCTGACCATTCTTGAATAAACATATCGATGACCTCTGTTTAAATATGCTTAGAAACTTTTTCACATCCCCAACACCCTGTTGCAACCAAACAATGTTAAATCCAGTTAAGCATAAGATTTCTCTATTTTCGAAAACCCAGCACATGTTTTCCGGAATTGGTCTAGCTGCAACAGCATTTGATACGCCTTATATGGTAACCGTTCATTATTCATTTGTAGTATTAAACCAATATCTTATACAACGCAGTGTAGAGAGAGAGCAAAGAGAGAGAGAGAGGGAGAGAGAGAGAGCGAGAGAGAGGAGAGAGGGAGAGCGAGGAGCGAGAAAAGAGAGAGAGAGAGAGAGAGAGAGAGAAGAGAGAGAAGGGGAGAAGAGAGAGCGAGAGAGAGAGAGAGAGGGGGGGGGGGAAGAGAGAGATACAGACAGATGGACAGACAGAGACAGAGAGACATACAAGCTGACAGAGATAGAGACAAGAACAGAGACAGAGAGACAGAGAGAGATCTATGGAGAGAGATATATTGAGAGAGATCTATTGTGAGAAAGAGAGAGATCTATGGAGAGAGAGAGAAAGAGAAGAGAGAGAGGGGAAGAGAGAGAGAGGAGAGAGAGACAGAGAGAGAGAGAGAACAGACAGAGAGAGAGAGAGAGACAAAGAGACAAAAAGAGACAAAGAGAGACAGAGAGAAAGAAAGAGAGAGAGAGAGAGATGAGACGAGAGAGAGAGAGGGGAGAGACAGACAGACAGAACAGACAGAGGGGACAGAGAGACAGACAGACATAGACAGAGAGACAGACAGACAGACACACAGAGAGACAAACAGACAGACAGACAAAGAGAGAGAGAGAGGATTGTTGCAGGGATGAACAGAAATCCCTCTCCTCATGAGTTGTCCATGCTTTCCCAGCTCTCCTGTCCTGACTGCAAGGTCTGACTGTCGTGGACATTAGCACCGAAGTCATGAGGACAGGGGGGACTGGATAGCTCAGTGGTCAGAGCACTCGCCTTACCCCCAGCCAAGGTTAAGCAGCATCGAGCGTGATTACCATTTGGATGGTTGACCGTTTGCGCGCCTTGGCTTCAGTACAGTCCCTCAGTTCACACCCAGCTGTAAATGGGTACCTGCCCTCTTTAGGGTCAGGGAAGGTAAAAAGCAGCGAGGGAGAGGAGATGGGCGCCGCCCTCAATATGCTGGCCCCTTGAGAAGTTGAGGTCTCTGATGCCTCGCTCCCCCCTACGACCACATAGGTTATAGGGACACCTTCACCTTTTTTACATGAGGACAGGCTCAGCCATTCCTTGTGAATGGCTACGTTTTGTTCCCATGACTGCCGCTCGTTTGAGGAAATATGTATGGTTACTTACTTACTTATGCACTCATTCACTCACTTAGTTACTTACTTACTTACTTGCTTGCCTGCTTGCTTACTTACCTATTTACGAGAGAAAGACCTATGAAAGAGAGAGAGAGAGAGAGAGAGAGAGAGAGAGAGAGAGAGAGATATCTATGGGGAGAGTGAGAGGATTGTGTATGCCCATAAGCTTTTAAAGCGTTGTTTATAGATTCTTGTCGTACTTCCTCCTTATTCTCCTTTAATTCCCCCTTTTAGATACAGTACAGTGACATATGCATGCACGCGAATTCCGGGGGAAGAGGAGGGGGGGAGGGGAGGAAGGGGAGGGGAAGGAGAGGAGGGGAGGGGAGGGGAGGGGAGGGGAAGGAGAGATTTATTGTCACTTCTGTTTCTGGATGACGTCATTTTGCCAGTAGTATTTCGTTGTGCGGGGGGAAAAGTGCCATTGCTAGCAGTGGATGTTTATCCTGCAGCGCTGTTGGCCTCAATGGCAGTTCACAGTATTGATTGTTATTACTTCGAGGGTTTTTGAGTTTACGTAACTCCATTCGTTAACAGGTATTTGCATTTGTAAGGTATTGGTATACCATTTTAAGTATGCACGCGCGTATGCACACACACACACACATACACACACACACGTGCGCGCCCCGCCACACACCACAACACGCCACCACACACACACACACACACACACACACCACACACACACGCACAGCACGCACGCCGCACGCACTCCCACAAGGGACGGGATAGACGAGTGGTTAGAACATTGCGCTTGCAATCTGACGACCTGGGTTCGATTCCCGTTCAAGGGGATATTTTCCCCATGGAGTTAACATCAGTGCAGACTCCACTCTCCCCAAAAGTCCTTCGGATGAGACTATACACCGAGGCCCCTTGTGCGAACGCACGCAGAACATCTTGCGCACATGTTAAATCCTGTTCGGCTTTTCGTAAGAGTAGGCCATTGCGTGCCGGTGGGAACAGATGACAGAATTTACAAAAACCGCATACACACGGGGACTGGATGTAAAAAAGCGCATAAGTGTTTATTTCATTATCCTCGATATAAAAGAATAAAATAAAATAAAATAAATATAAAATAAAAACACACACACCAAAACACACACACACACACCCCACACACAAAACACACACACACCGTAACCAAAGAGGACAGAGAGAGGAGAGAGAGAGAGAGCAGAGAGAGCGAGACGAGAGAGAGGAGAGAGAGAGAGAGAGAGAGGTTATTGATGTTGTTGCAGGGATGGACATAAAACTCAGAAAGAGAAAAAAAAAGAAATTGGTCACATGGAAAAATCCCCTCTAATCTTACACAAAAAACACAACAGTCTGACATATAAAACATTCCGTAAAAGCCAAAACAGTTTATCACAGGACACTTTGCAGACTTTACACGCGGAAAAGGCTTAACACTCTTTTATCAAAAGCTTGTTACAGCTCACAAGAACAAATGCAACTTTGACTGGCTTTTAAGGGTGTTGATATTTTGTCCCACAAAACAAGCTTTAACAAATCATAAAAACATGCTTTGCTATCAATTTTCGCCATGGTAACAGCATTTGGGATGCTTTGCCGTCAGAGCAATTACTTTTGCCAAACATTACCCGTACATTTCAGATCATGAGTAAAATATAAAAAAAACACCCCAAACATTGTAAGATTCAAGATTGCAAGATTCAAGATATATTTCAAGAAAATCCCAAGGGGCACATGAAATCCAACAAAGCCACAACTTGCGGACGTGGGCGTGCGAAAAACCACTCACAACACAAACTCACCCCAAAATGGAAAGCAGAAAGGAAACCACAAACTCTGGACATGAAAAGCAAAGGATCATTCACAATACAGGAAAGGCACGGCAAATTAACATGATGCCTGAATACCTTACCAGTAAGACGTTGCTGGTAGTGTTTTACTATCCTGATTTCTGACAATAGAACAAACACCTCGAATGCCCTGGGCCTGACTTGTCAGGCGCTTAACGGCAGCGCGACGCATTTTCGCTCATGTGACAGACAACAATAGTTGCTGTCAGAGCGTTAAACGACGACAAAGAAGAAGAAAAACACTTCTCATAATGAAACCATTGTCCCATATATGTACACAAACTGAAATAAGGATGATGTGATTTCCTAAGTTGTCAACAAAGAATGGTCATGTATCAAACGAAAGGAAAGTTAGGACTTACGAGTTAGTTGTAAATCAATGAATACGTACACAAATACATGCCCACTCGCATTGCACAAACGCACGCACACACACACATAAACGTACAGGGGGACGGGATAGCCTAGTGGTTAGAACATTGCGCTCGCAATCTGACGACCCGGGTTTGATTCCCGCTCAAGGGGATATTTTCCCCTGGAGTTAACTCTCCCCAAAAGTCCTTCGGATGAGAATATATAAACCAAGGCCCCGTGTGCGAACGCACGCAGAATATCTTGCGCACACGTTAAATCCTGTTCGGCTTTTCGTAAGAGTAGGCCATTGTGTGCCGGTGGGAACGAATGACAAAATTTACAAAACCGCATATACACGGGGACTGGATGTTAAAAAGCACATAAGTGCTTATTCCATTATCCTCGATATAAAAGAATTTTAAAAGAGCACCCACCCCCACGTGCGCCGCGCGCACACACACAAAACAACACTACACATACACACACACACACACACATAAACACAAAACACACCACACACCACCACACACACACACACACACAAAACAAACACCACCCACCACAACACACACACACACACACACACACACACAACACACCCCACACACCCCACACACCCACCCACACGAACCCCCCTCCCCCCCCCCCCCCCCCTCCCACGAACACCACGCACTGCCTTCTTTCCTACTCACTCCCCTTTCCCTGGCCCTGTGCAACAATAAACCAGTGTCCAGCTGACAACACACATTTCTTTATAGGCGAAATCGCCACCCAGCCAGGACACACTCTCTCACTCTGAATATGGAATCACTCTGCTGCAGGCCAGCCACTCGCGGTGATGGAATTGTAGAGGCTGATTGAAGGCAAGGACAATATAATCCACCACCTGCCTGTCTCTGCCTGCCTGCCTGCCTGCCTGTCTGTCTGTTTGTCTGTCTGTCTGCCTGCCTGTCTGTCTGTCTGTCTGTCTGTTCTGTATGTTCCCGTCTGCCTGCCTGCCTTCGGCTGCTGCTTTTTCTGTTGCCTGCCTGCCTGCCTGGCCTGTCTGTTGTTGCCTGTCTGCCTGTCTGCCTGCCTGTCTGTCTCCATGCCTGTCTGCCCGTCTGCCTGTCTGTCTGCTTCGCCGGTCTGCCTGCCTGCCTGCCTGCCTGCCTGTCTGCCTGCCTTTCCTGTTGTCTGTCTGCCTGGTCCCGCCTGTCTGCCCATGTGTTTTTTGCTGTCTGCCTGTCTGCCTGCCTCTGTCTGCTTCTGCCTGCTGTGTCTGCCTGCGCCTGTGCCCGTGATGTTCTGCCTGCCTGCCTTCTGTCTGCTCTCTGCCTGCCTGTTCCTGCCCGTCTGCCTGCTGCCTGCCTTTGCCTTCTGCTGCGTCTGTCTTCTGTTGCCTATCTGCCTGCTGTCTGCCTGCCTGCCTGTCTGTCCTCCTACTTTTGCCGTCTGCCTATCATCTGCCTGCTGCAGCAGAGTGACTACAGCACAAAGGAAAAAGGGGGACACACTCGTTGATTCTCCGACCAATCCTCAGAGAGTAGATTTCCGCAAACCACCTCCTTCAATCCCCTCCCCTCCTAAAAGATCGGGACATTGATGCACCGCAAAAGTGCGTTTATTCATTTTTTTTTTTGGCCGTCTTTATCGGGTATCCCCGGGGTGCGTTTCCCCATCTCAGGGGCCTCTTTTTTTTTTTAAAAAAAACCCAAGAAATTTTCCTGCCCTGTCTGATTGGGTTTTTTGTTGGATTCTGTAGCAGGGGTATTGATTTTTTAAACCCAAAATGTTTTTTCGTTCTTGAGTTGCATGCTGATCCGTCTTCCCCTCGGGACGAAGTTAGCAGTTGGCTGCTCATTGGCGATCCGGACTGCCACCCCGTTCGGTAGGGCTTCTTTCAGGCGTGTCTGCTGGCCAAATCGAAGTGGGGGAGTCTATACTCCCCGGGAGGGTTTTTGGGTTGTGTTTACTTCCCCTGCTTGTGACAGGAGGTAAAAGCGTTCGGTTACCAAACACACAGCGCAGACCCGACCTACAGTGAACGAGAGATTATTTTATCCCCGGGCCCCTGAGAAAATAGATGGACAAGGGAAGAAGTTCGGAAAATCCCGTCTTTTGTTATAGTGCCCCCCGACCAGGAGGGCTATTTTACTGTCACTGCCTAACTTTCTTAAATTCGATTAATTCGTGCAACTTATACTTGTTGTCGTTCCCTTTTACCATGCCCCGGCCAACCATAATCGCCAATCCATCCTGTTGTTTATGCCTCTTAACCCAAAAGGCCATATCAATTCCGGGTCGTAAAAAATTTTAAAACTCAGATTTAAAAAATGTCAACAACGGGTCAACCCCAGGACGGGGCATTACGTTGTAGGAGAACAGGAGAAGACATCCTATATTGTATGGGGAAAGGAAAAAGAAAAATGGACTGGGGTTTTTGTCCAAGGAATTTTGAAAAACAATGTTGGAAGCTGCCCGTTTCAACCTTTTTTGTATGAAGTAAATACTTTTCCAAAATCACCCCAAATGCGAATACTGTTCTAATTTATCAGGCTGTGATGTTGACTAATTAAAAAAAGACACATTTTGATGGTCATCAGGATAGATGGTTGCAAGAAGACCCCTCCCTTTTCGGGGGTTTCAATCCAAAAAATGGGCAAGACGACTGAAGAACCTCTTTTCCCGCCCCTAAAAACAACTTTCCGTTCCAATGCAGGGGATAACACCTGTCGAATCTCATGCCCTGGCTTGCTCTGGGTAACTCTGTGGGTTTGGCACAAAGCTTCCTGATGATGGCACGCACACCCCCAAAGACTGATATCAAACAAGGGTTTAAACATGATATTTTTTGATGACGTGTTTCAAAACGGCATCAATAGATCTGAATAAAAAAAACCCCCGGGAAAAAAAAAAAACCCAAAGGGTATTTCCCGGAATTACCGTTTGTAATAAACACAACCTAGTCATAATAAACTTTAACGCCTGAGCGAGGAGAACCAAAAATATGACACAGTCCCACACTTCTCACATCCACTTTTGACAAACAGAAGAAAAATCTAATGGCATTAAAACAACCACAGAAGGGAGACAATCACACACCCCTTCTGCTTCGTGAGTTTCAATGAAGTAGTGACGATTAAACGGCAAGCGGTCAAGGTTCCCAGTATTGACCGAGCAGGGAATGGTCAATTCATGGATCACAGTTGATATTTAGGAAATGTGTGGTTTTTAGGAGATTAAAACCACTTAAGAAAACCGAGGTCGGAAAGGAGAAGTACGAAAACGGCAACATAAACAAGACTAGACAAGGACAGAATGAAGCACATACAACGTGGATTGTATAGTAACAACGTAGAAACGTCAGGAAAAATGTTGGCAACAGCGCAGAGAAACTCTTCGGACCGCAAAAGATATGACCAAGCAATGAACAAAACGTCAGCACCATTAAGAACAAAACGTCATCGACATTGAGAATAAAACGTCAGCACTCTTAAAAACAAAACGTCAACATCATTGAAGACGAAACACCAGCACCATTCAGAACAAAACGCCAGCACCATTAAGAACAAACCGTCAGCACCATTGATGATAAAACGTCAGCAGCATTAAGAACAAAACGTCAGCAGCATTAGAGCAAAACGTCAGCACCATTAAGAACAAACCGTCAGCAACATTGATGATAAAACGTCAGCAGCATTAAGAAAAAACGTCAGCAGCATTAAGAAAAAAACGTCCGCAGTATTCAGAACAAAACGCCAGCACCATTCAGAAAACGTCAGCACCATTGATAGCAAAACGTCAGCACCATTGATAGCAAAACGTGAGCAACAGAGAGAACAAAACGTCAGCACCATTCAGAACAAAACGTCAGCACCACTAAGACCAAAACGTCAGCAGCAGGGAGAACAAAACGTCAGCTTTATTAAGAACAAAACATCAGCAGCAATGAGAACAAAACGTCAGCACCATAAAGAACAAAACGTCAGCACCATTAAGAACTTAACGTCAACTATCTCACGTAAAAATTAAAATAAAGCCCAAAATAACCCACAACCCTGACGTTTATCGAAAGATACTGCCCTGAAAACACAGAACCACGGGAGGGAGATCCAAGTGATTTAGGAGAACAAGACCCATTAACCGTGGATAACTTCCTGATACCAGTGCCGAAGTTTGAGGAAATTCGCTAAATAAAAAAAAAAGACAAAGCTGCAGGCACTGACCAAATACCTTCATAACTATTAAAACATGATCAATAGGAACAGTCACTGGCGACTGGAGAGCCATTTGGAACCAAATTGGGCGCACAAGGGAGTATCCTATAACCATCATAGGCTCAGTCACAGACCACCACTATTCCCAAGAAAGATCTCTACCATTACCAAAACCACTGCACTATCAGTTGTAACTGCTATATGCTAGCGAAGGAAGGGTCGAAATAATTCTGAATAAATCGCAGCCAGAAACATCTAATCTACCATTATCTATCAAGAACAGGCTGTATTCTGCAAAAAGCCAGAAGTATTCTTTAGCATATCTTAACCCCCCTCCCTCCCTAAATGTCCCCCTCCACTTTCTCAAACCACTTGAGGGAGTTCTACCCTATTTTCATAGATTCCAAAAGGGCTTTCTTCAGAAAAAAATGACTTCAGTACATAAACTTCGTAGAAACTTAATCAAGACTTTGAAATATTACGAATTTCTGTACGTCATTTATAGAACTTGTCTTGACAACGACAATAATGACTTATTATTTGTACTTTGTGTAGGCCTAGTAAATCTGTTGCATAAGTAGGTCAGTGGAGGAAGCTGGTTGCAAAATCTTCAGTGGTGCCACCACGGTCCAAGACCCTACAGGATAGGTGAAGATGAAAGGATGTATAAAACATGCTGAACTGTTGTCTGGATGAAAAATCGATTTTTGTTTTGTTTTGACATGCATCTGTGTGCCAATAAAAAAAAGATTGACAAGAAATATTTTAAAATAGGCGTTTGACAGATTCTGACCAGAGAAGTAATGAACCACGTGAAAGATGTTTAACTTTGGGGCAGAAGCTACTCCCCTACAACTAGGGCGATTTTATAAAGCAATTTGTAATTAGAAGCGGTTTTCTCCGTTACTTCTTACTTAGCTAAACCCATCGTGACAACACACGACAAATCCACCTTTTATGTGGAATGTTGCCTTTTGCTATACCCGTCAACTTGTTTTCCAGTGTGGGCTTAACAGTCCTCGTGGTGATTCATACGTTTTTTTTTTTTTGAGATGAGTCAAACAGAGTGCGTGAGTTAGGTAACACCCAGGGTTTAATCCTAAGGAGCTTTCAACATCTACCAGAACAGCAACAAACAAAAATATGACTTTAAAAAGTGTGGATGCTAAGCCGGTGAACTTAGAAGTGAACAACTGCTAGACACCGTGACGTATCAGAAAGGTGAAAGACAACTAGACTCTATGACGTATCATCAGAAGTGTGAAAAACAGCTAGACACCATGACGTAACAGCAGAACAGTGAAAGACAGCTAGACTCTATGACGTTTCAGAAGAGTGGAAAACATCTATGACGTATCAGAAGAGTAGAAGACAGCTTAACTCCATGACGTATCAGAAGAGTGAAAGACAGCTAAACTCCATGACGTATCAGACCAGTGAAAGACAGCTAGACTCTATGACGTATCAGACCAGTGAAAGACATCTATGACGTAATCAGAAGAGTGAAAGACAGCCTAGACTCTATGACGTAACAGACCAGTGAAAGACATCTATGACTATCAGAAGAGTGAAGACAAGCTAGACCTATGACGGTATCAGAAGAGTGAAGACAGCTAAACTCATGAACGTATCAGAAGAGCTGAAAGATCAGCTAAAACTCCAATGACGTACCGGACAGTGAAGACAGCTAGACTCTAGACGTATCTAAGCAGACATGTGAAAAACCCGCTAGAACCCAATGACGTATCAGCAGACATGTGAAAACAGCTAGCCTCCGTGACCGTAACCCGGACAGTGGAAAGACAGCTAGATAACCATGACCGTATTAAACAGAACGACTACTCTCTATCAGGGAATCTTTGAGGCACTCACCTAACTAATTCAAACAGTGCGTTCTTGACAAACCAAACAACGAACGGAGCACACATATCCTTTTCCTAGATAGAAACGATGTATCTGCAGGTAGCTACGCTAAGTGTCATACCGTACAATCTCAGACCTAACACCGGCATACTCCTTAAACACGTGCGCAAGATGTTAGGTCATTTCACCAAGGTCTGTAGCTAGAGTCCTCCACAAGACACATGCAGGGGATAGAGTCAGAAATCCATGAGAAGAAGACTCCACCAAACGTACAACTTAATAATATATCCCTTGCCCTGTGATGCTGGGCCCTGTCAGTATAACTCGCCACCCCCATCTTCTGAACATTCTGTGCCAGGACTTCCTCTTGCGTCTGTTCCTGTCAGCCTATGTTTCCCTTTATCTTCCTGTAAACTCCCTCCTTGTCCTACATTTTTGCCTTATTGGGGTTCATTCTCCTCTTTTTTTGGTAAACCCAGAAAGACATTAAAAAGATAACAATTCTCTCCTATGCCAAAATTGTATGCACTGGGAGTTTAACGGCACGCAACGCATTTTCGCCTCGTATGACAGACAACAGTAAGTCGTGGTCAGGGGGGGGGGGGGGGGGATCGGGGGGGGGGTGGGGGGGGGGGGGGGGGGGGGGGTGGGGGGGGGGGGGGTGGGGGGGGGGGGGGGGGGGGGGGGGGGGGGGGGGGGGGGGGGGGTGGGGGGTGGCGGGGGGGGGGGGGTTGGGAGGGGGGGTAGGGGTGGGGGGGTGGGGGATGCGGGGGGGGGGGGTGGGGCGGGGTGGGGGGGTGGGGGGGGGGGGGGGGGGGGGGGGGGGGTGGGGGGGGGGGGGTGGGGGGCGGGGGGGGGGGGGGTTGGGGGGGGGGGGGGGGGGGGGGGGTGGGGTGGGGGGGGGGGGGGGCAGGGGGGAGGGGGGTGGGGGGGGGGGGGGTTGGGTATGTGGGGATGGGCGGGCGGTAGGGGGGGGGGGGGGGGGGGGGGGGTGGGGGGTGGGGGGGGGGGGGGGGGGGGGGGGGTGGGGGGGGGGTGGGGGGGCGGATGGGGGGGGGGGGGGGGAGGGGGGGGGTGGGGAGAGGGAGGCGGAGGGGGGGCGGCGGGGGGGGGGTGGGGGGTGGGGCGGGGGGGGGGGGGGGGTGGGTGCGGGGGAGGGGGGGGTGGGGGAGGGGGGTGTGGGGGGGGGGGGGGGGGCGGGGAGGGGGGGGGGCTGGGGGGGGGGGGGGGGGGGGGGGGGGTGGGGGGGGGTGCGGGGGGGGGGGGGGGGGGGGGTGGCGGGGGGGGGGGGTGGGGGGGAGGGGGCGGGGGGGGGGGGGGGGGGGGGGGGGGGGGGGGGGGGGGGGGGGTTGGGGGGGGGGGGGGGGTGAGGGGCGGGGGGGGGGGGGGGGGGGGGGGGGGGGTGGGGGGGGGGAGGGGGGGGGGGGGGGGGGTGGGGGGGGGGGGGTGGGGGGGGGGGGGGGGGGGGGGGGGGGGGGGGGGGGGGGGGGGGGGGGGGGGGGGGGGGGTGGGGGGGGGGGGGGGGGGGGGGGGGGGGGGGGGGGGGGGGGGGGGGGGGGGGGGGGGTGGGGGGGGGAGGGGGGGGGGGGGGGGGGGGGGGGGGGGGGGGGGGGGGGGGGGGGGGGGGGGGGGGTGGGGGGGGGGGGGGGGGGGGGGGTGGGGGGGGGGGGGGGGGGGGGGGGGGGGGGGGGGGGGGGGGGGGGTGGGGGGGGGGGGGGGGGGGGGGGGGGGGGGGGGGGGGGGGGGGGGGGGGGGGGGGGGGTGGGGGGGGGGGGGGGGGGTGGGGGGGGGGGGGGGGGGGGAGGGGGGGTGGGGGGGGGGGGGGGGGGGGGGGGCGGGGGGGGGGGGGGGGGGGGGGGGGGGGGGGGGGGGGGGGGGGGGGGGTGGGGGGGGGGGGGGGGGGGGGGGGGGGGGGGGGGGGGGGGGGGGGGGGGGGGGGGGGGGGGGGGGTGGGGGGGGGGGGGGGGGGGGGGGGGTGGGGGGGGGGGGGGGGGGGGGGGGGGGGGGGTGGGGGGGGGGGGGGGGGGGGGGAGGGGGGGGGGGGGGGGGGGGGGGGGGGTGGGGGGGGGGGGGGGGGGGGGGGGTGGGGGGGGGGGGGGGGGGGGGGGGGTGGGGGGGGGGGGGGGGGGGGGGGGGGGGGGGGGGGGGGGGGGGGGGGGGGGGGGGGGGGGGGGGGGGGGGGGGGGGGGGGTGGGGGGGGGGGGGGGGGGGGGGTGGGGGGCGGGGGGGGGGGGGGGGGGGGGGGGGGGGGGGGGGGGGGGGGGGGGGGGGGGGGGGGGGGGGTGGGGGGGGGGGGGGGGGGGGGGGGGGGGTGGGGGGGGGGGGGGGGGGGGAGGGGGGGCGGGGGGGGGGGGGGGGGGGGGGGGGGGGGGGGGGGGGGGGGGGGGGGGGGGGGGGGGGGGGGGGGGGGGGGGGGGGGGGGGGGGGAGGGGGGGGGGGGGGGGGGGGGGGGGGGGGG
>CM054139.1:16678232-16688232 GCA_028751875.1 Rapana venosa | reverse complement strand
CGGGAGTACTACAACAAAACAAACGAGATGCAAGCCAATGTTTAAACAGATACAGTAAAACTAAAACTTTTTGGAGAAACTACAGCAGATGAAAGAAAATATCTATACCAAAGGATCGTGCATTTCCATATTCAAAAGAATTCCTTGATGATATAAAATTTCACATTATTTGATTATTGTATATGCACTCTGTTGGATTGAATTAAAAAATATATATACCAAAGAATCGCTCAAAAATGACATTAAAATCAGTAACCTTGATGGAATATACGACCACACGAAACAGTACCAGCTCTGAAACTTCTAAAGTAACACTAAAGTTAAAAGGTTTAGGTGTCCCATAACCTATGTGGTCGTAGGGGAGTGAGGCATCAGAGACCTCAACTTCTCAAGGGGCCAGCATATTGAGGGCGGCGTTCATCTCATCTCCCTCGCTGCTTTACCTTCCCTGACCCTAAAGAGGGCAGATACCCATTTACAGCTTGGTAAACTGGGGGGCTGTACTGAGATAAGGTGCACAAACGGTCACCCATCCACTTGGTAACCAGGCTCAATGCTGTTTAACCTTAGCTGAGGAAAGCGAGTGCTCTGACCAATGAGATGTCCCGTCCCTAAAGTAAAACCAGTGTGCATGAAAACAAGTTACCATACATCTCACTTATTGAACAGACAGTAGCCATGTCCTTGCCATCAGCAGTCTGTAGGGAGACACTTAAAGGAGCTCTTCTATCTACGCGTAAGGACGCAGATTGGTTTTGGAAAATTTGTCTTACAATAATTATGTTTTTGCAGAAACCTGCCAAGCTACGTGCATAAACAACTAGCATTTTGAATCCATTGTTGATAATACTGAAGCAGCCCAATAGAAGAAGAACGAGTAAATGCTGTTTTCAGGAGGTTTATTTGAAACCTTGAACTGTTTAAGATCGCTAAATTTTGTATTGCTGGAAGAAGTATAAGACATTAAGATTTTTCTCTGTGTTTGTCTATCTTCGTCATTTCATCTCTCTCTCTCTCCACCCCCCCCCCACACACACAACACGCACACACTATTGCCCCTAAACAAACAAACCAACCAACAAACGAACAATAAACAAAAAAAATCCCAAACCAATTAAAAACCAAACAAACACGACAGTCCCTCCTCCTAAAACAAGCATATGAAGAAACCAGCCTCTCTTTCTCACAGTTCATAAGTGCTTTTCATTGCTAACCAGCCATTAAACAAAGAAGCTGGTGTGAGAATCTGTATGTGAGCGAGTGCATTTCAGAAGAAAACAGCCATGACAAGTCCTATGGGACAGACAGAGGGCTTCCTTCCCACACTGGGAGGAGCAGCCAGGTTTCACCACTGAACATCATTAATTTGCGAAAGTTCACTTGGTGATCGTAAACAGTTTCGTGCTGTAAACTTGCCTTGCCCATTTGAAAAGCGAAGGATTGGATCTATTTTCAAATTTTTATTTCCAGATGGTACATTGAATAAGCAATGCATTTGCCTTTTTTCATCAAGCCATCTATCTAGGAACCAGAACAACTTGACCAATACTACCTAACTACCTTATTACTCAGCCCATTATAATAAAATACACTCAATAAAAATAGTAAGGAACCCCCAATACACTGCAGAACTCGTACACATGAAAAGAACAAATCATAAAAATGTCAAACAAAATTACATGAGGTTACAATACCATCGGGGACGGGATAGCTCAGTCGTCGGAGCACTCGCTTCCCCCCAGCCAAGTTAAGCAGCGTCGAGCGTGGTTACCAGTTGGATGGGTGACAGTTTGAGCGCCTTGGCTTCAGTACAGTTCCCCCAGTTCACCCAGCTGTAAATGGGTACCTGCCCTCTTTAGGGTCAGGGAAGGAAAAGCAGCGAGGGAGAGGAGATGGGCGCCGCCCTCAATATGCTGGCCCTAGAGAAGTGAGGTCTCTGACGCCTCGCTCCCCTACGACCTTACAGGTTATGGGACTCCTTTACCTCCTTTACCTCCTTTTTACAATACCATCCGAGCCGTTCTTTCACGTTCATACTTAATAAAAAAAAAAACCCACAACAACAACATAAAAAATAACCAAGACAGCTATAGTGGTCCATATGATATTGTTGTATTTAGCTGTCAAGTCAAGTCAAAAGCTGTTGAATATGTCTCTGAAATAACACATGCAGGTGATGAAATTTTCCTGAAATATAAATCATACTGTAAGCCACAAGCTGAGATACTTTTGAACACCCCCCCCCCCCCCAACAAAAAACCCAACCCAACCAAAAATAAAATACGCACACACACTCAAAAAGAAGCACACACACATATACGCACGCACGCACGGACACACACACCACACAACACACACACAAACACACACACACACACACACACACACACACAACACACACACACACACACACACACACACACACACACACACACACACACACACACCACAAACCCCTTCCGATCAAAAGGTGTGTTATTTAACCAAAATTATTGTTTTCTGGAAATGCGCTTTTCTTTTTATTTTCTCCTCCAAAATGTTAAATTGTCTCCCCCCCCAAAAAAAAATCCACGTTTTATTTTACCTGTTTGCAGAAAGCGCAAAATGTACGTGCAGAAATCACGTTTGATTTCATTATTGATAACATTTCAATAGCCAAGTGAAAAAAATAAACACCCCCCCAAACAAACAAAAACACCCCAGGAGAAAATGCTATTGTCAGGGGATTCCTTTAAAAAACCTTGAATTGTTGAATCCTTGACAGGTTCGTCTTTTTCCATTAAGCACAGCATCTCTCTCTCTGTGTCTGTCTCTCTCTGTCTCTCTGTGTCTCTCTGTCTATCTCTGTCTCTCTCTCCCTATGTCTCTCTCTGTCTCTCTCTTTCTGTGTGTCTCTGTGCCTCTGTCTGTCTGTCTCTGTCTGTGTGTCTGTATGTATGTCTGTCTGTTTTTCTGTCTCTCTTTCTCTCTCTGTGTCTGTGTGTGTTTGTGTGTGTCTGTCCGTATGTCTGTGTGTCTGTCTCTCTGTCTATCTGTCTGTCCATCTCTCTTTTACACACACACGCACTCGCGCAGGCGCGCGCACGCACACCCACACGAGCATGCATGCACGCGTGCGCGCGCACACACACAACCGCATTTGCTTGCCCTTTGTTCTGGTTTGCAAAGATGAAAATAATAGAAATTATAATAATGATAACAGTAGCCACAACACCTCCTCCTCCTCCTCCTCCTCCTACTACTACTACTAAAAACAGAAGAAACTATCCTCTTCCAGTAAAACAAACAAAAATGACATAGAAACAACCAAACACACGTAGGAAAAAAGAAAGAAAGAAACAAACAAATCACAACACAAAATGACTGCGAGCCAGCCCCCCAAAATGACTGCGAGCCATCCCCCCACAAAAAACGACTGCGAGCCAGCCCCCAAAATGACTGCGAGCCAGCCCAAAAAAATGACTGCGAGCCAGCCCCCCAAAATGACTGCGAGCCAGCTAAAAAAAAAAAGACTGCGAGCCTTCTATATTTTTTTAATTTTACAGTTATAGGTCATTTTTCATTGCCAGCAAGCAGTGAAGATAGCAGCAGCGTGTGTGAAATCTGTCTGAGGGCGAGTGCAACTTCATTCACACTGTGCAAAACCAGCCCAAGACAAGTTCCACTGGATACACGGAAGCTGGCTTTCTTCCCACATACTTGCAGCAAAGAGGACGTCTTTTCATTTTGCAAATGGCTATTCAGCGGCCACGAACAGTTTTTGTGTTGCAAAACAATATATTTCTCCCTTATTAACTTCTTGAGGAGTCGTTTGGGGCACTGCATTGACGTTTTCAACCAGCGTGTTGTGTGGGTTAATTGAACCTAGCGGAGCTTATCTCTTTCCAGGTGCTGGGTATGTTCGTACCATTCATTTTCACCTCATTTTTTGTGGATGAGCTCTCCTCTTCCGTTTTCTCTCAGATAATAGCCCGATAATAAATTATACATGAAGAGAAACCTGCTGTGACTTTAAAGGATATACTATAATTTCGGGGACGGGATAACTCAGTGGTCGGAGCACTCGCTTTCCCCCCAGCCAAGGTTAAGCAACACCGAGCGTGGTTACCACCTGAATGGGTGACCGTTTGCGCGCCTTGGTTTCAGTACAGTCCCCCAGTTCACCCAGCTGTAAATGGGTACCTGCCTCTTTAGGGTCAGGGAAGGTAAAGCAGCGAGGGAGAGGAGATGGGCGCCACCCTCAATATGCTGGCCCTAGAGAAGTGAGGTCTCGATGCCGCGCTCCCCTAAGACCACATAGGTTATGGGACACCTTTACCTTTTACTATAATTTCATTCAGACCTGTCTGAACGACAGGCGCCACTGCCGAATGGATGTAGAGTTTCGCTTATGAGCATAGCAGTTTTGATTAGAATAGTTTAAGTTTTAGTGGCCCCGAAAGAATGTTCATAGCAAGATCATGCTGCGGGTAGTCCTCAACAGACTGAAAAATCAAGCGGAAAAACTCCTGGCAGAAGAACAAGCAAGCTTTAGACCAAAAAGCAGCACAATGGAACACATTTTCAATCTGAGAATTCTGATAGAGAAACATCTCCAACACCAAAAAGACTTGTATCACATTTCATGGACTTCAAAAAGGCCTTTGACAGGGTATGGCATGACGGCCTCTGGCAAGTACTCAGGCACTTCAACATTGACAACTGCCTCATTGAAGTCATCAAGGCACTGTACGAGAACGCAAGAAGTGTAGTTTTCATGAACAATCACATGGGCGAGTTCTTCAAGACCACGGTTGGGGTCCGTCAGGGCTGCCTTCTCTCACCTGTACTTTTCAACCTCTTCCTCGAAAACATCATGACAGAGACACTGCAAAACCACCACACTTCCATCTCCATTGGTGGAAGACCCCTTTGCAACCTCAGATTTGCAGATGACATTGACCTCATGGGCGGCAGCAAACAAGAACTGCAAAACCTCACAGATAGTCTATCAGATCGAGCGAGCGCATACGGCCTGGAGGTCAGTGCAGAGAAATCAAAGATCATGGTCAACAGCGCAAAGTAATGACAGCACGGAAATAAAGATGAATGGAGAAATACTGGAAGAGGTGAGCCAATTCAAATACTTAGGCTCCATCCTAACAAAAGATGGCACATCAAACAATGAAGTGAAAGCTCGCATTGCAACAGCAACATCTGCTCTAGCCAGACTCGAGAGGATCATCAGAAGCAACAACATCAGCTTCTGCACCAAATATCACCTTTACAAATCCCTCGTGATATCTATCCTCCTATATGGCTGTGAATCATGGACTCTGTCAGCAGAGCTAGAGAGGAAAATCCAAGCATTCGACAACAAGTGCCACAGAAGACTCCTCAAAATATCATACAAAGAACACAAGACCAACAACTATGTGAAAGAAGAAATCAAAAAGCATGTGGGCCCCCAAGAACCTCTGCTCTCCACCATAAAGAGGAGAAAACTAATGTGGTTTGGTCACACCACAAGACACAACACCTTAGCAAAAACCATCCTGCAGGGAGAGTTGAAGGCAATAAAAGAAGAGGCCGCCAAAAGAAATCATGGGTTGACAACATCAAAGAATGGACCGCCCAACCCCTGCAACACCTTCTACTAGCCACACAAGATCGTAAAGCATGGGAAAAGATCTCTGTCGCGTCTTCTCTCATGTCCCCCCTACGTCCTTTGAGACATGGGACTGAGTGAGTGAGTGAAAGAATGTTCACACCTTCAAAGTTAACTTAGGTGCAAGTTGTAAAATCCTTACTGTTTCTTTCTTGCATGCCGAGTTTTTTTTTAAATGTGCAGGCTAAAGATTCAGTCACCCAGGTCATATTAGTGCGCGGTGGGTTGCAAAAACACAAACATTTTCTGCGTATACCAAAGGGTATTCCAAACATTGAGTTTGAACTGGTCAAGCTTTTCCAAAGCACATTTTTAGTAAAATACCTTTGCTGTAACAAAATCAAGACATGTACGTCAGGCATAACAAAAATTCACACAAGTTTTCAGC
The DNA here is from genome assembly GCA_028751875.1 of Rapana venosa. Taxonomy (NCBI): domain Eukaryota; kingdom Metazoa; phylum Mollusca; class Gastropoda; order Neogastropoda; family Muricidae; genus Rapana; species Rapana venosa. The sequence goes on along the minus strand of CM054139.1, from coordinate 16,682,197 downwards.
CACTGTGTCCCAGGAGATAGCACATTCCAGTCATGAAAGTCGTTGGGGTTTACTAGAACTGCGGCTAACTCCTACCCAGCGTGAGTTTGCCATGGGCCCATTATTGGGAAGACTGGGTCCACATAGCAGCAGAGTGTTATGTTGGGAACATCCCACGTGAACATGCTTACTTGGAAACTTACCATATAAATATGCACACTTGGAAACATCCCACATGAATATGCTTACTTGGAAACTTACTATATAAACATGCACACTTTAAACCATCATGCATGAATATGCACACTTTAAAATATTTCACACAAGCATGCACGCTTTAAAGCATTTCACATGAATATGCACACCTTAAAACATTCCACATGAATACGCACACTTGGAAACATCCTACATGAATACGCACTCTTGTAGAAGTCCCAAAAGAAAAAAAACTCTATTGAAAACATTCCACATGGATATGCACACTTGAAACATCCACATGAAAATTATGCACACTTGGGATCCACTGATTACACACACAATCAGCACACGCACATGCACACACCCACACACACAACACACACGCACATGCAACACAAGCAGACTTCATTCAGAACATATGACCACTTCTGTTTTCTTGTCTTTCATTCTTTTCTTCTTCTTCTATGTCTTCTCTTCTCCTTCCTTCTTCTTTTTCTCATTCCTCTACCTCCTTCTCATTCCTTCCTTCTTTCTTTCTTTTTCTCTATCTTCCTCATTCCTACTTCCTTCTCTACTTTTTTTCTTATTCACATGCACAAGAGTGCATCAATAGAGACGTCAGGAGGAGGTTGAACATTCCAGTCATGATTAGATCACAATCCCCAAAATCTTTAGCAATGAGCTATAACCAGGCGTGGTACGGCGAACGCATCAAAACATTGTTGCGCATTCAGTTGTAAATCCTCTTTCCGTCTTTTTCGGTTTAAGAGGAGAGAGATTGTGTGAGAGTGGAAAAAGATAAACAGAAATGAGAGAAAACATGCATAGAGACACGAGGAGGAGTGAAAAAAGCACACGAAAGGAATAATTGAATATCTGAGATAAAAGAGAGAAAAGAGAAAGAAGAACATAAACAATAAAAAAATTAAAACAGAGACAGCGACTAGACAAGAAGCAGAACGAAGCTATTTAAGGGGAAAGAGGAAAGAGGACCAAATTCTTTTTTCGGGTGTGTGCCTCTTCCTTCTTCCTTCCTTCTTCAATCTTTTTTACCTCCTCAATGCCTTTCTTCTTCCACCCACCTCCCTCACTCCATATCTTTCTTTTCTTTCTTCTTTCTTCCTTCCTTCTTTTTCTATCTTTCTTCCTCCTTCCTTCCACCCTCCCTCTCTTCTTTTTTCTTTCTTTCTTTCTTCTTTCTCTATCTTCCTTCCTTCCTTCTTCCTTCTACCTTCCTTCCACCCTCCCTCCCTCCATCTCTTTTTCCTTTTTTAAAACTTTCTTTCTTCCTTCCTTCTTTCCTTTCTTTCTTTCTTCTTTTCTCTATCTTCCTTCCTTCCTTCCTTCCTTCCTTCCTTTCTTTCTTTCTTCTTTTTTCTATCTTCCTTCCTTCCTTCCTTCCGTCCTTTCTTTCTTTCTTTCTTTCTTTCTTTCTTTCTTCCTTATTTCTACATATTACAGACGTTGTGCAGTCAACTAGAGAACGGTCAGGGGAGAGAGGGTTCGGAACACTTGCCAGAAATCAATTGATTAAGATAACAGGCAAGAATCCCATTGGAAATCTTTCACAATGAGTTTGCCATTGGCGTGGTACGGTACGCATTCCTTTCTTTCTTTGATTTAAAAGGCTTGATTGTGTTAGGTCTATTCCAGTGTGTAAACTTTCCTCTTTCTTTTCGTTCTTTTTTCTTTTAGGGTCTCTTCAGAGAGAGAGAGAGAGAGAGAGAGAGAGAGAGAGAGAGAGAGAGAGAGAGAGAGAGAGAGAGAGAGGAGAGAGAGAGAGAGAGGGGAGAGAGAGAGAGAAGAGAGACAGAGGTAAAGAGAGCGAGAGAGAGAAAGAGAGAAAGAGAGACAGAGAGCGAGCGAGCGAGCGAAAAGAGAGAGGGGAGAGAGAGAGAGAGAGAGAGAGAGAGAGAGAGAGTGAAATTAAAATGAAATACAGTTATTTTATTTCGAGGATAGTGAATCAGCACTCAAATGCCTTTTTAAACACCCCCTCCCCGCCCTTACAAGGCATGACTTTATACCCCCCCCCCCAAAAAAAAAAAAAGAACCCCCTCCCCCCTTACACACACACACACGCGCGCGCGCGCGCACATGGGATAGTCTGGTTGATAAGAACGGTGAGCATTGCGCTCATGATCTGCTGACCGGGTTTGAAAATCCTGTTCAATGGGACACTTTAAGCTGGGGTTAATATCAGTGCTGACTCCACTACCTCCAAAAGTCCTTGGATGAGACTATAAACTGAAGTCCCGTGTGCGAACGCACTCAGAACATCATATGCCTTTTCTGCTTTTCGAAAGAGTAGGCCATTGTGTGCTGGTGGGAACGGATGACAAAATTGACAAAACTGCATACACACGGGGATGGATATAAAAAAAAACCCACACGCATGCTTATTTCATTATCCTTGAAATAAAAAATAAAGAATAAAACAACACACACACACTCGCCTACTCCTCCCCACCCACACATTCACTCCCCCACCCACACTCACACTCACTCCACCCCACCCCACACTCCCCCCACCCCCACACAAACCCCCAACCCTTCCCCCTCACCCTCCCACCCTCCCCCCCCCCCCACACACACACACGCACGCACACACACACACACGCCTACCTTTGGGAACCTCACAGAGGAACTTTGCAAAAGCTGAAATCCTGGATTTGGGTTGGTTTTTGCTGACTGAAGACAAAGAAAGTTTGGTAAAGAGGTTTGCCAGCCTCGTTCATTGTTCCTGTGGAGTGGAGTGGAGTGGAGTGGGGTGGCCAGACACACCCCTTCATGTCACCACTCAGGTGATGAATGCCTCACTGATGGCGGTGATAATAATAATGCTGTTATTACATCGTCTGCTCGGGGGGGGGGGGGGGGGGAGGGTTCGGCTGAAAGTATGGCATAATGTGTGAGGGAGGGAGGGAGTGAGGGAGTGAGTGAGTTAGTTAGTGTGTGTGTGTGAGAGTCTTTTATTTAATGTCTGTTCACTATCAGCGATATCAAGGTGTGTGTGTGTGTGTGTGTGTGTGTGTGTGTGAGAGAGAGAGAGAGAGAGAGAGAGAGAGAGAGAGAGAGAGAGAAGAGTCTTTTATTTAACGTCTGTTTACTATCAGTGATATCAAGGTGTGTGTGTGTGTGTGTGTATGTGTGTGTGTGTGCGCGCGCGCGAGTGAGTGAGTTACTGAATGATCAAATGAGTAAATGAGTGTTTATTATGTCTTCACCTGTACACTACTTCTCGATCCCTCCACTCTGCTGCAGATACCTTGTGCTTACGAATACCTAGATTCAACCAATCCACAGTCGTCCGTCGCTTTTTCGCTATTTCTGGTCCAGTTATCTGGAATGACCTCCCTCTCTCCCTTCGCCAAAAGCCTACTTATGACACTTTTAAATCCAGCCTCAAAACACATTTATTTCAAATCTAAGACTTTCCCCTCTTGTTTCATCTCATTTCTGTCCCTACCCTCAACAGCCGAAACCCCCACCACCCTGCCAAAGTACACAACCTCTGTGTGCGCGCGGGCGGTGTGTGTGTGTGTGTGTGTGTGTGTGTGCACGCGTGTGTGTGTGTGTGTGTGTGTGTGTGTGTGTGTGTGTGTGTGTGTGTGTGTGTGTGTGTGTGTGCGAGTGTGTGTATACATTTGAATTAAAAAAACCCTATTAATTGTAACTTGTTGCATGTGTTAGAGTAGGATGAATGGAAGCGCTTTGATTTCTTTGGGCAAGATATAGCACTATATAAATTCCATTTATTATTATTATTATTATTATTAATATTATTA
>CM054139.1:16668232-16673232 GCA_028751875.1 Rapana venosa | reverse complement strand
GGACATTTACAAACTTACATTTTGCCGACGACATCGACGGCCTAGCTGGAGAAGAGCAAGAGCTGGTCAGCCTGGTCAATCACCTTGATGAAGCCTCTTCGGCATGTGGCATACAGATCGGTGTAGAAAAAACCCAGCTGATGACAAATAGTGCCAACGGCATCAGCACTGACATAATTATAGACGGTAAGAAAATCGAGACCGTCCATGTCTTCAAATATCCGGGAGCTATAGTATCGAATCAAGGGTCAAAACCTGAAATTCTCTTCAGGACAGCCCAGACCACAGCTGCAATGACCAAACTGAAAGTTCTCTGGAACGACAAGAACATCGCCATCAGCTTCAAGATCAGACTGATGCGTTCCCTGATCATGTCCATATTTTGTACGCATGTGAAACGTGGATCGTAACAGCATTGAAAGGATAAAGGCGATAGAGATGAGATGCTTTCGCAAACTCCTTGGTATCTCGTACAGAAATCACATCACTAATGAGGAAGTGAAACCAGAATTGAAAACGCCATCGGACCGTATGAAGAGAGCTTCTGACTTCAACGAAAAGACAAAAAGTAAAGTGATACAAGCACGTCACGCGAACATCTGGACTGGCCAAGACTGTCCTCCTACAGGGAACAGTACAAGGAGGGAGACGAAGAAGAGGCAGACAGAAAAAAACGATGGGAAGACAACATCAGAGAGTGGACTGGCCTTGAGTGGAACGAATTGCTACGGAAAGCAGAGGACCGTGGGGGGTGGAGGAAGCTGGTTGCAAAATCTTTAGTGGTGCCCCCCACGGTCCAAGGGGCTACGGGATAGGTGAAGGTGAAGGATGCCCGCTAATAGCAGAAACAGAGTGCCAATTACCAGTGAAGTAGACCCATCTGTCTGCCACTGGGTCAGTCAGTGCCATTAAGTGCTGACCAAGCGGCTTAGTCTTTATTTTATTAAAATAAATTCTTTTATTTCGAGGATAATGGAAAAAGCGCTCATATGCATTTTTTACATCCAGTTCCCGTGGGTATGCAGTTGTGTATGTGTGTGTGAAGACATTCATAGTTCTACACATGCTTTTCAAGTCAGATTGTCTCCTGTTACATTCATTCAAATAGTGTCTTAGGCTATAAATGTGATAGAAAACTCGATTCCAGATTTCGATAGTAGTTTTACACGTGTACGGATGGCAAGAGAGGATGAGAATTGTCTCTGTGTCGTCCTCTCTCCATTGCTATGTTGGGGAACTGCGGTATCCATCTTTTAGGGTGTGTGTGTGTGTGGGGGGGGGGGAGGTATGTGTGTATGTGTGTGTTGTGTGTTGTGTGTGTGTGTGTGTGTGTGAGAGAGAGAGAGAGAGAGAGAGAGAGAGAGAGAGAGAGAGAGAGAGAGAGAGTGAGGAGAGAGAGAGAGAGAAGAGTGAGAGAGAGAGAGAGAGAGAGAGGTGTGTGTGTGTGTGTGTGTGTGTGTGTGTGTGTGTGCAAGTGTGCAATTGTGTGGTGTGTGTGTTTGAATGCGTGTGCATGTACATAAGAAGCCAAAAAGACATGCAGATAGGACAAAAAGTGAGTGGCGCCGCTCTTGTGGCGACGTTCACTCCCCGGGGTGAGCATCCCGAATTTCACGCAGAGAAATCAGCCGTGACTTATCGTGGTATATACATAACAAATATTGTGTGTGTGTGTGTGTGTGTGTGTGTGTGTGTGTGTGTGTGTGTGTGTGTAAGTATGTGAGTGTGTGTGTTTGTTGTGTGTTTGTGTGGTTGTACGTACGTGTGTGCGCGTGTGTGTGTATGTGTGCATGCGTGCTTGCGTGTGTATGTGCACGTACATGTGCGTGCATGTGTGCATGTATGTGCATTTCCTTATTTTATACCCGATATAGAAGAAAAGAAAGACCGGAATGGGTTTCTTTTGAATTCAGAAAATCTAACACCAACTTTTTCCCCGAGACATAGACACTTTCGCTGAAAGCTCTATCGATCACACATGGGGTCTTTCAAATTGACTGATTGAGTGAGGGAATGAACTTTGAAGCAGTTCTTAAATGAAAATTCCACAACACATGGTATATTCTCTTTTTTTTTCTTCTCCCGCACGTTTTAACGAAAGATGCACTTTTTCGTTTAATCTTACGATGTGTGTGAGTGCTAACAAATTTCAGATACTGCGTTGTGGTAATTTTTCTGTGATAAACATATTTTTTCTGCTTGCTGTTTTTTTTTTATTGTATAGCTTGTCACCTACGTGAATTTCTCTTTTTGTGACGCTCCACCTCGAAATGAGTCGCTTAGTACCTGACCCAGGCAGGATGAGGGGGGGAGGGGGGGGGGGTCGATTTTGAGATTTTGATTGATTATAAAACTATAAACTTTCTTCCACCGTGTGATGAAATATGAAGGCATAATTCTGTTTTCTATTGATTTTAAACCTGTTTTTTAAAAAAAATACCCAAGCCGTCATTCTGACCCCACCCCCCTCATAGGATTGGATGTAAAAAAGCACACGAGTACTTATTCCATTATCCTCGATATAAAAGAATAAATAAATAAATAAATAAATCAAAAAATAAAAGCTAAACTTGTCCATTTCTCATTTTGTCCCGCCCTGCATTGTATCATTTTCAAGTTGTAATAACTTTTCCTAGAATTGTCCGATTTTTAATCTGTTTTCTGTATTGAATAGCCTTTAAAAAAAAGAAAATTACAAATGTAAAACTTGTCAGCAGCTAAACATTGACCTCCTGTGCAACACGACTCATTGTGTGGCCGTGGAGTGTCACAGTTGGGAGAAAATAACGAGTATTTGAATTGAGTTGAGTCGATTGAACTGAAGGTGTCATCAGCGGGGTCCACACTGGCAAAGTTCCACTTACTTTTACTAGGATGACTTCTCTCTGCAGGCAGCAGAACTACTGCAGCCTGTTGAACACGAACGATCTAGTTGAGAATTTTGAATCTGTGGATGGAGGAGAGGAGAGCATGCAAGACGCTGTTGCCTGAGAAGCCAATTTTCAGAACTAGAGAACCATGGCAGGGTGAGAAAGGGATTGAGAGAGGGAGGGAGGGAGAAAGAGAGAGAGAGAAATAGAGAGAGGAGAGAGAGCGAGCGAGAGAGAGAGAGAGAGCGAGAGCGAGAGAGAGAGAGAGAGCGAGAGAGAGCGAGAGAGAGAGAGAGAGAGAGAGGAGAGAGAGAGAGAGAGAGAGAGAGAGAGAGACAGACAGATAGACAGACACACAGACACACAGACAGAGGCAATGACAAATTCTGTCATTTTGAGGATGATGAACAAACACCCATGTGCTTTTCTTTTTTTAAATTTTTACATCCAGTCCCTGAGAGATAGATAGATAGATAGATAGATAGAGAGAGAGAGAGAGAGAGAGAGAGAGAGAGAGACAGACAGAGACACAGGGAGATGGGCAGAGCTTCCAATCTCTCTCTCTCTCTCTCTCTCTCTCTCTCTCTCTCTCTCTCTCTCTCTCTCTCTCCCTCTCTCTCTTTCTGAGTTCTTTCTGTCTGAGTTCTCTCTCTTTCTGTCTGCCTCTCTGACTGTCTGTCCCTCTCTCTGTGTCTCTCTGTCTGTCTATCTGTCTGTCTGTCTGTCCCAGTCTCTCTCTCTCGGCTCCCGCCACCCCACCCCCCAAAGACCCCCCCCCTCCCTCCCCAGAAAAAAACCCCAGAAACCGGACTGTAGGTCAAAAACTTGCCGTAGAAAAACTCATTTTTTCCTTTTTTTCCTTGAAACAAAAGTTACACACACATTAGGTAACTTTACGAACACAGTGTATGTCACTTCTCCTAGCGCTCACGAAATGCTGTTAGGAAACTCTATTTTCAGGCAACCCTGTTTTCTTATTTAATGCGAAGGCACTGAGGCTCTATGTGCATACATGCATGTATGTTCATGCACACGCACACACACGCGCGCGTACACAGACACACACAGACAGACAGAGACACAAACACACACACACAAACGCACACACACGCGCGCGCGCGCGCGCGCGCGCACGCTCACAGACCGAGGGAGAGAGAGAAAGAGAGAGAGATGTGAATGTAGTACACACACATATACACACGCACAGAGAGAGAGAGAGAGGAGAGAGGAGAGAGAGAGAGAGAGGAATGAGAGAGGAGAGAGAGAGGAGAGAGAGAGGAGGAGAGAGAGAGAGGAGAGAGAGAGAGAGAGAGAGAGATGTGAATGAATACACACAGACACAGACGCAGACACTCACTCACACACATCGACACACAAATACACACACACATACACCCATCCACCCACCCACCCACACCCATCCACTCACCCTACACACGCACACATACACAACCCCACACACAACACACACACACACAACACACACACACACAACACACACACACACACACACACACACACACACACACACACACACACACACACACACACACACACACACACACACACAACACAGCTGTTTCGCTTTTGGTTGAACATAGCTATGTACTGTACTCTTTACTTCAGGACATTGACTTTCATAAACACACACACAACACACACACACACACACACACACACACACACACACACACACACACACACACACACACACACACACACACACACACCACAACACACACAACACACACACACACACACCCACCCACCCACCCACCCCCACCACCCACTCACCCACTCACCCTACACAGACACACAGACATATCTGTTTCTCTTTTGGTTGAACATAGCTATGTACTGTACTCTTTACTTCAGGACATTGACTTTCAGGCAGAAGATAACTGGACACAAATGAATGACCAGGATGCCATCCTAGCTAGCTGGCTTTGTGCACGAAGCATCAGGCAGACTGAGGGTCTACCTGGATTTTCAAAGACTTCTGTGTGTAGTTTGTGTGTCAGGTTCGATTTTTCACCTTCCTCCAGTGCTTCTTTCAGTACTACCGCTTTTTCCTTCCCTCTCTCTGTGTCTGTCTCTGTGTCTATGTCTGTGTCTCACTCTGTGTGTTTG
>CM054139.1:16650732-16658232 GCA_028751875.1 Rapana venosa | reverse complement strand
AGCAAAATTAATTCAATGTGACACTCCAGACCAAGCATGTTGAGTTCACAACTATATTATTTCACTACCAACACACTTCTAATCTAGAACATAGAAATAACAGATCATGCATCAATTGCATAGCAAGTACACCTCATTCACAAACTTAGAACTATACTTTTGTCCAGTCCTCAAGAGAGAAGAGAGAGAGAGAGAGAGATAGAGAGAGAGAGAGAGAGAGAGAGAGAGAGAGAGAGAGAGAGGAGAGAGAGAGAGAGAGACAGACAGACAGACAGACAGACAGACAGAACAGAGACAACACAGAGCAGAGACAGACAGAGACAGACAGAGAGAGACACACACACATCACAGAGACTCAGAGACAGAGACATAGAGAGAGGGGAGAGAGACACACAGACAGGACAGACGGAGCAGACAGGACAGAGAGAAGACAGAGACAGACAGACAGATACAGACAGAGAGACAGACAGACAGAGAGACAGAGAGAAAGAGAGAGAGACAGATAGAGAGACAGGACAGAGAAAAGAGACAGAGACACATAGATACAGAGAGAGACAGAGATAGACACACAGAGAGACAGAGAGACAGTGACACACACACAAAGACTCAGAGACAGAGACACAGTGAGAGAGGAGAGACAGACAAACAGACAGTCAGAGAGACAGACTCAGACAGACACAAAGAGACAGACAGAGACAGAGACAGAGACAGAGAGAGGCAGACAGATGATGACAGAGACAGAGAGAGGGGGTAGAGCGGAAGTCTGGCAGACACCAGAACCCATCTGTCATTTAGACCCTTTGTACACAGTCAGCAAGCAACGGAGCTATGAATCCACCCCTCCTCACCCCAACCCCCTCCTCCAAAACAACAACAACAAACAACAGAGAACATGATGACACTCCTCTATACCCTCCTGGCAGAAGACACTAAACATGTCGTCGAGTGACCCCTTAAAGCGCACTCCGTAAAGCCACGCAATAAAGCAATTTCGGTGAATAGGTAAACACTTAAGTTGATTTGAGTTGATCATACTAGTGTAAAGCCGCTAATGATAAGTATAGTCCTTCGGATGAGACTGTAAACCGAGGCCCCGTGTGCGAACGCACGCTGAACATCTTGCGCACACGTTTAAACCCGTTCCGCTTTTCGGAAGAGTAGGCCATTGTGTGCCGGTGGGAGCGGATGACAAAATTTACAAAACTGTACACACACGAGGACTGGGTGTAAAAAACTAACATGAGTGGTCATTCTATTATCCTCGAAATTAAAGAATAAATAAATAAAATAAACAGTTAGATTGGTTTATTTCATCAGAATTTTTTAAAGCCACTAATGATAGCTAAACAGATCAGTTTGTTCCATCATAACTTTGTAAAACCACCAATGATAGCTAAACAGTTAGAGTGATATGTCTCATCATACTTGTTTAAAGCTATCTAAACATAAAGACAGCTCAATGTTGCACACAGCATCACATCGGAGGACGACATTTCAGCGCATAAATCAAAATTAGCCCAAACTTTTGCGCCTATCTCCATAATTATCAAACAGGATCCCCCAAAAGCATCACCGTTATGATCCTTCATTCCCATCAATCTCCATAACAAGGAACTACAAGATATTCTGATTCTGAAGAGCTGATAGCTAGGGAGAAAGATGCAGAGCTATCCTAGTCTTCATGTCTCCGCCTCTTCTATGTCTGTCTGTCTGTGTGTAGCGATTTATCATAAAAGTTTGTGGGATTCATGGAAAGTATTGTTTGATGAAAACAGAGATGGTTCTTACTTCCTAATGGGTCTCTTCTTCAGCCCGACTCTGCGGCTGATTTATGCTTTTTGTCTGAGTAGGCAGTGTCGTCTGTGAACAGCAGTATTGATCGTGGTAGAAAATAGTACAAGCTTTTTTTTTGATTAGCGGACACGCAATGCTTTCAATCCGTAGCTTTCTTTACAACTATGGCGTCAAAAACAAAACGGGGGAACCCCCCCAACCCCCCTGTCCTAATCATTTTCTGTTATCATGGTGAAAATCCTTCAATATCTGACCTCAAATCCCTACTACAATCTTTAAATGTTGAATGTGCCGTATGTTTTTTTGCTTTAATTTTTAGTTGTCCAAGTTTTGTATTTTACAGACAATCCTGAAATCGTTTCCGACCATTATGAAGTGGTTTAGCAGGAGTCATTTCGGAGGGGGACGGGATAGCTCAGTGGTCAGAGCACTCGCTTTCCCCCAGCCAAGTTAAGCAGCGACGAGCGTGGTTACCACTTGGGTGGGTGACCGTTTGCGTGCCATGGCTTCAGTACAGTCCCCCAGTTCACCCAGCTGTAAATGGGTACCTGGCTCCTTAGGGTCAGGGAAAGTTAAGCAGCGAGGGAGAGGAGATGGGCGCCGCACTCAATATGCTGGCCCCTAGGGAAGTGAGGTCTCTGACGCCTCGCTCTCCAACGACCTTATAGGTTATGGGACACCTTTACCTTTTTTGTTGTAATCATTCAGGATGACTGTGTGTTGAAGCAGGATATATGTACACAGAGAATCATAATCTATTTTGTTTTGCTGCCCTTGTTACCGTGGGTTCTTTTACGTGCCTGTACAGAATGTGTGTGTGTTGTCTATCCTCTCATCCGAAAGACTAACACCCAGACCACCACTCACGGACTAGTGGCTGGGAAGAAAAGTTTCGGGCACAAACAGGAATGGAACCAGCACTGCTCGATTGCTGCACAGGCACACTACACCACTAGACTGCCGATCCACTGGGAGGATACAGTTACTAGAAGCTGACTGTGATACAGTTACCAGAAGTTTACTGTTATACAGTGACCAGAAGTTTACTGTGATACAGTTACCAGAAGTTTACTGTGATACAGTTACCAGAAGTTTACTGTGATACAGTTACCAGAAGTTTACTGTGATACAGTTACTAGAAGTTTACTGTGATACAGTGACCAGAAGTTGACTGTTATACAGTTACCAAAAGTTTACTGTTGCAAGAAGTTAACTGTTATACAGTGACCAGAAGTTTACTGTTGCAAGAAGTTAACAGATATACAGTTATCAGAAGTTGACTGTGATACAGTGACCAGAAGTTGACTGTTATACAGTGACCAGAAGTTGACTGTTGCAAGAAGTTAACAGATATACAGTTATCAGAAGTTGACTGTGATACAGTGACCAGAAGTTGACTGTGATACAGTGACCAGAAGTTGACTGTGATACAGTGACCAGAAGTTGACTGTGATACAGTTATCAGAAGTTGACTGTGATACAGTGACCAGAAGTTGACTGTTATACAGTGACCAGAAGTTGACTGTTGCAAGAAGTTAACAGATATACATTATCAGAAGTTGACTGTTATACAGTGACCAGAAGTTGACTGTGATACAGTGACCAGAAGTTGACTGTGATACAGTTATCAGAAGTTGACTGTGATACAGTGACCAGAAGTTGACTGTTATACAGTTATCAGAAGTTGACTGTTATACAGTGACCAGAAGTTGACTGTTATACAGTTACCAGAAGTTTACTGTTATACAGTGACCAGAAGTTTACTGTTGCAAGAAGTTAACAGATATACAGTTATCAGAAGTTGACTGTGATACAGTGACCAGAAGTTGACTGTGATACAGTGACCAGAAGTTGACTGTTATACAGTGACCAGAAGTTTACTGTTGCAAGAAGTTAACAGATATACAGTTATCAGAAGTTGACTGTTATACAGTGACCAGAAGTTGACTGTTATACAGTGACCAGAAGTTGACTGTTATACAGTGACCAGAAGTTGACTGTGATACAGTGACCAGAAGTTGACTGTTGCAAGAAGTTAACAGATATACATTATCAGAAGTTGACTGTGATACAGTGACCAGAAGTTGACTGGTATACAGTTATCAGAAGTTGACTGTGATACAGTGACCAGAAGTTTACTGTTGCAAGAATTTAACAGATATACATTATCAGAAGTTGACTGTGATACAGTGACCAGAAGTTGACTGTGATACAGTGACCAGAAGTTGACTGTTATACAGTTACCAAAAGTTTACTGTTGCAAGAAGTTAACTGTTATACAGTTACCAGAAGTTTACTGTTGCAAGAAGTTAACAGATATACAGTTATCAGAAGTTGACTGTGATACAGTTACTATAAGTTTACTGTTCTACAGTTACCAGAAGTTTACTGTTATACAGTTACCAGAAGTTTACTGTGATACAGTTACCAGAAGTTTACTGTGATACAGTTACCAGAAGTTTACTGTTATACAGTTGCCAGAAGTTTACTGTCATACAGTTACCAGAAAGTTTACTATTATACAGTTATCAGAAGTTTACTGTCATACAGTTATCATAAAGTTTACTGTTATACAGTTATCAGAAGTTTACTGTTATACATTTACCAGAAGTTTACTGTTATACAGTTACCAGAAGTTTACTGTTATACAGTTATGAGAAGATTAATGTTATACAGTTATCAGAAGTTTACTGTTATACAGTTATCAAAAGTTTACAGTTATCAGAAGTTTACTGTTATACAGTTAATACCAGAAGTTTACTGTTATACAGATATAAGAAGTTGACTGTTATACAGTTAATATTAGAAGTTAACTGTTTAACAGTTAATATCAGAAGTTGACTGTGATACAGTTCATATCAGAAGTTGACTTTTATACAGTTAATATCAGAAGTTGACTGTTGTCACGGACATGGTCACCACATCAACAACACCACTACCCTGTCTACTGCAAGAAGATAAAAACAACAAAACGCTGTCTGACCACAACACAAGCCCTCACCCGCCCCCCCGCCCCCCCCGCACCCCTAACTTCTGATGATGCATTCTCTCATGCAAATTCAGCAGCAATAACAGCAGCAGAGACAAATTGCTTCGGAACCACCCCTCTCCCCCTCTTCCCTCCCCTCCCTGCCCCCTCAACCTTCCATTTAAAAGCGTGCCTATAAAACACGCTCAGAATCAATTGACCTGTCACTAGCAAAAGACCCGGTTTGTCTGCAATCCTGCCCATCACAACATTTAAGTTGCCTACTCCACCTCCCCCCCCCCCCCCCCCCCCCCCCCCCCCCCCCCCGACCACACCCCACTCCACCCCGGTTCGATTCCTGTTCAAGGGGATGTTTTCCCCTGGAGTTAACATCAGTGCAGACTCCACTCTCCCCAAAAGTCCTTCGGACGAGACTTTAAACCGAGGCCCCGTGTGCGAACGCACGCAGAACATCTTGCGCACACGTTAAATCCTGTTCCGCTTTTCGTAAGAGTAGGCCATCGTGTGCCGGTGGGAACTGATGACAAAATTTACAAAACCGCATACACACGGGGACTGGATGTACAAAAATCACATACGTGCTTATTCCATCATCCTCGATATAAAAGAATAAAATAAAAAACAACAAAAAATCCCACCCTCCTCCGCCATCCCCGCACCCAATACCTCCCCCTCCCTCCCTCCCTCCCTCCCCCACTTCCTCATCTTTTTCCTTCCTGCAGTCTTCTATGTCCAGATCTTTATTTTTTCCTGGATGTTTTTTTTTAACCACATCACTTCCAAAGCTCGATATTTCCTAAATCTGATAAACGGGGAGTACTGGTCTGTGTGCTAGTCTTTCGAATGAGACGGTACTCCGAGGTCTCGTATGGAGTATATATATTGCGCAGGTTAAAAAAACCCCGGGAAGAAAGAGAGTTGTCCTTGGGAAAAATTTTGTAGACAGAAGCTACTCTCACTGGGAAAGAAAATACACTTGGAGGCAAAGAAAAAAAAGGGTGGCGTTGGACTAGTGGCGACACAAGTCCCCCAAAGTCTTTCGGATGAGACTAGAAACCGAGGTCCCGTGAGCCAACGCACGCAGAACATCTTGCGCACACGTTAAAAACCCGTTCCGCTTTTCGGAAGAGTAGGCCATTGTGTACCGGTGAGAACGGATGACAAAACTGACAAAACTGGGGACTGGATGAACCTCCCCCCACCCCCCACTGAGTACTTATTCCATTATCCTCGAAATAAAATAAAATATATAAAATAAAATAAACAAAAAAACAGTGGCACTCACAATTCAGTGATCGAGAAATCAACAAACAAACAGCAGGAACAGTCTTGGGCTCCTCTTTTGGGCTACCCCTCGTCCCTCATCCAAATCCACAAAAAAGCGACATGACATGACACAATACTACACGACACGACACGACACACACATACAGACACACGCAGGAAAACACACACACACACACACACACACTCACAAATCTAACCCCACCTCCACACACACACACACACACACACACACACACACACACACACACACACACACACATACACACACACACACAGAAGCAAGGGCTGCTTTTCATGTTCTTGGAATTATGTTTTTACATTTAGTTGTGTGTTTGTTTGTTTTTTGTTTTTTTTCAAAACCCAATATTTGGCTTTTTATTTTATAGTAAAATTTAAGTTTTTGTGTAAGCCTGATATCACCTAGAGTTTGAAAAGGCTGTAAATCAAACAAAGCAAACAACACACACACAAATACACACACAACACAACACAACGCACACAACACAACACAAACACACACAACTACACAACACACACACACACAACCCAACACACACACAACTACACAACACAACACAGACACTTAGACACACAGACACACACACACACACACACACACACACACACACACACACACACACACACACACACACACACACACACACACACACACCCCACACACACACACAAACGCACCAGGAAGATGAAGACAAAAGAAACAGAAAACAAACAAACTAACTAACTAACGTAAATCTTCCTGATCAGTTCCGCTGAAATAGTTTGGGTTTGTTTTTTACGCAGTTAAGATGGGCTCTGACAAATTGATTTTACACATGACCTCTCGAAACATCTGCCAATATCTGGCAGGAGGGGGAAGAGGACCAATGACCCCAAAGCAATGGCACAGACCGTTTCAAAGCAATGGCACACCGACAAAGCAATGGCACAGACAGTTTCAAAGCAATGGCACAGACCGTTTCAAAGCAATGGCACAGACCGTTTCAAAGCAATGGCACACCGACAAAGCAATGGCACAGACAGTTTCAAAGCAATGGCACACAGAGAAAGCAATGGCACACAGACAGTTTCGAAGCTATGGGACACCGACAAAGCAATGGCACAGAAATTTTCAAAGCAATGGCACAGAAAGTTTTAACACACAGTTTCAAAGATATGGCATATACAGTTTCAATGGCACAGACAGTTTCAAAGCAATGGCACAGACAGTTTCAAAGCAATGGCACAGATAGTTTCAAAGCAATGACACACAGACAGTTTCGAAGCAATAGCACACAGACAGTTTCAAAGAAATGGCACACAGTTTCAAAGCAATGGCACACAGACATTTCCAAAGCAATGGCACACAGACAAAGCAATGGCACACAGACAGTTTCAAAGAAATGGCACACAGTTTCAAAGCAATGGCACAC
>CM054139.1:16643232-16648232 GCA_028751875.1 Rapana venosa | reverse complement strand
TCACGAATACATCACTGTAACCTCCAGGCTATCCCGTGGGGGTGGGAGAGTGGAAGAAGGGGTTTGGGGTGTTGGGGTGGGGGGTCGGTGGAGGAGAGCTCATACGGACATAGACGATGACAGACAGACAGACAGACAGATAAGCAGAGAAACAGCCAGACATACATTCACGTACGCAAACACGTACATGCATGAAGATACTTGCACACACAAACGCACAGAGATACACAAACATGCACTCATATGCGGGCGCGCACGCACGCACACACACACACACACACAGAGTCACACGCCAGTCTGTTTTTAAGGTGGTTTAGAATCAAGTTCTCTTTCCTAAAAAAATTAGCTAGGTCAACAGCAGAAAGACAATATATTTGAAATTAGATTGTTGATGCGCTGCATCAAGTCACAAGGTGCAAAATGAAATTTTTTGATGTGTCCTTCATATGGCACACTGCACTAGTATGAGACAGTGGATTCACAGGATAACATGTACCACTGTCGTACTCCAAAAAAAACCAGAATGTAAGGCCACGCAGGGTTGCAATGGTGACACGAGTTTATCTCCATCACCAAAACAACTCACATAAAAAGAAAACAACCCCTCCCACCCCCACCCCCTTCGCTCAAACTTCTCTAACTACATTATCAATCGTTGACCAGATGTAAAGAAATCAATGACAAGTACTCGCAGCAAACAGCTACAGTGTCATCTGGCTGAACGTAAAGAGCAGTTGATTTCTTTCATCAGTTTTTATTCAATACTACACAAAACAAAACAAAAATGACTCATTGACTTACTCTCAGCTCAATCACAAACACTATAATTATTAAATCGGCGTTCACCTCAAGAAATATGATCTACAACCAGAAACAAAAACGCCATCAATAATGATAGAAATTCTCACTTGCAGCTCAAGCAGAACAAAACTGCTCTCTTTCTAAACTAAGTCATCCTGGAGGTTATCACCCGTCGTCAGTCCCTTGAGCTTGAAGAAGAATGTACATCGTACCACTGACTTGTTCACCAGGCAGCAAACAGTCAATATGTTTGTCCGTCGTGTCCGACGATGACCTCCAAAACAGCAGAGGAGGCAGCTGCTGTTTTGGAAACTGGGCAGAAATTTGATTATAGTGGAGATGCCTTGCCCACAGTACATCCCCACTCTCTCGGCCAAGTGGACATAAGGACAGTCAGCGTTGGAGATGTTCTCCAAAGGAACAACCAGCCCCCAGGGCTTCAGCACATAAGGACTGTGCGAGTCAAGCCTCCTAGTCAAAGAGTCATAGTCGATCACTAAAGACTAAGCTGTAAAGTGAAATTCCATGAGTGGGAAAGCCACTGGTCATACAGCCTCTCACTTTGCTGTTGCCCCCAGCGTCAATGGTTTAATCAAGAACAGTGATAAAGCCCAGGCGCTGACGGCATAACAAATGTAAGCCAGTACGACCCCGATGAGACACGAACTCGCATCTTAAACAGTCAATAGAATCACTTTGAAACACCACACACACACACACACACGCACGCACGCACACACACACACATACACACTGACATGATTATCTGTTGCTTTATTAGCCTAGCAGCAGTGTCGATTCCCTCTGACCAGTAGGATGGCTTCTTGGGAGCTGGGACCAGCCAACCCTCTGACCACAAACCAGAAACAGCTGACAAACATGATTTTGGAAGCTGAGATCAGCCAGTCATTTTGATTATGATAATAATAATAATAATGTATGGAATTAATACAGCGCTCAATCTTGTAAAGCAAAAATATCAATGCACGCACCAGAACTAATTAATTCACCAGAAAGAAGGAGGGAGAGGGACAATGAAGAAGAAGAAGAAGAAGAAAGACGAAGAGGAGAGAAGAGGTGAGAGTGAGAGAGAGAGCGAGAGGAGAGAGAGAGAGAGGGAGAGAGTGGAGAGACGAGAGAGAGAGAGAGAGAGAGAGGAGAGAGAGAGGAGAAAGAGAGAGAGAGCATTTCCAGGTTACATCAACATCAAAATAGACGAGATATCAAATTCTGTTAAAGCATCCTCACCAAAACCCTGTAAAAATAGATATACTATCAATAAAGATATCAAGTTAAGTTACAAAATATCAAGGAGCCTGATATAAACCAGTTTTTAACAGCCCCGCCAACAACAGCATCAATACAACAATTCGAAGTAAGGCAAATCAATTTAAACTCACTCAGTACATTTCCAAGAGGCATGGTATATTGATTGAAGATGGAGAACATTGTATGCTTTTTGGACGATGATAAAATAAATCACTGTAAAATGTATAAACCAAACACTTGTATAAAAATAATACATTGCATATAATTTATAAGAGAAATACCAGAGAGAAGGAGAGAGATAGAGAGGAGAGAGGGAGAGGAGAGAGAGAAGAGAGACGAGACGGAGAGAAGAAGAAGAGAGAGAGAGAGAGAGAAGAAGTACATTTCCAGGTTGTGTGATCATCTAGATAAATGGCATGTAGAGAGAGAGGAGGTTCTATGTGACGTTCCAGATGCAAAAGTCAGATAATACCCTCACTAAGCCTCATCTTTAATACCAGGAGGTATTCACGCCAGACTTGTAGCCAAGATGCCGATCTTTGCACTTCAGGGAAAGAA
Organism: Rapana venosa; assembly: GCA_028751875.1. Classification (NCBI taxonomy): domain Eukaryota; kingdom Metazoa; phylum Mollusca; class Gastropoda; order Neogastropoda; family Muricidae; genus Rapana; species Rapana venosa. The sequence continues at coordinate 16,645,604 of CM054139.1, read as the reverse complement.
AATCAGAAAAGAGAAAAAAAAAAGGGCAGAATGAGGCAAGGAAAGGAAACCACAAATTAGAAAGACTTCAGACTTCAGACTTTAGACTTTTACTGTACATCGGCCTTAGGCCACAATACAAAGGAATGATGGGCGTATGGAGTGGACATATGAAATGTGTTATAAACACATTACTATCAATGTATATAAATATGAAATGATATATCAGCAATAATAAAGAAATACATCACCTAGTTTTGAATATTAATACAAATCAAACACCATTGTCTAATGACAATGTTTTGAATGATAGTATTCATCAATATAAGATCCAGATTTCTATAAAGTTATCTACTTCTTCGGTTGGTGCATGAAGAGAAGAGAGAAAGAGAGAGAGAGAGGAAGAGAGAGAGAGAAGAGAGATAGGTAGAAACAGAGACAGAGAGAACAATGCATGCTCAATTATTCATGATTGTAGATTGTAGACAGCGGTAGGTAAACAGAAATTCCCTATACAGTATCCCCGAGACTATATACATGTGATTATATCACTTCGTAGTTGCTGACAGGAACAACTGAAATCTGATCTTAAAAAAACACAAAAAGATACCAACCTGTGTCAACCACACAGTCTGATTCCTGCATGCAGTAGACAGAAAGGCCGAGGAAGGGGCAGAGACATCCGCAGTCATGATGGTTCCAGGACACCGATGGACGTCTTTGGGGCTTTGCTTCTCTGACAGCTAGAAAGAGAGCTGCGGGTTCTCAACGATCTTTTAACGCAAGAACTTGAAAAGGGTTTCCTTTGTACCGCCTCAGTCCTTTTGATAAGACGACGGCAAAAGGGGGATTGCAGCCAGTCATGTCCCCGCACGACGCATGGGGATGATGTGAACACCGATAGTCAGTTTTCCAGACATAGCATTGCGTTGTCTATTAATATTCTCGAACCACTGAGACTGAAAAGCTGTGCCACTTGAGACAGGGGAGGGGTGAGAGAGAGAGAGTAGAGAGAGAGAGTGAGTGAGAGAGAGATGTGAGAGAGAGAGAGAGAGAGAGAGAGAGAGGAGATGAGAGAGAGAGGAGAGAGAGAAGAGAGAGAGAGAGAGAGAGAAGAGGAGAGAGAGAAGAGAGAGAGAAGAGAGAGAGGAGAGAGAGAAGAGAAGAGATAGAGAGGAGAAGAGAGAGAGAGAGAGAGAGAGAGAGAGAGAGGGAGGGGAGGGGGTGGTTGGGGGGTGGACAATAGAATCGCTGATTGCTGTCTGTAAAAGGGAGGTAAGCCGCCAGGGGAGGGGCAGAAGTCCCATGCCCCCCAAACCATGAGGCTAACGTGTATGTGTGTTCACAGACAAGAGTTTTGTCTGGTCCCGCAGCACACTATAACACTCCCCCTCAAGCAAAGCTTTTTAAAAATTTTTATTGGATGGTCCTCATTGGAATTGGTACAGAACTCCAGTGAAAAGAGATTTTCCAAAGAAACCTTAACTGTTTCCATCAGACCCAAGGAACCTAGCAAAACTCACGATTGATTCTAAAGGAGTAGGGGTGGTAGGGGGCCTGCAATGCAAAAGTTAGAGTGTGCTAAGTGCAAACTGTAACACAAGGAGCTTTAGAAAGTGTTAACGCAGATACAAGCACATGCACAGTCACACATATACACGCTTACACGAACATTCGCTTGGTAAAGACGTAAAGGTGACCTTTCTGTCTCCTGGCTGCTTTCAGTCTGTCTATCTATCTATCTATCTATCTATCTATCTATCTATCTATCTATCTATCTATCTATCTATCTATCTATCTATCTATCTATCTATCTATCTATCTATCTATCTATCTATCTATCTATCTGTCTGTCTGTCTGTCTGTCTCTCTGTCTGTCTATCTATATATCTATCTATCTCTCTCTCTCCGTGCGTCCGTCCGTCCGTCCGTCTATATATCTATCTATCTTTTCTATCTATCTATCTATCTATCTATCTATCTATCTATCTATCTATCTATCTATCTATCTATCTATCTCTCTCTCTCTCTCTCTCTCTCTCTCTAACTATCCATAAATCTGTCTGTCTGTCCGTCCGTCCATCCATCCATCCATCCATCTACTTATCTACCTATCTACCTACCTATCTATCTGACTATCTATCTATCTATCTATCTATCTATCTATCTATCTATCTATCTATCTATCTATCTATCTATCTATCTATCTATCTATCTATCTACCTATCTACCTACCTACCTGTCTACCTACCTACCTGTCTACCTACCTGCCTATCTATCTATCTATCTATCTATCTATCTATCTATCTATCTATCTATCTATCTATCTATCTACCTATCTACCTACCTACCTGCCTACCTACCTGCCTATCTACCTGCCTACCTACCTGCTT
>CM054139.1:16613232-16633232 GCA_028751875.1 Rapana venosa | reverse complement strand
TACCACTTTAATGTCACGACAGATTTCTCTACGTGAACTTCGGGGTGCTGTCATCCGGAGAGAGCGCGTCGCCGCAAGAGCAGCGCCACCCATTACTTTTTTTTCCTTTTTCCTGTTTGCATATAGATATTGGTTCTTACCCAAAGTGCCTTCTACATAATTTTTCTTAGGGACAATTCTTCTTGTTGCCGCAGGTTAATTTACGTGCACTAAATGAGTATTGAACAAAGGACCTCGGTTTATCGTATCAACCAAAAGACTAGCTACCCGGACCACCATTCATGGTCTAGCGATGGAGTAAAAGTTTCAGGCTCAAACGGGGATCGAACCACCACACACTTGAAACCCGGAGTTTTCGCTTTCTAGGCAGGTGCGTTACCTCTAGACCACCGATTCACTGTGCTCTGAAATATTGCACTGAGGGTGTCTTCATCCGTGACAAGCTCTTTATATAACAACCTGTATTCTCCAGGAAAGGAGTGAACAAGATTCCCTGACGTTGATCAGACTATTCTTCTTCTTCCTCGAACGTTCCGACAGCAACTATTGTTGTCTGTCATGTGAGCGAAAATGTCGTCCAGCACTTAGCATCTCCTGACAAGCCAGGCCCAGTGCATCCGACTTCAACATTGTAAAGAATTGTCTTTTCAGGTCTTTCTCAACAAAAAGGCAAGACAGTGGCTAGAAAATAGACACGCTTTTCGAAAGTGTAGGCATTGTGTCCCGGTGGGAACAGATGACAGAATTTACAAACCGCTTTACACACGGGGAGTGTGGATGTAAAAAAAAGCACACTAGTGCTTATATCCGTTACCCTCGATATAAAGAATAAAATAAAATAAAATAAAAATAAAATAAAAACATGAAGAAAAGGCACAGGCGGGAAATTGAGAGGGGATAGAAAAGAGGAAACTCCTAGCATAGAATTTTCAGAAGGTGGGGATGCTGTTTATAATTGACAGGCTCCGGGAATCCCCACGGTGGGAGGTTGAAGTAGGACTGTCTATATAAAAATGGTGACTGCCTTAAAAAAAGGCACACACACGCCAACTTCTCATCCAGTGTGTACTTGCAATCTCACAGCGATTCCCAGGTGGGATGAGTGAGACAGAGTGCATAGTTTGTTTTCACTTGCAGGGGTGTTAAGCTGGGGAATGCCCAGCAAAAAATAAATCAGCAGTAACATCAATGATAATAATGATAATAAAATATGGAATTTATATAGCGCTGAATCTTGTAAAACAAACAAATCGAAGCGCTTGCACTCAAATCATTTACACGCATGCAACTTTCCTCATATAACATAAGATATTTCAAATTTATGTACACACACACACACACAAAACACAAACACACACACACACACACACACACACACACACACACACACACACACACACCACACACACACACACACACACACACACACACACACACTTAGGTGGTGATGAGGGATGAAGGATGCTGTTGAAAAGTAGGAACAGATATGAGGGGAAAGTGTCAGGTCAAAAATTTTCTATAAATCCAACTATATTAACAACAAAAACAACAAAAGCAGCAGCAACAATAATTCTATAATCCAACATCCAACTATTATCAACAACAATGACAAAAACAACACAACAACAACAGCAATAATAATTCTATAATCCAACATCCAACTATTATCAACAACGACAAAAACAACAACAACAGCAGAAGCAACAATAATTCTATAATCCAACATCCAACTATATCAACAACAACAAAAACAACAAAATCAACAAAAACAACAACAGCAACAATACTAATTTTATAATCCGAAAGTTATCTTTGGCACTTGATAAGAATCTAAAGAAACAAGTGTTAGTCGGAAATGTATTTCTTAGGGTTCTTTTTTTCTTATTTGATAATAAAGTGTTGTGCATTATGGATTGGAAGCTAAACCTTAGAGGAGCTTAGAAAGATGAGCATTTTCTATCAGTGCAAAGAAACCAGACCCAAACAAGATAGATAGAGAGAAAATAATGATGCGACACATTCTTCACATCACTGGAAAGTGTGTGCGTGTGTGTGCATGCGTGCGTGCGCGCGTGCGCGTGTGTGTGCGTGCGTGTGTGTATGTGTGCATGCTCATGAAAATAAGTACTGATAAAGGGAAAGATAGACAGGGACAGATAGACAGACTGAAACAGACAGACAGGCAAACATCATCTGTTGGTACAATGACCTTAGTTTTAAAAACAAGAATGGTCTTTACAGAATTGTTAGAGTCTGCTCAAAATATAATTGGAGAAGAACAAAGAGATCTTAAAACGTTCTGCGATCAGCAGCTTGTACACAAAGCGACTGTCATCTTGGCTGATCCTTCCCATGCTATGTCTTCGGAATTTCAGTTGTTGCCTTCAGGACGCCGCTTTCGGTACTCCAACAGTAATAGAAACAGAAAAAAAAATCTTTTGTTCCGGTAGTCATTCGAATTCTAAATTCAAAACACTGACCAAACAGTTATACATTCTCTGATATACTTCCCTGATTGTCAGTGAGTGAGTGATTGAGTGAGTGAGTGAGTGTGTTCTACTCCCCCCTAACTCCCCTTTCCTTCCCTATTCTACCCCCTCCCCCTAATCCCCCTTCCTCCCCTATTCTACTCTCCCCCTAACCTCCCCTTCCTCCCTAATTCTACTCTCCCCCAACCCTACCTCCTTCCCTATCTACCTCCCCCCCTAACCTCCCCCTTCCTTCCCCTATTCTACTCCTCCCCTAACCTCCCCTTCTTCCCTATTCTACCTCCTCCCCTAACTATTCTTCTCCCTCTTCCCTCACTATCCTCCCCTTCCTTCCCCTATTCTACCTCCTTCCCCCTCACCTGAACTCTTCCCTCCCCACTCAGTAGGAACAGATGACATAATTTACAAAAGCGCATACACACAGGGACTGGAGGTAAAAAACATATAAATGCCTATTCCATTATCCTCGATATAAAAGAATAGAATAAATTAAAAGAATATATATTCCCCCCTTCCTTACCTCTGTATTCTACCCATTCTTCCACCCTAAGTTACCCCTACTTCCTCCCTCAACCTACCTCCAAATCCACTCCTCCCCACAAATTTAAACACATAAGATAAATGCAATGAAAGTGGCTGCATACCTAATAAAGAACTTCCTAGCTTATAAAAAGTTGCCACTGCCAACAAACCCCTCCAGCCCAAAATGACCCCTTCCCTCATCCCCTCCCTAATCCCCTTTAGCTATCTCCCTCTTTATGCACCCCTTCCATTGCACCCACCTCCCCCCTTTTCTTCCCCCTTATCGTCCCCCCCCCCCAGTGCCTCCTTATCCCAGCCCCTTTCTTTCCTCCCCAGCCCCCTCTCTTTCCCCAATCCCTCATTCCCCCTCTACCCCTCCTTATCCTCCACCTCTCTAACCCTCCTCTCCTTTATCCCCCTCTAACCCTCCCTTATCCCTATCTTATCCCCCTCTTTCTTATCCCCTCCCTTATCCCTCTCCAGCCCTTCCTTACCCTCTTATCCTCCCAGCCCTCCTTACCCCTTCCCCCCTCCCACCCACTCACTTATCCCCAGCCATTCCCCATCCAATCCCTCTACCATACACTTCTTCCCCATCCCTTATCCCATCCTACCCCCTTCCACCCACCTTTTACTCTAAACTTTATCCCTGTCTCTCCACAAACAATGGAAGAAAGACAACACATCTCCTCCAAAGCTGGAAGAATTACAAGTTAGGAGGTGATCCCTGTAGAGATCACAAATTCTTAACTCACAGCTAAAGCTGTTCCTGTCACACTTTTACAACCTATTATTAACTTGACAGTTCCAAACTTTAAAGGTGTTTTTTTTCCTATAATTATCTGTTCAGAAATCAAGAAAAAAGTGATGTCCAAAATCATTTCCTTTCATCCTGTGTTTGTTCTAGACTGAGAAACAGCAATTTCTACAATTTCATATAAAAATGGTTGCTTCAATCTAAACTGCTAAGCAATTTCAGGCAATAAAAAGGAACATAACTGTTTACCATAGCCTATGAAGGGGAGTTAATAATGGGCATAAAATAGAATGAAAGTGTTATCAGGCAAATAGAACGTGTCAAAAACTCTAAATACAGTTGAGCAACGTTCGTATGCAGCATAACTTAACACCTCTGAGACAGTTGCCACTGGCAAATTTGTTTTCTTGGGGAATTGATAAAACCAGGATATTCTTGGCCTGGTCTGGTTCTATTAGCTTTTCGTGATGAAAGAATTACTGTGATTTGTTTTTCAGGTTGACCATGTTGGATGTTTGAAGGGATTAGGATGTCTTGATCTTAAATTTGAGGTGAAAACCGTTATAGTTATTGAAGCTAAATGAGGTGACAGTCCTAATATGGCCTTCGTGGTCGGAGGGCAATACACAACATAAACAACAACAACTACTAACTACTACTAATACTACTACTGATAATAATAATAATAATGATGATAGTAGTAGTAGTAGTATATAGTAGTAGTTAGTAGTAAGTAGTAGAAGTAGTAGTAGTAGTTAGTGTAGTAGTAGTAATAATAATAATGATAATAATAATAATAATAATAATAATGACGACGATGATGATGATGATGATGATGATGATGATCTGGGAACTGTTTTTGACCCCAAGTTAAACTGGGACGTTAACACTGACGCTATTGTCAAAAGGGACAACAACGTGTGTATTTTCTGAGGAAACTGAACTCATTGTTTGTAGACAAACAGATTCTTTCCTTGTTTTACAAGTCTTACATAGAGTGTTCTAAGTTTTGCTTTCATTTGTTGGTACAATAACCTTAGTATTTAAAACAAGAATGGCCTGCAGAGAATTGAAAGAATCTGCTAAAAAAAATAATTAGAGAAGAACAAAGCGATCTCAAGTCGTTCTGCAATCAGCAGCTTGTACGCAAAGCCACTGCCATCTTGGCCGATCCCTCCCATGCTTTGTTTCCAGAATTTCAGTTGTTGCCTTCAGGACGCCGTTTTCAGTGCCCCAACAGCAAAACAAACAGAAAAAGAAATTGTTTTGTGCCAGAAATCATTCGAATTCTAGATTCACAACGACAATGACTACCTAGTTTTTACATTTCTCTTAATTATTTGCCTGATTGTCATTGCCATGAGTGTAGTCAAATACATATGTGTGTGTGTGTGTGTGTGTGTGTGTGTGTGTGTGTGTGTGTCTGTGTGGGTGTGTATGAAATAAGTCTCTGTCTTCTTAGTCAATGGTCCTTAAAACATTGTATTCATACATCGGCGTATGTGTATGAGTGTTCGAGGGTGTGTTCGCGCACGCACACACGTGCGTATGTGCGTGCGTAAATAATACGTTTATCTGTATGTCTAGTCAATGGCTTCTATAACATTGTGTTTCCAATAGGTGTGTGTGTGTGGTGTGGTGTGTGCTTGCGTGCATGCGTGCGTGCGTGTGCGTGTATGTGTGTGTGTTCGTGACATTTTTATTTGAAGTTATTTTGTAATGTTTGAACCAATATGAAATGTAGCATTTTTGTGTCTTTCGAGATTATGATATGTATCAATCTGCCTGTCAGTATTGTAATTGCCCTACTTTAAAGTGTTTGTGACTTGACTTGACTTGACTTGATAACGACGACGACGACGACGACGAACGACGATGATGATGATGATGATGATGATGATGATGATGATGATGATATGGAGTTTGTATAGTGCTGTATCTTATAAAAACAAATCAAAGCACTTGCATTCAAACTATATTAATATTTTTACACATGCAACCCCACACAGACAAACACACACACACACACACACTCCACACACACATACACACAACACACACACACACCACACACACACACACACACACACACACACACACACACACACACACACCTTTCTACACATACATACAGACGCATTGTCATGCACACACGAATTTATTAGAGTGCACAAGTACATGGTACATTATTTAAACATGTTATATTTATGTACACATATGGTGGTCTACAGGTAACGCGCCTGTCTAGAAAGCGAAAAGTCCGGGTCGGAAGTGTGCGGTGGTTGGAATCCCGTTTGGACCCGAAACTTTTCCCCCATCCATTAGACCATGAGTGGTGGTCTGGGCACTAGGCTTTCGGATGAGACGATAAACCGAGGTCCCGTGTGTTACACATAATTATTTAGCGCACATAAAAGAACCCACGGCAACAAGAGAGTTTCCCTGGCAACATTCTGTAGAAAAAAGCCACTCTGTTAGGGAAACAAATACAGTTGCAGACAGGAAAAAAGAAAAAAAAAGGTGGCGCTGCTCTTGTGGCAACGCGCTCTACCCGGGGAGAGCAGCCCGAATTTCACGCAGAAAAATCTGCCGTGACTTAAAGTGATAAAAATAAATAAATAAATAAATAACATACTCTTTAACTGTATCTTTAACTTGAAGAGGTTCGGTTTCAGTGTCTAAGAAAGGTTTATAGCATCCAGAATTTTTTTTAAAGGCTAAGTCACTTTTGCAATATCGTACAAAGCATATAACAAAATATATGATACCCCCATTCCCTGTAAAAAAAAAAAAAAAAAATGGAATTTACAGAGCGCTATATCTTGCATTTACAAATCAGAGCGCTTCATTCAATCCACTCCTACACATGCAACCAACAATGATTAACAATATTCTAACAATTACAAATGTACGCAAACACACACACACACACACACACACACACACATACACACACACACACACACACACACACACACAGAGGTTGTACATTTCAGCAGGGTGATGGAATTTTGGCTTTTAAAGGCAGGGACAGGTATGAGATGAAGGAAGAGGGAAAAATCTTAGGTTTGAACTAGGTATGTTTTGAGGCTGGATTTAAAGCTTTCGTAAGTAGTTAAAAGCCAAACACATTCTAACAAGGAAACATGGAATGAAATGAGCAGGCCACCACAAATGTAGTGTGACACAAATTGTTTGATTTATTCTATTTTCATTTATTTAACTTGCACCTGCATGTGTAACTGTTTCAGTTTTAGAGTGGCATTTTGTACAGAAACTTTAAAAGTGATCACTGTCTTCAAGCTGCATTTTTGTTTTACGTGTATATGAATCTTGTTTACACGTGTTTCGATTTGCAAACACACTATGTAGAGTATTTCATGTCATTATTACTTCCCCTTACAGGCTTTCTTAAATAATAACAATAAGTCTTAAACAGTTATATCCCTTTTTATTATGTGAAGTTGCTTAGTAGTTTAGATAACAACTTCCATCTCATGGAAATGAAGCAGGAATTGTATTATGAAATTGTAGACATTGCTGTTTTACATGTCTGGAACAAGTACAGGGAGAAATGAGTGGAATGAAGACATTACTTTTTCTTCAATTTTTGAACAGGTATAGGAAAAAAACACCTTTAAAGTTTGGAACTGCTAGTTAAATGATAGGTTGTAAAAGTATGAAGGTAGCTGCTCCAGCTGTGAGTTAGTTATTTGTGATCTGTACAGGGATCACCCCTAACTTCTAATTCTCCCAGCTTTGGAGGAGATGTGTTGTCTGTCTTCCTGTGTGCGTGGCTTGTTTTTTTAATTAAAAATTAATTCTGGGGGAAGGGAGATAGAGGAAAGAATGGCTATGTTGGTGGGTAGAAAGGGGTGAGGTAAGGAGGGTTAGTTAGGGATAGGGTAGAAAGGGGTGGGGTAATTAGGGTTAGTTAGGGGGAGGAAAAAGTAGAAAGGGGTAGGGTAGAAAGGGGGGATAGGGTAGAAAAGGGGTGGGTTAAGGAGGGTAGAAAGGGGTGGGGTAAGGAGGGGTAGTTAGAGGAGGGAGAAAGGGGGTGGGGAGGGAGAAGGGGAGGGTAGAAAGGGGTGGGGTAAGGAGGGAGTAGGGGAAGGGATAAGTAGAAGGGGGTGGGAGAGTAGGGGGAGAAGGGAGGTTAAAAAATAGGAGATGTGGGTAGGGAGACAAGGGTTGGGTTTATGGGTGGGGGGGGGCGAAGACTGAGTAGGGTATCGGAGCACTGAGGGGGGATGAGGTTGTAGATTAAAGTGTAAAATTCCAGAGATTTGGGTTTACAAGCAGTCAAAATCTTCCATGATTAAGTATATTATTAAATGCCCTTTCATGTTGATTTCCCCAACCGCCGTGCATAAAGCCAGCAGGCAGACTCGCTGGCTTCAAACAGCACCAGTGAGGCATAAGGGGCTACCTGATAGTGAAACCATCACTGGCTGAAGAAAAGAGCAGCAGCCTCAGTCTGCTAATGATTGCACCGGGCATGGAAACTAATGGACATTTGAGCTGGATGTTGCTAGGAGCAGAACCGATGCTGGGGCTCTACCATAGCTTAATAACGAGATGTTAATGATAAATATCGTCATCATCATCGTCACCGCTGCCATCGTCATCGTCGTCGCCGCCATCGTCGTTTGTCGTCATCATCATCATCATATCATCATCGTCGTCGTCGTCGTCGTCGTCGTCATCGTGTTGTTGTCATGCTGCTCCTGCTCCTGCTGCTACTGCTGCTGCTGTCGCCGCGCCGCCGCTGTTGTTGCTGTTGTGTTGCTGCTCTGCTGCTGCATGCTGCTGTGCTGCTGTGATGATGATGATGATAATGAGGAAAAGAAGAGGGGGGTGGAGTGAGCTGGGTAAGGAGGAAAGAGTTGATAAAATGGATGAAGGTCTGAGAAAAAGTGGAATATTTTGAAGCTCAGTATAATTGATCATTCTTTTGCATTGCTCTTCTTCCACGACTCACAGAGCACATCGATTTCAAAGTAATCAATCCAAGCAAACAAACCCTTCTCCTCCATAATAATCCATACGTCTTGAGGCCTTGTTCAAACATACGCTTGTGGGGGTTTTATGTGTTTGTTTGTTTGTTTTTGGTTTGGTTTGTTTTGGTTTTTAAGAAAAATATTCTACATTTTTAGATCTTTTAAATTTTGTTAAGACTGGCAAGATTAGGTCGTGCTGACGAATCAACAATTTGCTTTATTTATTATTCCTAGACTACACCAAAAAAAAGCGTTTGTCAACAAGTACAGCCAAAGTGAATGTCAAAAAAAAGGTCCAAAGTTATGATGGACCTGATTCAGTAGGAACGGGCGTTCTGTTTCCACTTCAGCTATCGCAAAGTCACTACACTGCAGTCGCGATAAGCAGAAACAGTTGACATGTCAAAACACTGTGGGGAAAAAGAGACTCAATGCTTTTTTTCTTGAGGGAAGAGAGATGAAAGGACTGGGAACAGAGACAATAAACAAGAAGGTCTTACAGGATGGAAAAAAAAGGATGAGAGGAACAAAGTGACTGTGAGAAGAGAGGAAATCCAACCACAGAATTTCCAGACAGTCGTGATGTTATTTATTTTGGGGAGAGCTCCCTATATCAACGTAAGGGATGAGGACATGCATGCACCAACAAACGCTGATCAACTAGTGGGCATGCATGTGTGTACGCGTATATACGTTCACGTACACGGTGCTCTGTCTCTATTTTCTTTATCTCTATGTCTCTCTCTCCCTATGTTTCTCTGTGTGTCTCTGTGTGTCTCTCTGTCTGTCTGTCTCTCCCTTATGTCTCTCTCTCCCTATGTCTCTCTCTCTGGGTCTCTGTCTTTCTCCCTATGTCTCTCTCTACACCTCTCTCTGTCTGTCTGTCTCTGTCTCTATCTTCTCTCTCTCTCTCTCTCTTCTCACACACACACACACACACACACGCACACACACACACACACAACTCAAAACTTTCTCTCACCACTCACTCACACACACACATACACACACATTCAATCAAACCTACGATCCTTCATACATGTTTAACAGCAAGTCTTGCGTCTGCCAAACTGCTCAAGAGAAGACTAAAGAAAGAAATCTCTGCTGTTGTTTAGATCCTCTTTCCCACTGTTTTGATAAAGCAAAACCTTGATATTTTGGCACCTATGGTAACAGACATCATCAATGCATTTCTGTCGGCGGGCTCTGTACCCTGTCAGTTCAAAAATGCTATTGTTATCCACTCCTCAAGAAAAAAGGTCTAGACTGCAATACTATGAAAAATTACAGGCCGGTTTCCAATCTTCCTTTCATTTCAAAAATTCTGGAGAGGGTCGTCCTCAAACAGCTTCAGAAGCACCTAGCTTGTAACCACCCTTTTTGGGAAAATCATCAGTCAGCGTATAGGGCTGGTCACAGCACGGAGACTGCCGTACTGAGTGTCACCAGCAGCCTGCTTTTGCAGAATGACGACGCCAGAGTGTCGGTCATGGGCTTGTTGGACCTCAGTGCGGCATTCGACACGCTTGACACTCTATTTTGCTCAAAAGACTAGATTACTCTTTTGGAATAAGAGGTGTTGCCTTGGCATGGTTTACCTCTTATGTCTCTGATTAGGTCGCAGAGCGTGCTGATAGAGGGAGTTAAGTCAAAACCTGCCCCCCTCTATATGGCGTACCTAAAGGTTTTTTTTTGGGTCCCGTTTTGTTCACAATATTCTCAGCTCTGTCTATGTAGACCTTAATGTTTTCCCCAGTTTATAAATATGCAGATGATACAGAAATTTCGGCAAAATGCAAACCTCCAAATTTTTCAGACCCCACCGCACACTAGCAGATTCCCGCACAGTGCCCTTTTCAGTGGATGGACGCAAAAAACTAAAATTAAATGGGGACAAGAAGAAGTTATGGATTTGGTTCCCCATTAGTCTTATGGGGTGTCGGGGTTCTGTGGTTTGGGGTGGCTGGGGGAATGCTTTTCAGAGTTTGTGCGGTTTTGGGTGTTCGGCTTGACCCTACTCTCTCCATGAAAGACCATTGAAAGTTGCCAGGCTGCTTTCTAGGCTCGCCGTATTGACACATTAAAAAAATTCTTGCCTCGAGATGCGTGATAAAGCTTTTTTTTCAGGACCTTTGTCGCGATGGACTATTGCAACTCTTTTTTTATCGGTTTTAAGTGTTTTGAAAGTTTACACGCCTGCAGCGAATTCAGAACTCTGTCCAGGTTTTTTCTTGGAAAGAGCAAAAGGGACCATGTGACCCCCATCTTAGGGAGCTTCATTGGTTACCTGTAAAGGGACGTGTGTACAAATTTGCGGTTTTGGGATACGTCACTCTGAAGGCTCGCTTGCTCTATCTCTGTCAGCTGCCTTGAAAAAACACGCCCAAAAACTAAACCCTGGGGTTTTTCGAATGATAAATTTTCTTGTTGCCCCCATTAAAAACCAAAAAAACCCAGGTCGTAGTTTTTTGGGTGTTGGGGCCCCCCACACTGGAACTCTCTCCACCCCTTTTAGCATGCCCATTAAAAGTTTTTAATTTTTAAGGGCCACCCCCTTTTAATGTTTTCTTAGCTGTTTTTATTGGTCTTGTTTGACGGGCCTTTTCAACTGTAGGCTCTTTTGTGCAGCCGGCTGTGGTTATGTTTTTTGTATTTTTATTGCTAGTGCCTTTTCTTGGTGTATGTTTTGCCCTGTAGGTGCCCCCGGGCCATGTGTCCTCTGTGCGAAAGGTTATCTTTGAATTTATTTGCCTTTTAAATTATTATATTTTTTTTTTTTTTTATTATGTGTGTGTGTGCTGTTGTTTTGTGCTGGAATGAAGGCAGAGTCACTTTGGGAAATTTGGTTCAAAATAATTCTTTAAATTTATTTTTTTATTTTTTTTTGCCCCTTTGTCTTCTTTTGTGTTTGCTTTTGGGAAGTTTGAACCGGCGTGCCCTTCTTTTTTGCCCCCGGGGCTTTTGGACCCCCCCCAAATTTTTTGGATTGGGGGGGGGGTTTCCTTCTTTGTTTTCTTTTTTGCCTTTCCTGTCTTTTTCTTTTTTAAGAAAAAGAAAAGGCAATAGCTTTTGTTTGGGAGAAGGGGTTTTTGGGCCCCCCCTTTTGTTGGTTGGGGTTTGTGGGTTGGTTTTTCTTTGGTTCTTTTTATTGTGTAATGAAACTTTACGAAAAAAGAGAGAGAAAAGAAAGGAAAAAAAGGAAAAAAAAAAAGAGGAGAGGAGAAAAAAAAAATTTAAAAAGAGGAAGAGGGAAAAAAAAGGGAAAGAAGGAAATTTTGTTAAAATTTAATTCTTTTCCTTACCAAATCATTGGGGGGTCATTTGGGAAAAAATTTTTCTTATATTGGAAAAAAATAAAAAACAAAAAATGTTTAAGAAAGGAAAATCCCAAAATTTTAAGGGTTTTACAATTTTTTTACCCAAAAATTTATAAAAAGAAAAAATGGGGAAAATTTATTTTTTAAAAAACCCCTACCCTAAAAAACTTTTAGAAAAATAAAAAAAAGGGTTTTAAAAATTTTAGGAAGGAAATTTTCCTTTTAAAAACGAAAGAAAATTTAAAGGAAAAAAAAAGGGGGGGAAAAAAAATTTTTTAAGAAAAAAACATGTTTACCCGAATTTTTAAATAAAAATAGGTTTCAAATTTTGGGGGTTTTGGGTAAATTAGTTTTCCTTTTAATAAAAAAATTGGGAATAGAAAAGGGGAAAAAGGAAAGAAGGAGCCCAAAATAAAAATAGGAAAAAAAGGGGACAAAGGGGTGAAGAGAGGAGGAGGGGGAAAACTTCAGGATTGGGGGGGGGAAAATTTAAGGAGAAAAAGGGGGGAAAAGGGGGGAAAAAGGGAAGAAAAGAAAAACTTTTCAGATTGAACTTTTAAATCTTTGGGCAATAGCCCCTTTTAAGGGGGAAAAGGGTTTTTAAGTAACCAAGGGCATTAAAAGAAAAAAAATATGTTTTAATTTGATTATAAAAGGGAAAACGAAATGGTTTCTTAAACTGGAAAAGTTTTTTTTGAAAAACGCAAAAAAACCAAATGTTTTTTATTTGTGCATTTAAAGAAACCAAAATAACAAGGCTTCCCTTGAATTTGGTGGGGATAACTTTACTTAATTTTAAAAAAAAAGGGGGGGGAAAAATCAAAAAATAAATTTTCATTGAATTTTGCAGTACCAAAAAAAATTTTTTGTGCCCGGGAGCTATGAAATTAATATCAAATTACAAACAAATTTAAAAATAAATCAAATTTTCTGTCATAAAAATTGGGCAGGTTTTTTTAAAAATTTTTTTTTCTTTTTACCCCAAATTAATTGAAACCCCCAAATTTATTGCATTATGCGGGGGGAAAGTTCAAAAATTTTTTTTACTTCCCCTGAAATAACTTGTCCCCCAAACCCCTTAATTCATTGGGGGAGTTATTAAGATTTTTTACCCCTGCTTAAAATTTTCTATAACCCCGGGGAGTTATCGTTACTCTTTTTAAAAATTTTAAACCCCTAACGAAAATTTTTAAACCACAGAATTAATTAGTGGGTCCCTATTTTTTCCCTAAAAAATCATTTGGAGTTCTCTTTTTTACCCCCAAAAATTTCTTTAAACCCAAAAAATGAACGGATCACATGTACGAGCATGTTGTCAAAAACCCCAAAATCGAGCATTTGTACAAGGGGTATTGGATCAAATATTTTAAGAAAAAGTTGAAAGAATTATTTTTTATTGCGTGCTTTTTTAAATAAGATTAATGCTTTTTTCGTCTGCTACAAAGGTCTTTAAAAGGGCAGAAAAAAAACTAAACGGTAGAAAAAATTACCAGATTCTATAGCATTCACAACAGACATTGCAACTCCTTTCTACCCATTCTCTCTGGCTGCCAAAAACCCCCCCTTTCTGAAAAAATTATATTATTTTGTTCATATTGTTTTTTATGTGTTATTTGTGATTCTTTAAAATTTTTAAGTTGAATTGAATCAACAACGTTTTGTAGAAAAAATATTAATCACCCAACGTAAAAAAAATTCTTCAAATAAACTGTAAATTTGCCCCCGTGTTTTCCCTTTTCATCGTTGTTTTCCCAATTCATTTATAAATATGAAAAAAAAAATCGGACTAAAAAAGTCCCCCGTTTTATCTCTTGTGCAGTTTATTAACAGTAAGCTTTTTTCCAGATCTGCTCGTGTTTTGAAAACCCTTTTACATATTCTTTCCTTAAACAATTTTCCTTTTTTATTCCATTTTAAATAAAAACGGGCCCACAAAAAATTTCTTTTAAATTTGGTCAAAGCCTTTCAAAAATTATAAAGTACATAAGTTTCGGTTATAAAAAAAACTGTTTTTGAATGAAGGCCCAAAAAAGTAAACATATGATTATTTTGGGAAAAGCCTCCTTAAAACCCGCCCCGTGTTCGCCAGTTATATTTGTTTCTTTAGTATTCTTGAAGTTTTTTGTTAGAAAACTATTTATTTTACTCAAATGTAGCAGAGAAAAGCCCTATAGTTATTTGTTCATTTGCTTTTTTTTTTCCCTTTTTATACAAGGAAGTAATGATTCGCCCCATTTTTAGGGGAAAAAAAACCCTTTTTCAAAAGAGTATTAAAAAAATTGGGCAAGAAAGTTATAATTTGTTTCAAGGGCTTTAAAAGTTCACCAAAAACCCATCAGGCCGGAGCTTTGGTTCTTAAGTTTTCTAAGGCAAAAAAAAATTTTCTTGAGTATCGGGCGATCCTGAAAAATATTCCATCTGAAAATCGATCAATGCTATCAGACAAAATACAAACTTTATCAAGTAAGGCTTTAAAGTGTTTTAAACAATCTTTTTAACGCAAATTATTATTGGTTTCTTCTTTTTTAGGACCTTTTTATGCAGTGCCCAAAATTCTTTTTGATTATTAATGTTAGATCAAGATGCTACCAAATTGTCATGAAATAGTTTTTTTTTCTTATCAAGTATTTTTTTACTTCTTTAGCTTTAAATTAAATCCTATTTTGTTATTTACATTTTACGAAATGTTTAATAATTTGTACTTCGTTTCATTTGTTTACCTTTCATCAAACCAACTCTCTGTCTTTGTTGCCAAATTTAAAAGTTTTTTCATCCTCTGCACTTTCTCTGTTTCAACCAAGGAATACATCCCCAAAACATCATTAATATTTTCTCAATCATTTCCTGGCTTTTTATTTATATTCATATCGATTATGTAATCTATGATAAAGTCTTTCATTTTCCCCTTCCAAATGCTTTTCTTGATTGAACTATTTGCTTGTTCCTTACTAGTCATCTAAATTGAAAACAAAAACCGAAATTCACGGAAAATGGTCTATTCCAAACGTTCAGCAAAAATGCAATTCACATAATCTAAATAGCTTCATACAGATCAGCAGACAAATGAAATAATCGTTCACACTGTCCACTTTCCCCGCGTTGTGTAGAACCTTCTGGGTCCCATTACACAATCCATTTTTAAAACAATCTTTTTTAGCGCAGTGACTTTTAGAAGAGAATTACTAAGCAGTGTGAATTCTTGGGCAACGACCAGAACTAAAAGTACTACTTTTGTTGAGGTTTGATTCATTTGATACCCGTAATGGGAAAAAAATTTGCAAATTTTACTATTTTAAGTCACCAAAAGAATTTTTAAACTTGTCGTTGAAATAATAAATCAGTCAAGCATCTTCAAGAACATTTTTCCTTATATAATCAAGTGTAAGTAAACGGGGAACCCTAGGAGGTCATAAGCAAATACTATAAAAAAAATCTTTTTTAGAGATGAAAAATGTTTATTAATCAAAAAGCACACACATTTTCAAGTAGTATTCATTTCCCAATAAAGCACCATCTCGTTTTTAATGGACCAGTATCCGCCTGATTTTCTCCCCCGTTTTGAAATTTTTTAAATTCTGGTTTGCCCAAAAGTTTTAAAACCACAAAAAAAATCAGAGGGGCAACCCCTTCTTCAAACGTCTCCCGAAGACAAATGAAAACAAAAGGGGAAAATTATGTTACAAAATCATTATGTTAAATTGATTGTAAACCATTAATATTCCAGGAAAAAAAAGAAAAAAATTTTGAATTTTTCAACAAAAGTGACGTGGTTTTCCCGTTGAGGGGGATTCCCCTTTTGGAAAGTTAATGACAACTTCCTTCCGAACTATCCCGCATGCAAGGAAGGGGGGAAACTAAAAAACAAACTTGAACTGTAGGTTTCATGTAACCTGCCGTGCTGCCCGTGTGGCTGAGGGGTTGTGGGAAAAGGCTGTGTGTTTGTGGCGAGTTTAGGTGGGGGGGTAGATTTTTTTCCCCCCTGAAAACAGCCCTACCGTTTTTTCTTCCAACCAAAGGGCCCCCGAAACCCCCATTGATTTCTTCAGGAGTCTGGAGTCCAGGCCAAAAATTTTTGCCATCTATAGGAGATGGTCTGACCCTGCGGGCCTGTTTTCCCCCCCTCTCGCCCGTTCAGGTGGGGTCAACCTTGCCTTCCTCACGAACTTCACCCAGAAATCTTCGCCCCCAAAAAGTTGTCCCCTTAACTTTGCCTTGCTTTCAGTTTTTTTTTTTCAACCTGTAGGAACAGCAGCGAGCGAAAGGGAAAATTGGAAAACGGGCTTGAACAAGGACGGGGGGAAAAAACCGGAAATTTTTCACATCTTCAGTTGTTGCCATCCGTTTGCCAACACCATGAAAAATCAAATTGTTTCTCGGCCGATTCTCAAGATCTCGTACTTAAATCAATCACTGACTCGTCATAATCACTGTTCTCTTGTTCTAAGGTTTTTTTTCGGTGATAAGTTCTTTTTTTCCTTTTTTTCTGTCACAACTTCCGAAGGGCATTATGATCCCGTCTATTGCCCGGGTCTTCCGACACGTTATTTTTTTGGCTCATGTCATTCGCTTTGTAGACTTCAGTCAGGATGGTTCTTGCAGAGCGAGGGTGTAGGAGGCAGACAGCCTGGTCTGCCGGGCGTTACCTGATGACGAGGAGGCGTGGAGTCCCGGGGGGTTTGGGGGCCGGGTTGGCCCCAAAGTCTCCACAGCGCAGGAGGATCACCCCCACCGTGATGGGCAAATTGTCCCCCCCAAAAAAGGACAGGAGGGGCAAGCCAAGGAAGAAACCGGGGGGTAGGGGCGAACTTTCAACATGGTACCCGCATTGCCTTTTGAGTTTCATCTTCGCCCCATGAAAGCAGGGATATGGAGAAAGGTACCAATGTAGTGCGAAAGTCCAAAATGACTGGGAAAGGGATGGTACCTAACGAGTTTGGTCCCCAATTATGGCACCAAAAACCACTGTTGTCCCAGCAAAATTGGGAAAAACTTCGACGATGTCACACACCCCTTGAGTTGATGCCTGCTGCAACCCCCAGAGAGGAGAGAGGAGAGGAGGGAGAGAGGGGAGGAGGAGGGAGGGGGGGTGGGGGTTATGGATAGGGGGGGGGGGGTGGAGCTTATTTTCCCCCCCCCCTTCCCCCCTTCTTCCTTTTCCCCCTTTAAAAAAAATTAAAGAAAATTTCAGCCCTAAACCCAAACCCACGCTTTTTTTTTGAACTGGAGGTGCAAAACTACGAGATATTCCGTTGAGTGTTGGAGTGGAATTAAAGAGGTAATTTGGGAGGGGTTTAAATTGGAATGATGGTGATGTTTTAGGGGTGGTTTTGTCTTTGCGGAAACACACCAAAATTTCTGTTGTTTTGGAATGCTTTTAAATTTTTTTCGCTTGCAAAAAAGATGCTGGTTTTTGGTGTGTTTTTTTCCCCCCTAATTATTGTTTATGCCGAGAGTGTGTTTATGCATTGGTGGTTATTATGATAGTTGTGTATCGCGAGACCGTGGTTTTTGTAGGGTAGAGGATGTATGGAGGAGCTTTATTTTTATTTTTTCAGGGAGGGGGGGTGGTGTTTGTTTCTTTCCATTTTTTTTTGGTGGTCTCCCAGATCTCTGCCCACTCCCTTCAACGTTTTAAAAAAAACAAAGCTCGATGTCCCAGAAAGAATAAAAATCTGAGCACTTTTCCCCCCTCTCTTGCGATCTCCCACTGGTTGCCGGGCCCAAAAAGAAGTAAACTAAAGTGAGTACCCCTGTCACAATTGCCTCCCGAAACGCCCCCTCCTTCCTATTTGTGAATGTTTCACCTGACACCCTCTTTTCCCCTCCGCTTGCTGCTGTTTCAACCAACCCGGGGGCCCTTTTGCTTTTTTCTTTTTTGGTCCATCGACCTGGAAATGACCCCCCCCCCCTTCCCCTCTCTCCTTCCCCAAAGACCCATTCATTCTATTTAAAACCTTGTTTTCCCCTTTTGTTTCTCTCAAACTGTCCCCCCCTAAAACATACACCCAAAAAAACCTTGCCAAGTGTAAAACACGCTGCGGCGCGCGTGTGTGTATGAGGGGGAGTGTGTTGTGTGTGTTGTGTGTGGGGGCTTTTTGAATTTTTTTAACGTAAGCTATAAATTGTTATTGGTTGCTGTTTTTGTAGGTGGGTTTGAATGCAATTGCTTTGATTTGTCTTGCAAGATACGCGTTATATAAATTCAATTTCCTCCTCCCTTCATTCTTTTAAGCCCTCTGATGAGGAAGGGTATCGAGAAGTTTGAAGTTTTCTAACCAGTACCACAGCAATACATACGCTTTTGCTTTGAAAATATGCTGTAGCCCACCTTTTCATATCATTACAACACTTTTGTAAAAAAAAAAAATCCTTTAAAGTTTGAAAAACAAATTTTTTATAAAACCTTTCAAACCCCGAGTTCCTGCAGACTCGCAGAGACTCCCCCGCAAACGCATTTTTAAAGGGAATTTGAAAAATGAATTTTTCAAAAGGGCTCTAGTATTTTCTCAATCTTTGGGTCGTACTTCAAAAAAAAATCTTTGAAAATTGTTTAAAAATCAAAAAGGGAAAGGTTTTTTAAATGACTTAGGTGTAAAAGGAAAAAAAGAAAAGACATACCGTGAACTAAAATTTAAAAAAAAGGAAAAAACCCTTTTAAGAAGAGATGGGGCTTTAAATGTTTATACTCGAAACATTGCAACTTTTCTGTACTTTTTATTAGTTTTTTTGTTTTTTGGGTTTGGGTAAAGTTTCAGATAAAAAAAACCCCCATCATTTTTTCTTCAAAAATGGCAAGGTTTAAAAGGTGTGGTCTTTTTTATTGGTTTTCAGCGAAGATTCAAAGTGGGCTTAAATGTTGCATTGTATTTCATTGTTACCCCTTTAATCACGGCAGATTTCTTAATGACTTGGGGTGCTTTCCCCCGGGGGGAGCGGTGCCACAAGAGACGCCACCCATTACTTTTTTTTTTTTTTTTTTTTTCGGCATATAGGTATTTAGTTTCCTAACAGAGTGGCTTTTTTTCAGAATTTTTTCTGGCACAATTCTTGTTGCTGGGGTTAATTTTCGTGCATCTAAAATGAGAAAATTTCACAAATGCCTCGGTTTATGTTCTCATCCGAAAGACTAGCCACCCGGAAACCACTCATGGGTTTTTGGGGTGGAGGAAAAAAGGGTTTTAGGGGTGAAACGGAAATCGAACCCTCGAAAATTGAAACCCGGGGGTTTTCGCTTTCTTGGCAGGTCGTTTCCTTTGACCACCGATCCACTGGCCGAAAAATTGCCTGGGGTGTTTTATCCGGACAAATCTTTATATAAAAACCTGTATTTCAGGAAAGGTGGGCCCCAAGGAAAAATCCCCGAAGTTGATTGATTTTTTCTTCTTCTTCCTGAACGTTCCGCAGCAAAAAAATTGTTTTTCTGTCATTTGTGGCGAAAATGTCGTTTTCCCGCACCAGCATTTTTGACAAGCCGGCCCCCGGTCCCCTTCAACATTGTAAAAAAATTGTTTTTAGGTCTTTCTCAACAAAAAAAGGGAAGACGTGGCTAGAAAAAAGACCGCTTTTCGAAAGTTAGGCCATTTGTGTGCCCCGGTTTGGGGGCGGACAGAAAATTTTCAAAACGCATCACACGGGGAGTGGATGTAAAAAAAAAAACATAGTGCTTATTCCGTTATCCTCGTTAAAAGATAAAAAAAAAATAAAATAAAAATAAAAAAAAACAGGAAGAAAAGGGGCAAGGAGAAATTGAGAGGGGGGATAAAAAAGGGGGGAACTCCTAGAAGAATTTCGAGGGGGGGGATGTGTTTATAAAATTTACAGGCTCCGGGGAAAACCCACGGGGGAGGTTGAAGTAGGCTGTCCTTTTAGAATGGTTTACTGCCTGAAAAAAGGGTCACACACGCCAACTTTTTAT
>CM054139.1:16594193-16612732 GCA_028751875.1 Rapana venosa | reverse complement strand
CTCTTACAGCGATCACCTCCTAACTTGTATTCTCATCCACTATTTGGAGGAGAGTAGTTTCGTTCTTGCCATTGTTTCTGTGGAGAGATAGGACATTAGGTTAGATAAAGGTGGTGGAGGGGTAGGATGGTTAAGGGATGGAAGAAGTGTAGTAAGAATTGGTGGTAAAGGGGATGAGGACTAAGAGCATCTTGAGGGAGAAATTAAGGGAGGGGCTGGGAGGAGATAAGAATGGAGGGGCGATAAGGAGGGAGGGTTTAAGAGAGTGGAGGGGGGGAGGGCTGTGGATAAAAGGGGGGCTGGTGAGGACTAGAAAGAGTCTGGATAAGGGATGGGCACTGCGGGAGGGGGGGAAGAAGAAGGAGGAGGTGGTGTCTATGACGTGCAAAAAGAGGGCGAGATACTAAAGAAGTTAGAAGGTCCATTTTGAGGCGGAGGTTTTGTCTTGAAAATTGGCAGGCAACTTTTAAGCTAGAAGTTCTTTACTTTAGGTAATAAGCAGAAATGGTCCACTTTCATTACTTTTATCTGTGTGTATAAGTTTGTGGGGAGGAGTGTGATTTTGGAGTACGTTGAATCGTAAGGAAGTAGGGATAACTTAGGTGGGGAAAATGGGTAGAATGACCGAGGTAAGAAAGGGGAATTATCACACAACTCACTCACCTATCATTCCGCTTTGTCGGGACCCCGTTGGAGTACCCGCACCCGCACGGACATCTTGCAAGCGACCGCCCAAAAGGTGACTGTCCTGGCTGCTTCAGGAGTTTGGACACAGTGAGGCCGGTCACTCCTGATGTAGATATCCATTTTGCGTTCGTCCCCTCCTCCTTGCTCCTTCCACCATTCCCTGCAGTACTGTCTTTGACAGCTGATATCCATGTGTTGGCCATACCATTTCAGTTTCCTCCGTTGACCTGTATCTAGCCATGTGTTCTTTTTCCACCAGTGCCATCGATCTGCTGCCAAGACATAGCCATTGTTTCTTTACTTCTCTGAGGGTGAGTTCAGGATCCGCCTGACGCACTGCATCTCATAGGCATGAAGTGCGACGTTCTAGATTCGGCGAATGTTGGTCCATGCGTCACAGACTGTCTACAAGGCAATGATCGACAAGAGTGCCTTGCTCAGAGTCTGACATTGTGTGGAATTCTGATGTGCTGGTTATCTTCACACGTTGCGCCAGCTTAGTCGATGGACGAAGTGGCCACAGCAAGTCTGAACTTCACCTGCGAGTGTGTGCTCGGACCTTTTTTGTGATGACTGCTCAAGGTTCTGAAAAGTTTCTACCGGATCCGTCTAGTGTCACCCCACCCCCCCTCGCGCCACCATCTTGATGCATGGTGGGATGGTTTGGGGAGTACTGTTCCTAAATCTGTCTCTGTTCCGTGATGATCTCCATACCGCGGGCAGTTGGCTGAGTGTTTCCAGTCTGGTGGGATATCCGGGATCTTCTTTCACTGCGCCCCATGAATTTCGATAGCTTCTGCGAAATCGAGATGTGTGGTGGTCTTGAAGTCAAGAGGTGGGCCCCTGCATGATGTTCTCCAGGAACACGGTGAAGAAAAGCGGAGCAGTGCGGGCAGAGCCCTTGTATCGAACTCCAACTGAATCCCCTGGAATAACTCCCCGATTTCTCCACACCATGAGGTATGCACGGTGGGGTGCTGCCATACAGCGCCTGGATACATAATCATCCTCGCTCTCGAAAGTTTATAGTCTCCTCATGACTTCCACAGAGCTTCTGCCACACACTCGAGTCTCGAAGCCTTCTTGAAGTCAAATGAATTGAGTGAGAGCTTATTTGATGTGGAATGCTTCTCTATAGCATTCTGATGTATGACGCTATATCTGCTAGACATGCTTCGACCTGTCTGAATCCGGCGCTGTTCATCTGATAGGATTTCTCATGCGTGTGTTTCAGTCTGTTCAAGCAATTGCTAGCATGAACGTTGCTTGATGCTATCAGACCTGATTGTTCTGTAAGTTGCACTTCTTCATCTCCCTCTTTGGAAGTGGAACATATGATTGGGTCCGACGGCAGGCAATCTTCTGTCAGATCGTTGGGCAGAGGATTGTTAATGCCTATCGAAATCTGCTATGGCCTCCGTTCTTGATGAAGCCAGCCGGATGTTGTCAGCCCCTGGGGACTTCCTCCCTTTCAAGGAGTCTTACTGCTTCTTCTAACCTCTCCTCCAGCCCCTAGTGTGCTTCAGGCTTCTGAGTGCGGGTGGGCTGGATCTTGTTCGTAAGTTGCGCTACGAGCAGCCTTGACTTTGTAGTGTACAGGTCGCTGCGCGCAATAGGCTCTGTCCATGCATCGTCATAAATGGCGCTCTCTTGTAAGACAGACCCTCTTTGTCTTCAATTAAACGAGATCTTTGGCTGCGTGCGGACTATGGGTTAGACCTTGAGGGGTCTGGTACGCCGCCTTCTGTCCATCCTGTTCCGCCATTGCCTTCTCAACCTTGAGCATGTTCTGACATCCATTTTCCCCATGGCCTCGGTCTTCTTCCTTCTTGATTGACCTGTTGACTGTTCTATTACTCGTCGCCGGGTCTGGGTTTTTGTTCTGCTCTGGCTTCAGCTCCCTAATGTGGTCGCACGGGATCCAGAAATCGTTGGTAAGCCCACGGTTGGTATGGTTCCATTCTTTACAAGGATCGGTAGCGATGGTCTCTGCGGGGAATATATATTCTTTAATTAATTCTATTCCTTTTATATCGAGGATAATGGAATAGGCATTATATGTTTTTTAAACCTCCAGTCCCTGTGGTATGCGGTTTTGTAAATTATGGTCAGCTGTTCCCACTGAGGGGGATGAGAGATTCAGAGTAAGTTAGGTTAGGGGAGATTGTAGAATAGGGGTAAGGAAGGGGTAGGGTATGGGGGAGGAAGGTAGAATAAGGGGGTAGGGAGGGGTAGGTTAGAGGAGGAGGTAGAGATAGGGAAGGAAGGGTAAGTAGGGGAGAGGTAGAATAGGGGAAGAAGGGTAGAGTTAGGGGGAAGGAGGTAGAATAGGGAAGAAGGGGTAGTTAGGGGAGGAGGTGAGAATAGGGGAAGAAGAGGTAGGTGAGAAGGGGAGGAGGTAGAATAAGGGGTAAGAAGGGGTAGGATTAGATGGGAGGAGGAGGTAGAATAGGGAAGGAAGGGAGGTTAGGGGAGGAGGAAATAGGGGAAGGAAAGGTGTATGGTAGGGGAGGAGTAGAATAGGGAAGGGAGGGTAGTTAAGAGGAAGGTAGAATAGGGAAGGAAGGGTAGCTTAAGGGGGGAGGAGGTAAGAATAGGGGAATGAAGGTAGGTTCTAGGGAGGAGGTAGAATAGGGAAGGAAGGGTAGGTTAGGGGAGAGGTAATTTGGGAAGGAAGTGGTTTGTTAAGGGGAGAGGTTGAATAGGAAGAAGGGGTAGGTTAGGGGAGAGGTTAGAATAGGGGAAGGAAGGGGTTGATTAGGGGAGGAGGTAGAAAATAGAGGGTAGGGTTTGGGTGGTTATGATTTTAGGAAGGTGGGTTGGGAGAGAGGAGTAGATATTGGGAAGGTTGGGAGGTTAGGGGGAGGAGGAGATTTGGGATGGAAGGTAGTAGGGGGAGAGTAAATAAGGGGATGTTGGGTAGTAGGGAGGTGGGTGATGAGGTGTTATGGAGGATGGAGGTTTAAGAGGGAAGATGGGAGGTAGGGGAGTGGAGAATAGGGGAAGGAAGGGTAGGTTTGAGGGGAGGAGGTAGAATAGGGGATGAAATGTGGAGGTATAGGTTAAGTATCAAATCAAATTCATGGGGAACAGAACCGGACCAAGGTGTTGGTTCCCAGAACAGACATTCCCGATAGCCCGGCGTTAACTGCTGGACTATGGTTCGTTTCGGAAGTCACATCCCCTCCTGAAGTAGTCCGTAATTTTGCCTTGTATTTAGAGAAATTTATTTAAGCTTAGAGACCTTTATGTCGTGAGAAGCATTTTTTGCATATCTATCATCGGGTATTCACTTTTTCTTTCAAAGTTTGGATCTTTCTACAGGTGGAGCAATGTATTCGGCTATATAAATTAATAAACAATCCGAATCGAATCTCTCTCTCCTCTCATCTCGCTCGCTCTCGTTCCTCCTCTCGTTCTCCCTAATCTTCTCCGTCTCTCTCTCAAATCTCCTCTCTCCGTATCTCTCTCTCTCACTCTTTCATCCCACTCTCTCTCTCTACGTTCTCTCTCTCTTCTCTTCACTTCTTCTCTCTCTCTACTCTCTACTTCTCATCTCTCTCTCTCTCACGAAAAAGAGACGTTTCTCACATATCATTCTCTTTAACAACATACCATTGTTCGTCGCCAACTGACGAGATCAATCTGCTAACGGTCCCAACATAACCTTCAATATCCCGACCCTAAGATATATTTTTGGTTCTCTCAGTACCTTTATTTCAATCATCAGCAGTCTTCTCCTCCCCAGGTAACCTAGCCCTCAAAACAAGACACACTTGTGGAGACTGATCGAAGAGAGAGAGGCCAAGAACGAGCCAAGCGAGCGAGTCAAGGGACAAAGATTTTCGACTTACATTCCATCCGCCTTCAAAGTCTGGATGTTTGTCACGGCAGCAAGAGCTAACACACAGCGTTTTAAACAGTCACTTTTTCGGGAAAACGGGGTAGCCTATGGGTAGGACAATTGCCTCGGAATCTGACACCAGTTCGATTCCTTTTCAAAGGATGATTTACCTCTGGATTAACATAAGTGCAACACCACTCTCCTCAAATAGGTCGTCGATGAGAATATAAACGCGAGGCCCCGTGTGCGAACGCACCGCAGAACACTTAGCGCACACGGTAAATCCTGTTCCGCGTTTTTCGTAAGTGATAGGCCAATGTGTGCCGGTGGGAACAGATGACAAATTTCACAAAACGCATACACACTAGGGACATGTGATTTAAAAAAAGACATAAGAGCTTATTCCATTATCCTCTATATAAAAGAATAAAAATAAATAAATAAATAAAAGGCAATCAAAACAGAACATGCCTTCTGGACTAGTCATGGTGGGGAATAATAAGGTGGCTTAGAGTGCTGGATACATAGGGTGGGGTTAGTGAGCGCGCGCGCGCGCCGCGTGTGTGTGTGTTGTGTGTACCGTCTGTGCGTCTGTGCGTCTGGCATTCGCGCGTTATATATCTAATCTTTATAAAAATTTACAGCAACCACCAATTGTGGGACTTCAACAACCTTACTTCTCCCCCGCCCCCTCCCCCCCCTTCCCTTCCGCTTCCCTCCACCAACGCCCTATTCCCCACCCCCCACCATCGACCTCCCATAAAGAGAAAGTCTCTGCACGTAAAACCCAGTCACAGTCAGTATTTCTCAACGATCCTTGGTGTTTTGGACGAGCCCGTGTCGAGGGGTTTAGGCGGTCAACTCGTGAGTCCAGAGTCGCGTTCGACCCCGCTACGCTCGGGTGTTGTGCCTGGGGAAAGACACTTTAACTCCTATTTTCCCTCAATCCACCCATGTGTTCAAGTGGGTAACCAGCTGCTCTGGGGAATATCTGGCGACGAGACTAGCGTCTGTCACAGGGTGGTGAAAAACCATCATTCCGCTTAAAACGCGACAGAAACCTATTAGCCTCCGGCTCTATGGGCCTTCTGGCTCGAAAGAACAACTTTTTTACTCAGGATAATGTACAGACCTTTCTTGCCGTTGTGTTTAATACTGATGGCAGACATATAACAGACTAGAGTGAGATACAGCAAGGGAGATTTACTGTTAGAAGGGCAATAGCAAAAAGTACACTAACTTTGAGGACTGCTGACAACAATGTGATTGATCGATCTTGTGGATCCATAAGGGGTGTGATTTCAGCACGAGCCCAGCAAGTAAAGTCTGGAAGAGGATCAGCACAAACACACAAGAGTTTTTTGACATGTGGGGGAAAGTTCGGGAATTTGGATGCAGAACTGACATGGAGAGTGGGAAGCAGAGAAACCACTGTTTACTGGTTGGTTGGCTGTCTTGAGGCACTCTCACAGAGGGTGTTCACAGTTTTGTACGTAGAAGGTGCTCTCATCAACACACACACAGACAAACACAAGACACAGACAGAAACACGCACAACACACACACATGGCATAAGTATCCGCATACTTGGAAAAATTCACGTTTGCAACAGCACACGACACACACACTAGGCACCACTCATGAGCACGAGCGCGCGACAACCACTTACTGCTCGCTCACTAACTTACACCAAACGCATACACACACACACACACCACACTGTTGCAGAACTGAGAAAAAAAAAAAAATGGTGGCGCGGCCACTTGTGACAACGCTCTTCTTCCCCCCGCCCCGCCATCACCCCACCCCGTACTCCCCGCTGGGAGAGCACCCAAAATGTGCCAGTGAATCGCCATACTGAGAGTAGAATGAAATCAAGTTCATTTCAAAGCTATGTCTCTCTTAAGCCTAATCCCCACGACTCCTGTATAGGTAATCCAAAAATAGCAAAAGGTTCCCATAACCTTGATAATCGTTGGGAGCGAGGCATCAGCGAGCCTCACTTCTCCAGGGGCCACATATTGAGGCGGCATCCCATCGTCCTCTCCTCTGCTGCTGTATACCTTCCGCTGACCCTACACGATGCAGGTACGAATTTACACTGGGGGTAACTCAGGGACTGTACTGAAAGCCCAAGCGCACAAACGGTCACCCATCCAGATGTTATCACGCTCGATGAGATTAACCTTGTCTGAGGAAAACGATGCTCTACCACTGAACTATCCGTGTCTCCACTGCCGCTGTAGCCAAAAAAAAAGGGGGGGGGGGAAGTCCGAAAGATAAAGAAACCCCACCGTTTCGGTTCTTAACCTTAATTTGATCACAAATCTCCCTCAATAAAGCCCTAGGCCAGGACAAGGAAAAACATTGTCAAAAGAAGAAAAGGGCAAAACCAAGAACAGCTGAGGAGCTCTATGCCACAAGTTATCTACCCTTGCATTTCCCTCCCGTATTTGTGCGTGATGGTAGTCACGCAAGGGAGGGAGGGGGAGTGTTTGTGGCAGGGGTTGGAGGGGGATGACTACCGCAATTAAAGATCTTGAAATCGTAGGGGAGTAGTTATTGGTATTCCAGCAATGCAGGGATGCTTAAAGACAGTGAATGTATTCATGGAAAAGAGCACAACCCCAATATACTTAAGTGTACAGGCACGAGTCACAGAACAACCTACTGGCCAAGATTTGTCCTACAGGAACAGTACAAGGAGGGGAACAAGAAGAGCAGACAGAGAGACACGATGGAAGAACAACATCAGAGAGTGGAGGTCTGGCCTGGAGTGCTAACGAAAGCAGAGACGGCGGGGAGTGGAGGAAGCTGTTGTAAATTCTTCATTGGTGCCACACCGGTTCCCGGGACAAAGGGAAGGGTAGAATGCGAAGGAATGTAGTACAAGGAAACGTGTGCGTGTTCAAGTACAACAGTATATTATAGGCATTGAAGAATTAAGAGTAAAACACACACACACACAGACACGAGTGCGACGCCACACGCACGTTTCCCTGGTTTGGGAAGCATACCATGAGAGGACATGTGCTCTAATTCACTGTAATTTGAAAAGACGTTAAATTTAAAGAAGAACACGACACACGCGCGCAGCGCGCGCGCCGCTCCACGACAACAGACGCACACACTCACTCTCAAAGACACACAAAAGACAGACAGAACAGACTACAGAGCGAGAGAGAGAGAGAGAGATAGAGAGAGAGCGAGAGAAGAGATAGAGAGAGAGAGAGAGAGAGGAGAGAAGAGAGATGAGTAGAGAGAGACTCAAACGAGACAGACCCTGAACAAAACAGGACATGGCGACTAACAAAACAGTCCCCGTGGTGGATGCGGTTTTGTAAATTTTTGTCAACTGTTCATACTTGGCAACACTCTGGCCTACGCTTAGCGAAAAAAAGGAACAGGTTTAACGTGTACGCAATATTTCATAATACGTGCTTTCGCACACGGACCATCCGGTGAATAGTCCTCATCCAAAGGACGTCTGGGGAATGGATCGGTTAGTCATGTTAACTTCAGAGGAAAATATCCCCTCAAACGGGGATTCGAACCCAGGTCACAGTCCACAAGCGCAAGTGCCAACGCTACATATCAACCAGGCGAGCCCTCACCTCTAACAATTTCTTGTAATTCCCATTTCCATCACATCACCTTCATCGATCATCATCATGCATCATCATCATCATCACATCATCATCATCATCATCATCCCTTTTCCTGCATCCACTCTCTCCACCTTTGAATCTGGTGAAGAGAATGTATCGAGCCCTGGCGCAATAATGTAGCACAACGCAATCGACGTAGACGATGAATATCAAAAGAGGTTGTTTTCAGAGTGTGCGAACAATTATATATTGAATTCCAATCGGCCAGTACCGTAATTGTCTTTCTTTTAGGATGTAGTTGCTAAGAGTTATGTTCTAGTTTATTTGTTAATTGCGCATCGTAAAAGAATGATATGATTATTTTCGCTAAACGTCTTGCAGAAACCATCTCTTGTTCATATCAAGACTAGAAGCTTATGATTCGATGTACAAGAAGACAAGAAAAACAGCAAGCAAATGGTAGAAACTGGCATAGACAGGAACAAGCAACGAGTCGACCAGAAGAGCACCCTGTCTACTACCAATGGAACATGCACGACCTGACCAGGTCAACTTGCCAACGAAAAATCAAGCAGCCACCATGTTGTCAAACAATAAACAAAACTGTCCTATTGAACAGAAAAAAAGTTACAAAGAACGACACCATGTCAAATCAACAACCAACCCAAACCAACACAAGCCAAGCAAATAAAACAAAAACTAAATCAGCCTAATCTAGCCATGCCAAGCTAACCAACTAAACCAAACCAAGCTAAACCAACCTAAGCTAGCCAAAATAAAACCATACCAAACCTACCATACAAGCCAACCAACCAACCATACCAAACCAAAGCAAGCCAAGCCAAGCCAATTAAGACCAAGACCAAGCCAAGCCAACCCAATGAAACCAAACAACCAACCAACCGAACCAACCAAACCAACTCAAGCCAAGCCATCCAAATAAAACCAAACCAAGCCAACCAAGCCAAATGAAACCAAACAAGCCAAAGGCCAAGCTACCAACCAAAACCAACACATGCCTGCCAAGCCAAGCCAAATAATCAAACCAAGCCAACCTCAGCCAAGCCAATTGAAACAAAACAATTGCAAAGCGTGCCTACCAGCCAAACCATCTCAAGCCAAGCCAAGTCAAATAAATCCAAACCAGTGCCAACCTAGCGAAAGCAATAGATTCCAATACCAAGCCAAGCCAAAGCCAACAGTAGCCAAACCAACTCAAGCCAACCAAGCCAAAGGAAACCTAAACCTAACACCTAAACCAAACCAGCCATGCCAACTAAAATCATTCTAGTCAAACATAACCAATTCTACCAATTCAACCCATCTCAATCCAAACCATACGTGACCAAACCAAACCAAGCGAACTTAACCAAGCCAAGCAAGCTAAGCAAAGCAAGCATAAAAGCAAATCAAGACACTTTTATTTGAAAAAAACTCGAATTACACTAAGAAATTAAAACCACAGCACATTTACCTCGAGGAAACAAAAGTACAATGTTTGCCATACCAGCACTACCAAACACTATCTCTGTTACATGTAACTCGAAAGGTTTACGCTTCCTATCGTCAACTCCTAAACATGAATGTTCAAGGTTTCAACAATCCCTCTTTACCCTCTTGAAATCACTTGCCACACGTTTTCACTGAACTTAAAGTGCACTTTGTCATAGGTCTTAAGGACTTCGTGGTTCTAGTCTACAATTCCTCGTCTATCTCTATCTCGATATCTCTCGTCTCCTCTCTCAGCGCTCATCTCGCATGCTCTCTCTCTCTGTTCCTCTCGAGTCTCTCACCTTCTCCTCACTCCGCTACCATCTCATCATCTTCTCTCTCTCTCTAGGCGGAACGAAAATACTGTAAAGTCTACAAGTATTCAATCCTATGATGTACGTTTTGTGTAAACCACGTAAACCATTTTCACCTTTGTTTTATATCCGCGTATTAACAAGCATTATCTGGCATAACATGGTCTCATAAATTTTCTGTAATCTCCCCTTTTATACTAGGTCTAGACCTGATCATTTCAGTCAATGTGAAAAGAAAACTGTGATTTGACAACTATCTTAAAAGTAACCGTAGTAGGTATGAAGTGTATTTGATGTTTCAGGTAACCAATGATTACGTAAAATATATTCGTGCTTGCTATATAAGATATATTCCTATTTTTGTCTTTTTTATTATTGTAGTGTGGCTAAGCCAATGTGGCAATTAAAATCATTTCAATTTCAGAGAGATTTTCTCACTGTTACTCTCCAAACACTTTATTGAAAACTGCTACATTTGATATACTCAATATGATGATTTTATCGCTTAGATAGCATCGTCCCCATGATTGGGTTTATGGTTATTTAAAGTTTAAACACTTGTAATTTCCGTTCTGTATACAGTCTATAAATTGTTACTGACTCTTCTTTTTGTATATTTCGCTATACTATATTTGTGTGTATTTCTTCTTTAACATCATCATCATTATTTTTGTGCTTTGTTTTGCCAGTGTTATGAATATCGCACGGTCATCCTGAGCCCCTACAAAAGTATAGTTGGTCAAGGCCAATGTACCGTTAAATCATTTTCAGAGTTCAGAGAGAGGTCAGTGGTCTCTCTCTCTCTCTCGCTCCTTCGGTGAAAGTACATTTACACAATAAAAACTCACACACACACACGCACATTACACACACACATCGCAAGCTCTCGTCTCCAACCAAAAACTATGTGAACACATTTTTTTTTAAAGAAAAAGACAGGAAGAGGGCAAAAGAAAAGAAGACAAGGAGGGAGGACGCCCCGCCAATCCTAATTTGATTTGGTGATGTGTGATTCCGAAAAATGTCTTGGGTCAAAGAGAAAAGTGAGAGACATCTTGTCACGGTTCTGAGCTCCCAGATCCAAGCAAAAACAGCACAGCACAAAGTGGCTGATAAAGCAAATTAATTCTTTATCTTCCCTATAGCATTCGCAGACGCAAGACTGCTATTAAACATTATAAGGGGATCGTAGTTTGTATTGAATGTGGTGTAATTTGTTGTGTGTGTGTTTGTGTGTGTGGTGGTGTGTGTGTGTGTGTGAGAGAGTGAGGAAGATTTTTGGTTGTGTGATGCGTGTTAGGGGTGGTGTGGTGAGAGAAGAGCTAGAAGAGAGAGCAGAGAAGAGAGAAGAGAGAGAGAGAGAGAGAATGCCAAAATGACAAATTCTTTATTTCGAGATAAGAAATAAAGCACCCTTTGCTTTTTACATCCAGTCCCCGCCCTTAAAATATTATGATAATAAAAGTAAATAAAGCCCCATAGCAATACACCTACACAGCTTACGGAAAAAATACTACAACAAAAATCCCCACAAAAACCAACCGAAGAGAGAGAGAGAGAAGAGAGAAGAGCAGAGAGAGAGAGAAGAAGAGAGAATGTGAGTGAAAGATAGAAGAGAGAGGTAGCTACAATAAATGTAAAGCAGAACAGAAAACTACAGAAACAACCGAAAAGTACAAGAACCAAGAGCAAAACAAAACGGCAACAACAACACGGAGAGGGAACAACCGAGATAGTTCCCCCTCAAAAAAGCACAACACCCCCAAAACCCAAACCAATACAGTACCAAACAATGCATAACCTCCTTAAAATAAAGGAAAACAAACACGTAAATAGTTTCTTTTTGGATAACAGAAAACAAACGCAAAAATTCTTTGTAGATTTTGAGAGTTAAGAGAGACAGAAGATCGAGAACAGAGTCAGACAGACAGACAAGAGACAGAGAGAGGCGTAGAGAGAGAAGAGACAGACAAGATAGACAGAGACCCAGAAGAGAGGACATAGGAGAGAGGGCAGACAGTCAACATATAGAACAGAAGAACAAACGAGAGAGACAGAGAGAGAGAGAGAGAGGCAGAGAGAGAGAGGAGAAACAGAAGAAGAGCAATTGCAAAAGAAGGATCAATTAATACTGAGCTTCAATATTTCCACTTTTTTCTCTATCAAACTCATCCATTTGGTTACTCTTCCACCTCCCCCAGCCTCCCTCCCCCCTATTCTTGGTCCCGCCGTCTCCTTATCAGCATCACCAGCTTCTTCATCCAGCACATCACAGTTAGCAAACAGCAGCAGCAGCAGCGGACGGCGGCGGCCGGCAGCAGCAGCACTCAGCATGTCCAACAACTCCTATACACGACGACGATGATGATGATAATGATGACGACACAACGACTGATGATGATAATGATGAAGACGACAACGATGTGGCGACGATACGATATTTATCATTACGATCTCGTTATGTAGCTATGTAGAGGGCCCGTAGCTATGGTTTAGTCTTCGCCTAGCAACATCCAGCTCAAATGGTCCACTAGTGTTCCAGCCCGGTGCATCCATAGCGACGGAGACTCCGTGGGTCTGTCCGGCCTCATACGGTTCCACACAGGTACCCCTTTAACCTCACTGGTGCTGGTTTGAACCAGTGATCTGCCTGTTGGACTGACGGCACAGCCGCTAGGATTACATTCTAACATGAAGAGTGACAACAAGCCAGTTTGAATACATATACTTACAATCATAGTGAATGATATCAGCGAGGAAAACAATGAGTCTATGGCCCTAGGAAAAAACCCAAAAACTCCTGAACATGGGCAATTTTAACACTGTAAGTCTGGAATACAATGTGCATCCCCTCCCTCTCTCAATTCCTCTCCCCAAACCCCCTTTTACTCCCTATCCCTCCCCCACAATCTCCCCGTTTTTCATCCGAACCCGTTTCCCCCCCCCCCCCCCTACCTCCCCACTCCCCCTTTTTCTACTTATCATCCCTCCCCTAACCGCTAAAAAACTCCTATCCCAGCCCCCTTTCTACCCTATCCTCCCCCTTCTACTCTATCCTCCTAACTATCCTTCCTTCCCAACCGCCATTTCACCCCTCCCCCCCATTTCTACTATCCCTCCCCCTAACGGAACTCTCTTACCCCACCCCTTTCTACCCTCCAACATAACCTTCCTTTCCCTAGTTCCCTTCCCCCAAATTAATTTTTATTTAAAAAAACAACTACAACCTACATCGGAAACAACAACAATCCCTCCTCAAAAGCGGATAATAAAGTTTGGGGTGATCCCTGTAAGATCAAATAACTAACCCAACAGCTAGCACTACCTTCAGCCTTTTACAACCTAGCCATTTAACTAGCAGTTCGCAGAACTTTAAAGGTATTTTTTTTCCTAGACAAGTTCAAAATTGAAAAAAAGTAAGTCTGACATACACTCACTCTCCCACACCCCTATAGACCCCCTTCACTCCTCGCGTCCCCGACATGTAAAACAGCAATGTCTACAATTTCATAATAATATTTTTTGCTTCAGTTCCACGAGGATGGGAAGGTGTTTACTAAACTACTAAGCAACTTCACATAATAAAAAGGGAGTGATCCTGTTGAAGACTTTATTGTTATTATGTAAGAAAGCCGGAAGGGAAGTATATATGTACAATGAAATATTCTACAAATGTGTTTCAATTCGATTCCACTTAAACGAAGATGTCATATACACGTTAAAAAAAAATGTAGCTTAAGACTGTCACTTAAAAAGTTTCTGTACAAAAGCACCCTAAATGTGAAACAGTACACGTGCAGGTGCAAGTTAAATAAATGAAAATGGGCAATAAAACGAACAATTGTGTCCACACCACATTTGTGTGGCCTCTAATTTTGCAATTCATGTTCCGTGATTAGATTTTAGTTTATTTTTAACAAGGGATAGGTGTGCATTTATGGGTGGAGTATATCGAACGGCTGTACAAATATCGCTAAAGTGACTTGCCTAGTGTAAATATTCTTGATCTATTAAACTTTTCTGAACACTGAAACTGGAACCTCTTATCTCATCTAAAGACTCAAGTTAAAGAAGATTTTTTATGTATTTACTAGTTATTACATCAAGCACGCAGGATTTCTCTCGTGACTTTTGGGCAGCTCCTCCCCATGGAGAGCGTCTATTGCCACATGATGTCTATCGCACCCATTTTTTTTCTTTTCCGTGTTTGCTGCTGTATATGGTTCTTTATCAGGAGCTTTTTTTTCTACAGAAAATCGAAGTATGAGACTCTGAGCGCGCGACTCGCGTAAGGCGGGGTTTCTTTTTAGTGGGGCGAAATAATTAGAGTGTATACACAACGGCCTCGTTGATCGTACTCTTCCGAAAGACTATGCCCAAACCACCACTCAGGTCTAATGGATGTAGGGGCAAAGTTTTATGGTCCAAAACGGGATTCCAACCACCAGCAACACTTCCGACCGCGACTTTTCGCTTTCTAACAGCGCGTACGCAACACCCATATGTTTACAGATATAGACCAATTTAATAATGTACCAGGAACTTTGCACGCCCTATTAAAGTTGTGTTTCAGACAATGATCTGTATGTAGAAAGTTTGGTGTATGGTGGTGTCTATAGAGTGTTTGTGTGTGGTGTTGGTGATTGCATGTGTAATACATATAGTTTGAATGAAAGTGGCTTTTGATGAGGTTTTACAAGTTACAAGCACTAATACAAACTCCATATCGACAGATCATCTTCTCATCATCATCACATCATCATCATCATCGTTATCACGTCAAGTCAACACCTCAAAAACATCTTGAATGTTGGCTATACCAATACTGACAGGCAGGTTGATACATATAAAAATCTCGAAAGACACTAAAAATGGCTAAATTCCCATATTGGTTAAAACATTAAAAATAACTTCAAATAAAAATGTCATCTAGCGAACACACACACATACATCTCTCTCTCTCGCAACCATCACAATTACCACAAGCACTCACATTCCCAAACAACATCACACATCTCACACACACACACATACACATTTCATACCACAACCAGACACGACACACTAAACACAAACACACACAAACACAGCTACACACACACACACACACAACACAGACACACCAGACTAGGACTAAGAAATACAGACTAATACTTAAAGATTACCGGCACGCACATACCAACACGCACGAAGCACGTGTTGTGCGTGTCGCAAACGTCATCCCTTCGCGCACTCATACATATAATACACCGATGTATAATAACAATTTTTAAGGACCATTGAACTAAGAGACTGGAGAACTATCGTTCACACACACACACACACACTCCCACACACACACAGCCACACACAACACACACACACACACACACACACACAACACACACACTCCACACACACACACATGCTATGAACGCTCATAAACAATGACAAGTCAGGCAAAATAATTAAAGATATATACAACTAGGTTTGCAGTCGTTGTGAATTTTAGAATTCGAAGGATTAATGGC
The DNA here is from genome assembly GCA_028751875.1 of Rapana venosa. Lineage (NCBI taxonomy): Eukaryota > Metazoa > Mollusca > Gastropoda > Neogastropoda > Muricidae > Rapana > Rapana venosa. The sequence continues at coordinate 16,597,278 of CM054139.1, read as the reverse complement.
ACAAAATGATTTCTATTTCTGTGTTTTGGTTTGCTGTGGGGCACTAAAACAACAACTGATATGCTGAAACAAGCAGGAGGTTCGTCCAAAAGAAAGTCGCCATTGCGTACAAACGGCTGACTTCTGAACGACTATGAGATTTCTTGGTTTCCCTTCTACCATTTTGTTTAGCAGATTCTGCCATACATTGGTTTTTTAATACTTAAGTTTTTGCGTACCCCAAATGATATCAAACACTATGGAACACATCTCTATGGTAAGATCAGGGAAAACAAGGAAGAAGTATCTTTTTGTCTAAAAAAAAGGTCACATTCCTCGAGAAAAAGACACTTGTTTGTGTCCTGTTTTGACTTTAGCTGCTTGTTAACGTCCCAGTTCAACTGGTCAATACAGTTGCCCAAAGAAATCAGCATCATCAACATCTTCATCATCATCTTCATTATTATTATTATTATTATTATTATTATTATTATTATTATTATTATTATTATTATTATTATTATTATTATTATTATTATTATTATTATTATCATCATCATCATTATTATTATTATTATTATTATGTTGTGTATTGCCCTCCGACCACTAAGTCCATATTAGGACTGTCACCTCATTAAATTTTAGCTTCGATAACTATAACGGTTTTCACTTCATATTTAAGATCAAGACATCCTAATCCCTTCAAACATCCAACATGGTCAACCTGAAAAACAAATCACAGTAATTCTTTCATCAGGAAAAGCTAATAAAACCAGGCCAGGCCAAGAATATCCTGGATTTATCAATTCCCCAAGAAAACAAATTTTCCAGTGGCAACTGTCTCTGAGGTGTTAAGTCATGCTGCATACGAACGTTGCTCAACTGTATTTAGAGTTTTTGACACGTTCTATTTGCCTGATAACACTTTCATTCTATTTTATGCCAATATTAACTCCCCTTCATAGGCTATGGTAAACAGTTATGTTCCTTTTTATTGCCTGAAATTGCTTAGCAGTTTAGATTGAAGCAACCATTTTTATATGAAATTGTAGAAATTGATGCTTCTCAATCTAAAACAAGCACAGGATGAAAAGAAATGATTTCGGACATCACTTTTTTCTTGATTTCTGAACAGATAATTATAGGAAAAAGACACCTTTAAAGTTTGAAACTGTCAAGTTAATAATAGGTTGTAAAAGTGTGATGGGAACAGCTTCAGCTGTGAGTTAAGAATTTGTGATCTCTACAGGGATCACCCCCTAACTTTTAATTCTTCCAGCTTTGGAGGAGATGTGTTGTCTTTCTTCCATTGTTTGTGGAGAGATAGGGATATAGGTTAGAGTAAAGGGGGGGGGGGGGGTAGGGGGGATGGGATGGGATGGTAGAGGGATTGGGTGGGGAGGAGCAGGGGCTAGGAGGTGCTAGGGGAGGGGTTGGAGGGAAGGGGTCTAGGAGGGGGGGAGGGGTGTAGGGGATAAGGGAGAGGACAAGGTAAAGGACAGGCTGGGAGGGGCTGGGAGGGGGGGATATAGGGAGGAGGTGGGTGCAATGGAAGGGGTGCATAAAGTGGGATAGCTAAAGGGAGGCGGCATTTTGGCTGGAAGGGTTTGTTAGAATATTGGCAGCTTTTTATAAGCTAGGAAGTTCTTTTTTAGGTGCATATCAGCCACTTAAAGCATTCATTACATTGAAGGAGGAAGTAAACTTAGGGTGGAAGAATGGGTAGAATACGGAGGGAAGGGGGGAATATATATTATTTTTATTTATTCTATTCTTTTATATCGAGGATAATGGAATATATTATATATTTATATGTTTTTTTACCTCCAGTCCCTGTGTGTATGTGGTTTTGTCAATTATGTCATCTGTTCCCACATAGATAGGCAGGAAGAGGGAGATATATTGGGGAAGGGGGGGGGAGGGGAAGAGTTCAGGTGAGGGGTGGGAAGGAAGGGGTTATGTCATGGTCTATAATAAGTGGGCCATATATCTTAAAGTATCAAATCAAAATCATGGGGAAAAGATGGTCAATGTGGTGTTTCCCATACCAGTATTGTAGAGACATGCCCATATCCCTGCATTAACTGCTGGACTATTGGTTCGTTCGGCAGTTCCTCTAGTCTTTGTATGTCTGTATAATTTTCTTTCTGAATGTCTTGTCTGTTTCTGTCAGTCAGTCAGTCACTTTCTGTCAGTCAGTCAGTCTCTTTCTGTCAGTCAGTCAGTGTCTTTCCGTCTCTCTAGTCAATGTACTCGTACTATTGAACACCTGCCATTATTTTAACCAGGATGTAGCTTTCGTCATTGGCTTACATCAGAAACAGTATAAACTGAATTGTTGATTTCCGCTGAATTCTGCCATGTTTAACCCTCAGTTTGTTTTAACACTAGCTACACTTCCAGAAAGCATTTTAAAAAGCTAGACATAATCCGATACCAGAGGAGAATTTATGTCACCTCAACACAGCAAAGGATAATATTAGAATAGAGCGGGAAGGAAAACTCCACACCCATTTTTCAAAGGGTTCGCCCTTCAAGAATCTTCTTATTTAAAATCCCTGTACTCCATGGTGTGTGTGTGTGTGTGTGCGCGTGTGTGTGCGTGTGTGAGCGAACGTGTGCGTGTGTGCGCGTGTGCGTGTGTGTGAGTGTGTGTGTATGTGTAGTTTACTGGGGATGGTGATTCTTATTCAGGAGACACACACACACACACACACACTTCACTCTCAATAAACGGTGCCCGAAACGTCTCAGGGATGTAGTCCACATATACTAATTCAGCATTTCTGTTGTTTTAAATGTGCTCCCTCTATTTCTCTCTCTCTCTCTCACTCTCTCTCTCTATCTATCTATCTATCTATCTATCTATCTATCTATCTATCTATCTATCTATCTACCCACCCCTCCTCCCCCACGACTCCCCCTATCTTTTTGTGTCTGTATCTATCTACCTCTGTCTGTCTGTCTGTCTCTTTCTCTCTATGTCTCTGTCTGTCTGTCTGTCTGTATGCCTGTCTGTCTGTCTCTGTCTGTCTGACTGTCTGTCTGTCTGACTGTCTGTCTGTCTGTCTGTCTGTCTGTCTGTCTGTCTGTCTGTCCCTCTCTC
>CM054139.1:16573026-16593693 GCA_028751875.1 Rapana venosa | reverse complement strand
ACTAGCGTCGACCCCCCTTCTTTTTTTTTTTCCCCCCAAATAAGCATCATAAATCATCTTTATTATTATGAATATTATTATTATTATTTATTATATTTTTTTTATTATATAATTTTTTATTTTGTTTTGCCCTCCAAACCACGAAGGCATATTGGGACGCACTCATTAAATTGCTTCAAACTATAACGGTTTTCACCTCATATTTAAGATCCTAATCCCTTCAAACATCCAACATGGTCAACCTGAAAAACAAATAATAATGTATGGAATTTATATAGCACTGAATCTTGTAAAGCAACAAATCAAAGCGCTCAGATTTTATTTCATACCACTTTAAGTTACGGCAGATCTCTCTCCGTGAAATTCGGGCTGCTCTCCCTGGGGAGAGCGGGAGAACGCGTCGCTACTTAGCGCTGCGCCACCCTTTCACCCTTTTTTATTTTTTTTTTTTTCCTGCAGCTGTAATATTTGTTTCCCTATCAAGTGGCTTTTTCTAAGAATTTTGCCAGTGGACAACTCTCTTGTTGCGTGGTTTTTTTACGTGCACTAAATAATTACGTGTAACACACGGGACCTCGGTTTATCGTCTCATCCGAAAGACTAGCGCCCAGACCACCACTCATGGTCTAATGGATGGGGGAAAAATTTCCGGTCCAAACGGGGTACGAACCGCCGCACACTTCAGACCCGGACTTTTCGCTTTCTAGACAGGCGCGTTACCTCTAGACCACCGATCCACCTGTAATCCACAGTAATTCTTTCATCACGAAAAGCTAATAAAACCAGACCAGGCTAAGAATATCCTGGATTTATCAATTCCCCAAGAAAACAAATTTGCCAGTGGCAACTGTCTCAGAGGTGTTAAGTCATGCTGCATACGAACGTTGCTCAACTGTATTTAGAGTGTTCGACACGTTCTATTTGCCTGATAACACTTTCATTCTATTTTATGCCAATATTAACTCCCCTTCATAGGCTATGTAACAGTTATGTTCCTTTTTATTGCCTGAAATTGCTTAGCAGTTAGATTGAAGCAACTATTTTTATAGGAAATTGTAGAAATTGATGTTTCTCAGTCTAGAACAAGCCCAGATGAAAGGAAAGATTTGGACATCCTTTTTCTTGGTTCTCTGAACAGATAATTATAGGAAAAAAGACACCTTTAAAGTTTGGAACTGTCAAGTTAATAATAGGTTGTAAAAGTGTGACAGGAACAGCTTTAGCTGTGAGTTAAGAATTTGTGATCTCTACAGGGATCACCTCCTAACTTGTAATTCTTCCAGCTTTGGAGGAGATGTGTTGTCTTTCTTCCATTGTTTGTGGAGAGATAGGGATAAAGGTAAGAGTAAAAGTTGGGTGGGAGGGGGTAGGATGGGATAAGGGATGGGGAAGAAGTGTATGGTAGAGGGATTGGATGGGCTGGGGATAAGGGAGTGGCTGGGAGGGGATAAGGGGAGGGGTTGGAGGGGATAAAGGGAGGGGGTAAGGACTGGGTGGGGAGGGAAGGGAGTGGGGTAAGGAAGGGGTTTGGGAGGGGGGAAGGGAAGGGTCTGGGAGGGGGGAAGGAATAGGGGTTGGGAGGGGAGGGGTAAGGAAGGGGCTGGGAGGGGATAAGAAGGGAGGGGACTAAGGGAGGGGAGGGAAGAGAGGGGGCTGGTAGGATGAAGGGGGGGGGGGGGTTGGGAGAGGACAAGGAAAGAGGGCTGGGATAAGGGAGGCACTGGGAAGGGGGATATAGGGGGAAAAAAAAGGAGGAGGTGGGTGCAATGGAAGGGGTGCATAAAGAGGGAGATAGCTAAAGGGGGATGAGGGAAGGGGTCATTTTGGCTGGAGGGGTTTGTTAGAATATTGGCAGTGGCAACTTTTTATAAGCTAGGAAGTTCTTGTTTAGGTATGCAGCCACTTAAAGCTTTCATTACATTTTATCTTATGTGTTTAAATTTGTGGGGAGGAGAGGATTTGGAGGTACGTTGAAGGACGAAGTAGGGGTAACTTAGGGTGGAAGAATGCGTAGAATACCAAGGTAAGGAAGGGGGAAATATATATTCTTTTAATTTATTCTATCCTTTTATATCGAGGATAATCGAATAGGCATTTATATGTTTTTTACCTCCAGTCCCTGTGTGTATGCGGTTTTGTAAATTATGTCATCTGTTCCCACTGAGGGGGGAGGGAAGAGTTCAGGTGAGGGGTAGGTTAGGGGGAGGAGGTAGAATAGGAGAAGGAAGGGGTAGGTTAGGGGGAGGAGGTAGAATAGGGGAAGGAAGGGGTAGGTGAGGGGGAGGAGAGTAGAATAGGGAAGGAAGGGGTAGGTTAGGGGGAGGAGGTAGAATAGGGGAAGGAAGGGGTAGGTTAGGGGGAGGAGGTAGAATAGGGGAAGGAAGGGATAGGTTAGGGGTTATGTCCATATATCTTAAAGTATCAAATCAAATTCATGGGGAACAGATGGTCAATGTGGTGTTTCCCATACCAGACATGCCCGATACGTTCGGAAGTCATCATCCTCTCCTGAAGTAGTCTGTTATTTTGCCTTGTATTTATATAAAGCGACCTTGTTATGTCGTGATAATCATTTTTATCATATGCAATCAGTCTGTATTCACTTTTTCTTTCAAATTTTGGATCTTACTACATGTGTTGCAATTATCGTGCCTAAAGGAAAAAAGGAGGTAAAGGAGTCCCATAACCTATAAGGTCGTAGGGGAGCGAGGCGTCAGAGACCTCACTTCTCTAGGGCCAGCATATTGAGGGCCGCGCCCATCTCCTCTCCCTCGCTGCTTTACCTTCCCTGACCCTAAAGAGGGCAGGTACCCATTTACAGCTGGGTGAACTGGGGCAACTGTACTGAAGCCAAGGCGCGCAAACGGTCACCCATCCAATTGGTAACCACGCTCGACGCTGCTTAACTTGGCTGGGGGAAAGCGAGTGCTCCGACCACTGAGCTATCCCGTCCCCATATCGTGCCTATAAATGAATAAACAATCCGAATCGGAATCTCTCTCTCTCTCTCTCTCTCTCGTCTCTCTCTCTCTCTCTCTCTCTCTCTCTCTCTCTCTCTCTCTCTCAACGAAAAAGTGACGTTTCTCTCATTCAATCTCTGTAACACCACCATTGTCCTCGCCAACTGACGATCTCATCTTGCCTAAAGGTCCAAACAGCAAGCCTTCCATCCCGATCCCTTGATCCCTTTTTTTTGTTCTCTGTCATTACCTTTTAATTCAATCATCAGCAAGTCTCTCCTCCCTTGGGTAAAGCCATAGGCCTCAGACGAAGGACAACACTTGGTGGGAGACAGACAAGAGGAGGAGGAGGAGAGGCCAAGAGAGCAGCAAAGCGAGCGAGTCAAGGGACAATTTCACTTACTTTCCAGTCCGCCTTCAAAGTGCTGGATGGGCAGAGGCTACACAGCAGTTTAAACGTCACTTTTTCGGGGGACGGGATAGCCTAGTGGTTAGAACATTGCGCTCGGGTTCGATTCCCGCTCAAGGGGATATTTTCCCCTGGAGTTAACATCAGTGCAGACTCCACTCTCCCCCAGAAGTCCTTCGGATGAGACTTTAAACTGTGTGCGAACGCACCGCAGAACATCTTGCGCACACGTTAAATCCTGTTCCGCTTTTCGTAAAAGAGTAGGCCTTTGTGTGCCGGTGGGAACAGATGACAGAATTCACAAAACCGCATACACACGGGGACTGGATGTAAAAAAGTACATAAGTGCTTATTTCATTATCCTCGATATAAAAGAATAAGATAAGATAAATAAGTAAATAATAAAAGGCAAGTCAAAAAGAAGCATGAACTGGCTATTGTTTGACCAGAGAGGGTACTTCTTTTTTTTTTTTTTTTTTTTCTGCCTCATCTTCTGTGACGTCCCCAGTCCTGCTGTTCCCACGCCGCTCACTCCAATCTCCCCGCCACAGCCATACCCAGATTTGTTATGTCTCATCCCCAGGGTTGGAAGTCCACAGGGAACCCATCACTATCAGGCCGCCGTAGGGTCACCAGCCAGAGGGGCCACTGAGCTAACATACGCAGGACACCACCTACTAAGCCCCCTACTAACGACAGTATTAGCTCAGTCGCGGAGCCAGACTGAGTGAGTTGCCCACCCAAGGTGGCAACCACCACAACGTCCCTCCAACGACCGTCCCCTGCGAACCCCCAACCCCAAAGGCTTTGACACAAACTCACCACAGGCACACAGAAGTGTATGGGGAAACCAAATCTGAGGTCACCATGAGACCAGAGCAACCGGGACCACCGAGGCAATTTTTTTATATAAATTGCATGATGATCAATGACAATGAGGATGGCACAGTTCTGTTTCTTGGCTTTTCTTCACTTCATCTCTCTGCGTTTCTTCTGTCTGTTGGGTTTCTTCTTCATTTTTTGTTTGTTGTTGCTGCCTCATCTTCTGTGACGTCCCCCGTTCCGCTGCTCCCACGCCACTCATTCCAATCCCCCGGACACAATCATACCCAGACTCATTATGTCTCATCCTCAGGGTCGGAAGTCCTCAGGGAACCATCACTATCAGGCCGCCGTGGGGCCACCAGCCAGAGGGGCCCTGCACTGCTGCTGGGTCACTTTGGTGGTGTTCAGTGGTGCCTGTTCTGAGCTAACATACGCAGGACACCACCTACTAAGCCCCCTACTAACGACAGTATTAGCTCAGTCGCGGAGCCAGACTGAGTGAGTTGCCCACCCGAGGTGGCAACCACCACAACGTCCCTCCAACGACCGTCCCCGCGAACCTCCAACCCCAAAGTCTTTGACACAAACTCATCACAGGCTTAGAAGTGTATGGGGAAACCGAATCTGAGGTCACCATGAGACCAGAGCAACTGGGATCACCGAATCAGAGGCAATTTTTTTTTTTAAATTGCATGATGATTAATGACAATGAGGATGACGTAATGATGCTGCTGTGGAAGTGCATATGCTTTGAGACTACTTGACAGGGTTGTACTCTACCTTAATATCATAATATATCCCGGCGTCAACCAGGCCCGAGAGATACAGACACCTGCAGTGTTGGTCAGGTAATTTGAGCAACACTCTCAAACTCACATCCGTTAAGTGGATGAAGCTCGACTGTGTGGTCCCAGTCTTCCCACTGAGCCCACAGCACACTCACTCTGGGTAGGAGCCGGCCGGAGTCCGAAAAATCCATATGACTCTTATGGGAATCGGACCCGCGACCTTCCAGACCGTAACCCAAGGCGCTAACCACTGCGCCATGGCGGCTGGTAGAGAGGGTACTTCTAATCTTGCATGGTGGGGGAAAAATTAGGTGGTTTAGAGGTGCTGGATACAGGTAGGGTAGTCTAGGTGAGCGTGTGTGTGTGTGTGTGTGTGTGTGTGTGTGTGTGTGTGTGTGTGTGTGTGCGTAGGCGTCTGTGCATTCGGCGCGTGTATTTTGTGTGACTTCATCACCCCATTCCCCTTCTCCTCCCACCACCCCCATCCCTATCCCCACCCCCAACCAATCTGTACCTCCATAAAGAGAAATCACCTGCCCATAAAACCCAGTCATAGACAGTAATTCTCAACATCCTTAGTGATGGCAACATTAACAGACTAGAATGAAGAACAGCAAGGGAGATTTTCTCGGGTTTCCACTCGTTAGAGGCCAGAGCAAAAAGAACACTAAGCATTGAGGACTGCTGAGCAGCAATTGATTGATCGATCCTGGTGGATCCATAAGGTGTTTTTATTTTCAGGCACAAGCCCAGCAATTAAAGTCTGGGGGATCACCAACGCACAGGATTTTTTTTTGCATGTGGGAAAATTTTGGGGACTTTGTGCAAACTAATGGGGTTGGGAAGCAGAAAACACTTTTTAAGGGTTGGTTTCTGTCTCAGAGGGGGGTTATACTATTATACCAAAGCCTACGAAAAATTTAACTTGCAAAAGTCGTGGAATTTTTTCACTTTTTTTTGGGTAAAAGGTGCTCTCATCAACACACACAACACACAGACACAGAAAAAATACACACATCACCCCCACACACATGCAAATTACCCGCATACAGGGAAAATTCACGTTTGCACACACAAAGACCACAACACACCCCAAACGTTAAATTGCATGCGTGCCATCACATATTCTCACCACTCCCACCCACACACACACACACACACTGCAAACGGGAAAATAAAAAAATGGGGGCGTGTCTTTGACAACATACCCCCCTACCCCCACCCCCACCCCATACCCCCGGGAGAGCAGCCCGAAATGTGCGCAGAGAAATCTGCCATTACTGAAGTAGATTGAAATAAATTTCAATTAAAGCAATTCTCCTTCCCCCTTAATCCCAACCCCCATTTTGACCCTGTGAAGGAAACCCCAAAAAACCCAAAGGTGTCCCATTAACCTTTTCTAATCGTAGGGATGGGGCGTCAGAGCTTCCACTTCTCTAACCCCCAAAAAATTAGGGCAGTTCCCTCCCTCTCCCCGCGCTTCCCCTTCCCTGTCCCTAAAGAAGGGGGGTAAAAATTATAGCGGGGTAAAACTTAGGGACTGTAAAAGCCAACGCGAAAAGGGTCCCCATCCACATGGTAACCCGGGCTCGATGCTGTTAACCTTGATTTGGGAAAGCAAGTGCTCTGACCACTGAGCTATTCTGTCTCTCACGCCGTAGGCCAAAAAAAAAAGAAGAAAAAAAGAAAGAAAAAAAACCCCCCACCATTTTGGGGTTCTTAACCTTAATTTGATCAGCAACCTCCTAAAGGGAAAGCCCTGGCCAACGAGAAAAACAATTTCGGAAGGGCAAAACCCAAGAGCACGGGGAGCTCCAGCGAAATTTATCTACCCTTCTTTTTCCCTCCAGTTGTTCGGATGTAGTCACGGAAAGGGGGAGGATGGTGGGGGGGGTTTTTTGGGGGTGGGGGTGTGACTACAGCAATTAAAGATTTTTAATAGTGGGGGAGGGCTATGGTTTTCCCAGCATGGTCGGGGAAACTTAAAGCCCCGGGGGAACAAAAAAAACAACCCCGCAAACTAAAGTGGAAAACAGGCAGGGGGTCACACAAACAATGCCAAGATTTTCCTACGGGAACATACAAGGGGGGAAACCCAAGAAGAAGTTTAGAAAACAGGGGAAACAAAAAAGAGGGGACTGGCTAGATTGCTACGGGAAGAGGGGACGGGGGGGATGGGGGAAGCTGTTGTAAATTCTTCATTGGCCCCACCCCGGTTCCGGGATGGGGGAAAGGTAAAAGGCAAGGGTGGAGTAAGGAAAGGGTTTGCTGTTCAAGACGAAACGGATATTATGGGCATGTGAAAAATTGAAAGACCACACACACACAGCACGAAGGCGCGCACACGCACGCACGCACACAAACACACGGGGGCCGCGCGTGTACACACGCACACAACAACCCACACAGAAGACACACAAGGAGAAGACAACAGAGCGAGAGAGAGAGAAGAGAGAAGAAGAGAGAGAAGGAAAGAGAGAAAAGGAGAGGAGAAGACTCAGACAGAAAACCCGACAGAAACAACTGGCTGACAACGAAACAGCCCCCGTGTTTGCAGTTTTTTAAATTTTGTTTTTTTTCTCCCGGACACCGGCCTACTCTTTACGAAAAAGGAACAGGTTTTAACTTCCAAGATGTTCTACGTGCTTTCGCACACGGGCCTCGTGTATACCCTCCCCAAAGACTCTGGGGAAGAGGAGTCGGTTAGTCATTTTAACCGAGAAAAATACCCCTTCAACGGGTTCGAACCCGGGTCAGCAGCCCACAACGCAAGCGCCCGCTTTAACAACCGGGCTATCCCGTCCCTGTAAAAATTTTTTTTTTCACATCTCCTCCATATCTTTTCCCCATCACTCCATCCCCCTTTTATTCTGTTGAAGGGGAAATAATCGAGCCCTTAGCAAAATGGCAGCAAAACGTTTTTACGTTGACGGAGAATAAAAAAATTTTTTGTTTTCAGAGTGTTTTCGAAAATTTAAAATATTGAATTCCATTGGGCCATTACCGTAATTGTCTTTCTTTCTTTTGTAGTTCTGAAAGATTGTTTAGATTTCATTAGTTAATTTTCTCACTTAAAAATAAAACTGTTTTTTTTCTCTAAACTTTGCGGGAAACCATCCTTGTTCAAAAAAAAGACTAGAAGCTTCAAATCAATTACAAAAGACAAGGGGAAAGGAAAGAAAATGAAAAACACATAAAAAGGAAGCAAGAACAAGGCAACCCGAAGGCGCCCTGTCTACGCCCAATGAATAACCCGACGAGCATCAACTTGCAACTAAAAAATAAAGCACCCAACCCAAGTGTCAAACGAAAACAAAAACTTCCATTGAAACAAAAAAAAAAATTTACAGAAAAAAAGCACATGCAAATCAAAAACCCAAACCCAAAAACCAAACCAACCCAACCCCAACAACCAAACAACACAACCAAGCCAAATAAAACAAAATAAACAACCCAAACAACCCAAGCCAAGCTAACCCAAAGCAAACCCAAAACCCAAAGCTAAACCAACCTAAGCCAAGCCAAAAAAAACCAAACCAACCACTAAACCAAACTCAACCAAGCCAAATAAAACCAAAAAAAAAACCAAGCCAAAAACCAACCAACCAAGCCAAACCAACCAACCCAAGCCAAGCCAAAAAAACCCCAAAACCAAGCCAACCAAGACAAATGAAAGAAAACCAACCCAAGCCAACCAAGCCAAAACCAACCAACCCAAAAGCAAGCCAAAAAAACCAAACCAAAACCCCAACCAAAGCCAACTGAAACCAAAAAAACCAACCCGACCAACCAAGCCAAACCAACTCAACCCAAAGCCAACCAAAATAAAACCAAACCAAGCCAAGCCAACCCAACCCAAAATAAACCAAACCAAGCCAAGCCAACCCCCAAAGCCAAAACCAACTCAAGCCAAGCAACCAAATGAAACCAAACCAAACTAACCCAAACCAAACCAACCAAACCCCAACTAAAACCAGCCCAAGTCAAACCATCAAAATAAACCAATTCAACCCCAACTCAAACCAAACCCAAAAACGACCAACCCAAAACCAAGCCGAACTAAGCCAACCCAAACCCAGCCAAAGCCAATCAAGGCAAGCAACAAATAAACCCCCAATTATTAATAAAACCGAATTACACAAGAATTAAAAACCAAGCCATTTACCCGAGGAAACAAAAACAATGTTGCAAAAACCAGCACTCCCAAACTTCTTCTTGTTAGTTTAAACTCGAAAGTGTTCGGTTTCCCTTTCTTAAATTTTCTAAACTAATGTTCTGTCAACAATCCCTCTTTCCCACCGAATTTCACTTGCCACCGTTCACAAATTTAAAAGTGCCTTTTTCAATTTTTTTGGATTTTTTTTGTTTTAGTCTAAAATTCTCTCCTCTCTCTCTCTCTCTCTCTTCCTCTCCTCTCTCTTCTCTCTCTCTCTCTTCTCTCTCCCTCTCTCTCTCTCTCTCCTCTCTCTCCCTCTCTCTCTTCCTCCTCTCCTCTAGGGGAAGAAATGCTTTGTCTAAAAGGTTCAACCCTTTTGAAAACTCTTTTAAACCCGAAACTTTTTTCCCTTTGTTTATACGATTTTATCAAATTCGTGGCATAACATGATCAGTTTTTTCTGTACTCCCCCTTTATACAATTCAGGATGATCATTTCAGTATTTGAAATAAAAACTGTGATTTGACAACAATCCTTAAAATTTTTGAACCTTTAATTAGATGTTTTGATTTTCAGGGACCTGATTGTAGAATTAATAGGTGCGAAAAATAAAATATTTTCCTTTTTCTTTTCTATATGTTTTGTGGCCCAAAGGCCAATGTGAATTTAAATCATTTCAGATCGGGAAGAGTTTTCCACTGTCTCCTCAAACACTTTTTTGAAAAACTGCTCTTTTGATAACCAATAGGGATATTTTTCTTAGATGCATTTTCTCTCTATTTTGGGTTAGGTTATTTAAGGTTTTATAATCATTAATTTTCTTCTGTATTCAGTCATAAATTGTTACGCATCTCTTTTTGTATGAGTTCGCTATCTATATTGGTGTTTTTTTCTTCTTTAATCATTTCATAAAATCATTATTTGTTTGTGCATTTGTTTTGCCTGATATAATGAACTCCTTTTCCATCCTGACCCAACAAATGATTGTGGTCCAAGGGCCAATGTACATTAAATCATTTAAGTTCAAGAGAGTTCAAGTTCCTCTCCCTCTTCGTAAAATGCTTTAGCACAATAAAAAACGCACACACACAACCACAACACACACACACACACACACACACACACAAAACAACGCAAGCCTTCTCCAACCAAATAGCTTTGAACACCTTCCCCTTTTTTTTTTAAAAAAAAAACAAAAAGAGAGAAAAGGGAAGAGAAACAAGGAGGGGAACTCCCCCCAAACCCAAATTGAATTGGGAGCTTGGGACCCGAAAATGTCTTGGGTCAAAAAAGGGGAGGACATCTTGTCACATTCGGAACTCCCAAACCAAGGCAAACACGCAGCACCCAGCCGCAGCACAGCAGCAAGCAGCACCAGCAGCAGTGGCTGAAAAGCGAGAGTATTTCTTGTCTTCTCTTGAGCAGTTTCGGCGACCAAGACTTGCTTTTTAAACAGTTGAAGGATGGGTTTTTTTGAATGCTAAATGTGTGTGTATTTGTGTGTGGGAGTGATGAAGGATTGATTTTGTTTTTTGCATGGTGTGCGCGTTTTTGGGTTTGTGTGTGGTGTGTTTGTGTGTGTGAGAGAAGAGAGAGAGAGAGAGAGAGAGAGAGAGAAAGAGAGAGAGAAGAGAGAGAAGAGAGAAAAGAGAGAGAGAGAGAAGAGAGAAAGAGACAGAGTCAGACAACGACAAGGACAGAGACAGAAAGGGCGTGGGAGAACAGACGACGTGATAAACAAGACCCAGAAGAGAGAGACATGGGGAGGGGGACAGACGTCAGACAAACAGAAGAACAGAAGAGAGACAGAGAATAAAAAATAGAGGCAAGCATGGTGTACGTAACGTAATGCGCTACCAAAAGCATGCACACAGTTGATCGCGTTTGTTGGGCAGCATGTCCTCACCCTTATGTTGATATGGGGAGCTCTCCAAAATAAATATCACACGACTGTCTGGAGATTCTGGGGTTGGATTTTCCCTTTTCTCCATCACTTTGTTCCTCTCCCCTTTTCTTTCTATCCTGAAAAGATCTTTTTTGTTTTTGTCTTGTTCCTACCCTTTCTTTTTTCCCCCTCAAAAAAAAGCTTTGAGTTCTTTTTCCCCCCTCAGTGTGTAACTTACAACTTTCTTTTTTTATCGCGACTGCATGTATGACTTGCATAGCTGAAGGGGAAACAGAACCCCTTCTACTGAATCATGTCCATCAAATTTTTATCTTTTTTTAAATTTCACTTTGGCTGACTTGTTGAAAAATGCATTTTTTTTGGGGGTAGTTTGAATAATAAAAAACAAAATTGTTGTTTTTGTCACACGACCAAATTTGCCATTTTTAACAAAATTTAAAGATCAAAAAATGTAAATATTTTTTTTTAAAAAACCAAAACAAACAAAAAAAAAACAAACAAACAACCCCAAATAAACCCCCCACAACGTATTTTTTTAAAAAGGCCTCAAGACGTAGGGATTTTTTGGGAGGAGGTGGGTTTTTTTTTGCTTGGAGTTATTACTTAAATCGTGTGTCTGATCAGGGAAAAAAGGAAAATGAAAAAATAAAGATAAATTAACGGGGCTTCAAAATATTCCACTTTTTCAGAACCTTCACCCCATTTTATAAACTCTTCCCCCTCCCCCAGTTTCCCCCCCCCCCCCCCTCTCTTTTCCTTTTTTCTCCTTATCATCATCATCATCGGGCCACCAGAGCACAGCAGCACCCGCAGCAGAAAACACAGAAACCAAAACACGGCGGGGGCGGTAGCAGAAGCACAGTAGCCGGGGACACATGAAACAGCGATGACGACGACGATACGACGACGACGATAAGATGATTTGATGATGATGAGACGACGACGAGGAAAGGACGACGTGGGGGCCCGGGACGATGACGAGGGGGGTACACGAGATAAAGACGACGACGATGAATGGGGGCGACGACGACATGGGGGCGACGAGACGATATTTATCTTAACATCTCGTTTTTAAGCTATGGTAGACCCCTAGCATTGGGTTTCTGCCCCTAGAAACTTCAGCTCAAATGCCCATTTTTTTCCATCCCCTTTTGCATCTTAGCAGACTGGGGCTGCTTGCCTTTTCTTCAAGCCATGATGTTTCATTTCGGGTACCCCCCTTATGCCCATGGTGGGGTTTGAACCCGTGACTGCTTTGGTTTATGGCAAGCCCCCAAAGGGGTTAAATTCAAACACGAAGAGGACGAATCCTTTTTGGTCATATACTTACAATCGGGGAAGATTTTTGGGGGAAAACAAAGTCTGTGCCCGGAAAAAACCCACCCAAAACCCCTGAACGGGGAAATTTTTTAACATTTTAAGTCTGGTTACAACCGCATCCCCTCCCCATTTCTCCTGTACCTCCTTTCTTCGCCCTCCTCCCCTCCCACCCCCACCCACCGTCCCCCTATCCCCATCCCCCCTTTTTATCCAAAACCCTCCCTTCCCCTTCGTCCCCCCACCCCCTTTAAATCCCCCCCCCAACAAACCCCCTTCCCCACCTCTTTCTCCCCTATTATCCCTCCCCCCTTTTACTTTCCTCCCCTAACAAAACCCCCCTACCCTACCCCTTTCTCCCCTATCCCTCCCCCCCCCCTTTTCCTATCCCCCCCACCCCCCCTTTACAAAACCTCCTTACCCCCCCTTTCTACCTTCCCTCCCCCCCTTTTTCTACCCCCCCCTTTTTTACTACCCCCTTCCCCCACCCCTTTCCCACCCATCCCTCCCCCCTTTCTTTTTACCCTTTTTAACAACCCCCCCCTTTCTACCCCCCCCTTTTCTAATCCCCTTACCCCACCCACCCCTTCTACCCACCCCTTTCTATTTCCCCCCCCTAACTAACCCCCTCCCCACCCTCTTCTCCCATCCCTCCCCTAAAAACCCTCTTACCCCCCCTTTCTAGTCTACCCCTCCCCCTACCTAACACTCCTTACCCCCCCTTTTTTAAAACCCCCAAAATAACTTCCTTTCCCTCTACCCCCTTTCCCCCCAAATATTTTTTTAAAAAAAAACAACCCGTACAGGGGAAGACAACAACACATTCCCCAAAGGGGAAAATTTAAAGTTAGGGTATCCCGAAAAAATCATAAAATAAAAACAAACCAGCTGGGCACTACCTTCAACTTTAAAACCACTTTTAACTAGCAGTTCCAAATTTTTAAAGGTTCTTTTTGCTATACCTGTTCAAAAATTGAAGAAAATGTAAAGTCTTATTCCACTATTTTTCCTGTATTTTCCGGACATGTAAAACGCAAGATACAATTTCAAAAAAATTCCCGATTCATTTCCAGAAGAAAGTTTTTATCTAATACTAAGCAAATTTCAAAAATAAAAGGATATGATGTTTAATACTTATTTTTTTATTTAGAAAGCCCTTAAGGGGGAATAAAAACATGAAAAACCACTTGGGGTTTGCAAATCGAAAAAGTGTAAACAAGATTCATATACACGTAAAACAAAAATGCAGCTTGAAGACATGATCCTTTTTAAATTTCTGTACAAAAGGCCCTCTAAAAAATGAAACATTCCGTGCAGGGAATTTTAAATAAAAGAAAAAAAAAAAAACAAAATTTGGCCCACTAAATTTGTGGTGTCCTCTCATTTCATTCCCTGTTTCCCTTTTTAGAATGTGTTTTTGGGTTTTAAAAATACTTCGAAAGCTTTAAAACCAGCCTCAAAAAAAACCATTCAAAAACCCAAGATTTTTCCTCTTCCTTTATCCATCCCGTCCCTCCTTAAAAGCCAAAAAATTTCCCTCACCCTGCGAAAGTACAACCTTTGTGTGTGGTGTGGTGCGTGTATGCTACATTTGAATTTGTTAAAAATTGTTAACATTGTTGGTTATGTTAGGGGTGGGTTGAAAAACGCTCTGATTTGTAAATGCAAGTATGCGCTCTGTAAAATTTCCCTTTATTATTATTATTTTTTCAGGGAATGGGGGTATTTAATATTTTTTTAATGCTTTTTCGATATTGCAAAAGTACTTAGCCCCTTTTAAAAAAATTTTGGATGCTATAACCTTTCTTTGACATTTAAACCAACCTCTTTAATAAAGATACGTTAAAGAGTTATGTTATTTATTTATTTTTTTATTTATTTTTATCCTTTAAGTCACGGAGATTTTTTTGCAAAAATTTGGGCTCTCTCCCCGGGGAAGCCGTTTTCCACAAAAACAGGGCCCCCTTTTTTTTCTTTTTTCCTGTCGCAACGTATTTTTTTCCCTAACAATGGGTTTTTTTTACGAAGGTTTCCAGGGAAAAATCCTTGTTGCCTCGGGTTTTTTTGTGCGCTAAATAAATAAGTGTAACACACGGGGCCTCGGTTTTTCGTCTCTCCGAAGCCCAGGGCCCAGACCACCACCTTGGGCTAATGGATGGGGGGAAAATTTTTGGGTCCCCAAAAGGGATTCAACACCCACACTTCCCACCCGGGCTTTTCGCTTTTTAGACAGGCCGTTACCTGTAACCACCATATGTGACATAAAAACCATGTTTAAATAAGACCTGTACTTTGCCTGTTAAATTTGTGTGTGCATACAATGCGTTGTATGCATGTGTAGAAATGTTGGTGTGTGTGTGTTATGGTGTGGTTGCTGTGTAAAAAATTTTGTTTGAAGCAAGGCTTTGATTTGGGTTTTTCAAGTTACGTATATCAAATTCCCAAACACACATCATCTCATCCAAACATCATCATCGTTATCAATCAATCAATCAAAAAACCTTTAATGTAGACGATTACAAATTGACGACAGGTTAACATATCAAATCTCAAAGACCAAAAATCTACTTTCAATTGGTTAAAAAAATTACAAAATAACTTCAAATAAAAGTCACGAACACACACACAGCCCCAAAACGCACGCACACACTTCCACACACACACACACACACAAACACAAAGACACCCCCAACACACACACAACGACAACACACACAAAACCATTGACAGAAAACAGATAAACTTAGATTTGCGCCGCACCTACGCAACACGCACAAACGCACGTTGTGCGGTGCAAAACACCCCCGCGCACCCCTACATATACACCGATGTAGTACAATTTTTAAGGGGCCATTTCTAAAAAGACAGAACTTATTTACACCACACACACACACCACACACACACACAACACAACACCAAACACCACACCCACACCACACACACATGTATTACGCTCATAACAAAAACAATCAGGCAAATAATTCAGAAAAAAATAAAATTAGGGATCATCGTCGTTGTGTTGGGGGGGGGGGGGGGGGGTTTTTTGGGGGGGGGGTTTGGGGGGGGGGGGGGGGGGGGGGGGGGGGGGGGGGGGGGGGGGGGGGGGGATTTTGTTTGAAAATTTTTGCCATTCTTTTTTTTTTTTTTTGTCCAAAAAAAAGAAAAACTAAAAAACCATGGACAAAAAAGAAAATCGTTTTTCTACAAACTGGTTCATTTTTTTCCCCGAAAAAAACCTTTTTTTTTTCCTTTTTTTGAATGGCATTTTGTTTTAAAACTTGGGGGGGAAAATTCCCCAAAAATAAAAAAAACTTTAAAAAATCTATTAAACTTGTAAATTTTTTAAAAACAAAAAAATTTTTTTTTAAAAAATGAGTTTGTTTTCCTCCGAAAACCCTTTGGTCCCCTTTTTTCAATAACTAAGGTTTTACCTATTTAAAATCAAACATTCCCTTTAAAAATCCAACATCAAAAAACCCAAAACACATAATTTTTTCTCAAAAACAAAAAAAACCACCCCAAAAAAACCTTTTATCAATTCAAAAAAAAAAATTTTATGCATTTTATTTTATACTATAAAATTTTCCAAAATTTTTTTAAATTTTTAATTTAAATTTTTATCCTTTTTCCAAACCAAAATTAAATCCCCTAAAATTGGAAAAATTTTTAACCTTTTTTAAAACCCAAATTGTAGCATTAATTAACAACCCTTTTAAGGGGAAAAAATTTAAAAAATTTTTCCTTTTTTAGAAAAGCCAAATAAAAAAGAGGCCAAATTTTTTTTTGATTTTAAAAAAATTTTAAAAAAAAAAAATTTAAAATGGGAAGTCAATTTAAAAGGTTTTGAACGAACTTTACCCGTATTAGTTTTTTATCTTTCGGGGAAAACCCCCCTTAATTTAAATTCTTCCAGTTTGGGGAACGGTTTCTTTTTCTTGGGTTTGGGGGAAAAAAAGGGTTTGAGAAATGGTGGGTAGGAAAAGAAGGATGGGAAAGGGGTTTTGGGTACTTCTTGGGATTTTCTGGAGGGGTAAAGGGAAAAAAGGGGAAAAAGGGGAATAAAAAAAGGGTTTTAAAAGGGGGGAGGGGGAAAAAGGGTAAGGGAAGGGGTTAGGGGGGTAAAGATTAGGGGGGAAAGGGAGGGGTGGAGGGAGAAGGGGGTGGGGGAAAGGGGGGGGGGGGGGAGGGAAAGGGTAAAGAAAGGGGTAGGGTGGGCGTGGGGGGGGGGGGGGGGGGGAAAAGGGGAAAAAGGGAGGAGGGGGGAAAAAGGGAAAAAAAAGTAGGTTTTTAAGGGAATTTAAAAAAAAAATAAAGCTTTGATAAATATTAAGGGAAAAAAAACTAAAAAAATAAATTTTAAAACCAAAAATAGGTGGGGGGGTGGGGTGAGGGGGCAAGGTAAAAAAAACAGGGGTAGGAGAAATTTTTATAATTTAAAAAAATGAATTTTGGCAATAAATTTTTTTAAGGGAAAAAAAAAAAACAGGAAATTTTTTTTTAAAACTTTTAAAGAAAAGCACTAGTGAAAAGGGGGGGGGGGGGAAAGGGAAGAAAAAGGGAAAAAGGGGGGTGGGAAATTTAAAAGGGGTATTAATTATATTTATTTTTAAAACGTGGGAAACGAAAAAAAAACAAAATTTTTTTTTTAAACGGGTGCATTTTAATTAAATTAACCGGGAAAAGCAAAAATAAATTATCAAGAAATAAATTCAAAATTTTTTATACAAACCAACCTTAGGGTTTTGGGGGGGTTGGTGGAAATTTTTAAAAAGGAGTTTGAAAAAACCCAACCAGATAACAAAGGGGAAGGGCCCAGTAGGATTAATGGTTTGGAGGAAAAAAATTTTGTTTTTCCCATAAGGCCCTTTTGGAAAATGAAGGAGTCATCCATTTTGAAGTTAAAGGAAAGCGTAGGCCCAACAGGGGGGGGTTTTTCGGGTTTTTCGAAGCAGTGTCATCAGATGAAAAAGGGGGCGAGTGGTTTTTTAAGGTGAAGGACATTAAAGTAAGAGCAGCCCCCAAACGATCCCCTTAACCCCAAATTCCTTTTGGACAGGGGATTTAATTTTTTGAAAAAATTTTCGGATTTTTTTTTGACAAACCGGTGAGGGCAGTGATTAATTGAAACAAAGTTCTGGAGCGAGAAAGAAGAATTGAGTTTTATCTTATAGGTCAAGAGCAAATTTTGTCGGAAAAGTGAGGAAAGGGTATTTCCCTGCATCAGCACGATAAAAATGAAAACTAAAGTGTGACTAGGTGGTTTCGGTGCTGGGTTGGGAATAAGGCATTTAAAAGGGGGAAGGAGTTATTGAATGAAGGGGGGGTTGTTTAGTTTTTTAGAACAACTTTTTCAAGAATTTGGAATTTTTAACTAAGTTTAAACAGGGCTGTAATTTTTAAAAGGTTGGGACAAGGTCAGCTTTTTAGAGAGGTGACTATTGGGTTTGAGGCTGTGGAAAAATTTGAAGAAGAAGGGGGAAAGTTTACTATTACGGGGGACAATTTTAAAAAAAGTTTTTTGAAGGGAAAAAGTTCGCAAAAAAACGGCAAGGGAAAAAAAAAACCCAAAAAAAATGAAATAAAAAAACAGCTTCTTTGTAACAAATCACAAAATCAAAACCTTAATCCATTAGCAAAACAAAGTATTATCTTCTCAAATTCTTGGCCACATCATGAAAACTCTCTTTTTCCCCCCACATCCACCTGCTGGTCTGCGAAGGTAGCCCTCTGCCTTCTAAACTACAAACCACTCTGAACTTCCTTCAAATTTTTCTGCTTCTTTTCGACAAAATCCGCAACTTCGCTCATTGGGCGATCCTTTCCACCTGCAATTTGTGATCCTCAATTTTTTGGCACCCTTCCTGTCCTTTTATTCAGCAAGCGGGAAAAAATCGAGACAATTCTGAAAAGGGAAGCTAAAATCGTGCGATCTCGACCCCCAAACCCGCTTCTCTTTTCGCGCAGTGCCCTGCCCCGCTCAACCCGCTACACAAAGATTGTAAACCACCTTGTTTCTGGGAATGTTCCTTTTCCCTCAAAAAAGCTTTGTCACACCATTACTCAAAAAACATGCCTTGACCCTAAAATTTTGAGAATTAAGACCCGTTTCCAATCTACCTTTTTTCTCTAAAATCCTTGATGAGAGTTCGAAACAGTCAAAAACACCTTCTCCCAAAATCTTCTTCCCGCGTTTCATCTGCCACGTGCCAACCCCCCACTGAAACCCCCCTAGTTTTTACACCGTAAAAATTTTTACTTTTCTGCTCAGGGAAAATCTCCCTCCTCACTCTTCGCTTTCTGACCTTCGACACATTACCCTTATCCTTCCCTCCCTCTTAAGAAAAAGTTTTTGGGGTTACTGACAGCCCCCCACCTGGGTTTTGATCATACGAATGACCCATTCCCGCATCCCCCGTAAACAAGATTCGTCAGTACCTGCCAACTAGAAAGTGGAGTTCCCCCAGGGATCATTCTGGGGGCCCGTTCTTTTTACTCTCTACACGGTCCACGTCACATATAATTAACCGTCATAATCAACCATCACTTTTATGCGATACCCAGATTCAAGCAGGGGCACTCCCAAAATCTGCCTCCCCCTTGATGAATATACCAAATGCTTTCAAAATACCCCCAAAATGGGTATAAGAACAGTTACAACAAACGCGATAAAACTGAAGCCAGTTGTGGGCCAAAAAAACCCCTCTTCCTTACACAGCTTTTAATAAAATTTGGCAATGATCAATCCCTCTATCCACTGCTGAAAGTACTAGGGGGCAATTTTTTTTTGACAACACACCTCAAACAAAAAAAAATCACCCAGACCTCCCGTCGTGCTTCTATCAATTACGAGTATTAGGCAATTCGAAAGTACCTTCCACAGAGGGAACACAAAAACCCTGCATTTCCCCTTCTTTTCACGTTGGACTATTGCAATTCTCTTTGTGGTCTGCCAGCAGCTATCCACCTCTTTAACGTATTTAAAATCGCAGCCGACTAGTCCTCAGAAAGAAAAAAATCGAGCACATTTCCCCCTCTTTCAATCTCCCAAGGCTGCCCCTGCCACAAAGAATAAACTATAAGATCAGTACTCTCTTTTTAAATGTCTCCCCAAAACACACCCTTTCCTACCTCTTTAATGCCCACCTGTACACCCTTTCTCGTTCCTTCGCTCTCTGCAATTCCTTTTCTTACAAAACCCCTAATTTAAAACTTCCACTGTTGGCCGTCCTCTTTCTCTTTTCTGGGCCCTCGATTTGGAAAGGCCCCCCTAACTCCTTCGCAAAGGCCTTCTTTTGACTCTTTAAAACTGGCCCAAGACTTGTTTCGAAACCCCTTCCCTCCCCTTTCTACCCCTACCCCCCCCCCCCTAACCCCACCCCCTTTTTTCCCCCATCACACCCCCCTTTTTACCCCACCCCTTCTACCCACCCCCCCTTTTTTACCTATCCCCCCTACCTAACCCTCCTTACCCACCCTTTTTATCCACCTCCCCCTAATAACCCCGCTTACCCCCCCCCTTTTTACCCCCCCCCACCCCCTTTTCCCCACCCCCCCCTAACTAACCTCCTTACCCACCCCCCTTTACCCCTTCCCCCCCTCTTTCTATCCTATCCCCTTTTTTTTTTTTTTTTTTTTTTTTTTTTTTTTTTGCTGCCTCTCTTCGTACTCCCCCGTCCTGCGTTTCCCCCGCCGCTCATTTCCCAAATTCCCCCCCCACAAAAAACACCCCCAAACGTTTTGTCTCCTCAGGGGCGGAGGGCCCCCAGGGGGCCACACTATCAGGCCACCCCTGGGCCCCCCAGCCAGAGGGGCCCTGCACTCGCGGGTCACTTTGGGGGGTTCATGGTCCTGTTCTGAGCAAACATACGCAGGCACCCCACTAACCCCTATAAGAATATAGCTCAGCGCGGACCAGATGAGTGAGTTTGCCCACCCGAGTGGCAAACCACCAAACGTCCCTCAACAAAACCCCCCGCAAACCCCAAACCCCCAAAAGGGTTTGACACAAACCCCAAAGGCACAGAAATGTATGGCAAAAACGAATCTAGTCACATGAACCGGGGAACTGGGACCCCCGAATCAGGGCAATTTTTTAATTGCTGATGATTCAATCGAGGATACGAATTAACTTGGGGGAAGTGCAAAACTTTTGGATATACAGGGGTGTACTCACGCACATCATAAATTTATCCCCGTAACCGGGCCCGAGAGATACAGACACCTGCATGTTGGTCAGGGGCTTTTAGCAAACACTCTCAAATTCGCTCCCTTAAGGGATAACTACGTGTGGTCCAGTCTTCCCCTG
>CM054139.1:16538971-16572526 GCA_028751875.1 Rapana venosa | reverse complement strand
GGTGACCCTTTTAAAGAGATCACAAAAAAAACTAACTCACGCGGGAAAAACAGCAAACCTGCTTTATTTTGGGCACCTTTTCATGTAATTTAGCTTTCCCAAAATTTTAAAAGGTGGCTTTTCCCAAAACCTGCCCAAAAAAAATTGAAGAAAAAACACTCATTTCCCCCTGTACTTTTTTCCAGACATGAAAAACAGCAATGTTTTAAAATTTTTCATAAAAAAATTTCTTTTTTCTTTTCCCCTGGAGGGAAATTTTTTTTTCTAGACTAAAAGGGAACTTCAAATAAAAAAAAGGGAATAACTGTTTAAGATTTATTTTTATTTTTTTAATTTAGCTGTAAGGGGAAGTAATAAGGGACATGAAATATTTCAACAGTTGTTTGAAAATCGAAACACTTGAAAACAAGTTTTCATATAGCGAAAAAAAATCCCAGTTTGAAGACAGTGGTCACTTTAAAAGTTTCTTTAAAAAATTGCCACCCTAACGTGAACCCAGTTAACGGGGGAAGGTGGAACTTAAAAAAAGGGAAAAATTAGAAAAAAAACGAAAAATTGTGTACCCCAAACGTTTGTGAGGGCCCCTCCCCTTTTAAAAATTTTTTCATGTTTCCTTTTTTGGGTTTTTAACGGGGGAAGGGGGGTTGGCTTTTATTTTGTTATATGCTTTGTACGGTTTGCAAAAGTGATTACCCTAAATAAATATTCTGGAGGCAAATAAATTTTTTCTTGAGAAAATGAAACTGAACCTCTTCAATTTTAAAACCATTTAAAATAGGATGTTTTTAAATTTATTTATTTTATTACTTAAAGTCCGCAGATTTGGGTGTTCCCCAGGGAGAGTGCGTCCCCCACATGAGCAGGGGCCCCCTTTTTTTTTTTCTTTTTTCCTGTTTTGCAGTTGTATTTTTTTTCTTTATCAGGGGGTTTTTTTTACTTTAAATTTTGGGCCGGGGAAATTTCTCTTGTTGCCGTGTTTTTTTTTTTTTGCCCCAAATAATTAGGTGAAACACCCGGGCTCGGTTTATGTTCATCCAAAAGGGCCTTTGGGCCGGGACCCCCACTCAGGGTTAAGGGAATGGGGGGCAAATTTTCGGGCCCAAACCCGGGTTTCCCAACCACCGAACACTTCGCCCCGGGATTTTCGCTTTCTAGACGGGGGGGGTTTACTTTAGCCCACCTATGTGTACTTTAAATATACCATTTTTTAAAAAATGTCCCTGAATTTGTGCACTCTAAAAAATTTTGTTTTGCTGCCCAATGGTCGTAGGGTAGGAAAAGTGTGGTGGGGTTTTGTGTTTTGTGTGATTGCATGTGAAAAAATTATTTTGGAATGCAGTGCTTTGATGTGGTTTTAAAATTTTTCGCACTAAAAAAAAACCCTTATCTTTCTATCATCTTTTTTTTTTCATCATCTCATTTTTAAATCATCATCATCTTCATCTTACCCCATCGTTTTCAAGTAAATTCAAGTCAAGTAAAAAAACACTTTAATGTAGGGCGTTTAAAATACTGACAGGCAGGTTGATAATATCTAAACTCGAAAGGGCACAAAAATGCTACATTTTTATTTGGTTTTTTTAATTTTCCCAAAAAAACTTCAAAAAAAATGTCACGAACACACACACTACACACACGCCCGCACAACCCCTTTCCAACACACAACCCCAAAAACAACACCACACACAAAAACCCCACAAAACACACAAACACACACAACACACACCCCACACACACAAACCACACACACACAAACCATTGAATAGAAATACAGATTTAAATAAATTTTTACGCAGCACATTTCGTAACACGCACGAATGACGTGTTGCGTGTGGGAAAACACCCACGCGGGACTCATTTCATATACACCGATGTTTTTAAATTTCAATGTTTTAAGGGGCCATTGCCTAAAAAAGACGGGACTTTTTTTCCCCAAAACCAAAAACACACAATTTTATTGGGCGCCTTTTTAAAGACAATCAGGCCAAAAAAAATTTAGAGAAAATGTAAAAAAATAGGTTGTCATTGTCGTTGTGAATCTAGAATTCGAATGATTTCTGGCACAAAACAATTTCTTTTTCTGTTTGTTTTGCTGTTGGGGCACTGAAAACGGCGTCCTGAAGGCAACAATTAAAATTCTGATAACAAGGCATGGGAAGGATCAGCCAAGATGGCTGTGGCTTTGCGTACAAGCTGCTGATTGCAGAACGACATGAGATCGCTTTGTTCTTCTCCAATTATTTTTTAGCAGATTCTTTCAATTCTCTGCAGGCCATTCTTGTTTTAAATACTAAGGTTATTGTACCAACAAATGACAGCAAAACTTAGAACACTCTCTATGTAAGACTTGCAAAACAAGGAAAGAATCTGTTTGTCAACAAACAATGAGTTCAGTTTCCTCAGAAAATACACACGTTGTTGTCCCTTTTGACAACAGCGTCAGTGTTAACGTCCCAGTTTAACTTGTGGTCTAAAACAGTTCCCAGATAATCATCATCATCGTCGTACTCCTCATTATCATCATCGTCATCGTTATCGTCGTCGTCGTCGTCGTCATAATTATTATTATTATTATTATTATTATTATTATTATTATTATTACTGCTGCTGCTGCTGCTACTACTACTACTAATACTATTATTATTATTATTATTATTATTATCATTATTATTATTATTTCATTTTATGCTGTGTATTGCCCTCCGACCACGAAGGCCATATTAGGACTGTCACCCCATTTAGCTTCAATAACTATAACGGTTTTCACTTCATATTTGAGATCGAGACATCCTAATCCCTTCAAACATCCAACATGGTCAACCTGAAAAACAAATTACAGTAATTCTTTCATCACGAAAGCTAACAAAACCAGACCAGGCCAAGAATATCCTGGATTTATCAATTCCCCAAGAAAACAAATTTGCCAGTGGCAACTGTCTCAGAGGTGTTAAGTTATGCTGTATACCAACGTTGCTCAACTGTATTTAGAGTTTTTGACACGTTCTATTTGCCTGATAACACTTTCATTCTATTTTATGCCAATATTAACTCCCCTTCATAGGCTATGGTAAACAGTTATGTTCCTTTTTATTGCCTGAAATTGCTTAGCAGTTTAGATTGAAGCAACCATTTTTATATGAAATTGTAGAAATTGATGTTTCTCAGTCTAGAACAAGCACAGGATGAAAGGAAATGATTTTGGACATCACTTTTTTCTTGATTTCTGAACAGATAATCATAGGAAAAAAGACACCTTTAAAGTTTGGAACTGTCAAGTTAATAATAGGTTGTAAAAGTGTGACAGGAACAGCTTTAGCTGTGAGTTAAGAATTTGTGATCTCTACAGGGATCACCCCCTAACTTGTAATTCTTCCAGCTTTGGAGGAGATGTGTTGTCTTTCTTCCATTGTTTGTGGACAGATAGGGATAAAGGTTAGAGTAAAAGGTGGGTGGGGGGGGGTAGGATGGGATAAGGGATGGGGAAGAAGTGTATGGTAGAGGGATTGGATGGGTAGGGGCTGGGAGGGGTTGGGGATAAGGGAGTAGCTGGGGAGAAGGTAAGGAAGGGGTTTGTGAGGGATAAGGGAAGGGGAGAGGAGGGGGTTAAAGGGGCATGGGAAGGGGGGATATAGGGGGAAGAAAAGGGAGGAGGTGGGTGCAATGGAAGGGGTGCATAAAGAGGGAGATAGCTAAAGGGAGGATGAGGGAAGGGGTCATTTTGGCTGGAGGGGTTTGTTAGAATATTGGCAGTGGCAACTTTTTATAAGCTAGGAAGTTCTTTATTAGGTATGCAGCCACTTAAAGCTTTCATTACATTTTATCTGTTTATATTTGTGGGGAGGAGTGGATTTGGAGGTAGGTTGAAGGAGGAAGATGGAGTAACTTAGGGTGGAAGAATGGGTAGAATACCAAGGTAAGGAAGGGGGGAATATATATTCTTTTAATTTATTCTATTCTTTTATATCGAGGATAATGGAATAGGCATTTATATGTTTTTTACCTCCAGTCCCTGTGTGTATGCGGTTTTGTAAATTATGTCATCTGTTCTATGTCCACTGAGGGGGGAGGGAAGAGTTCAAGTGAGGGGGGAGGAGGTAGAATAGAGGAAGGAAGGGGGAGGTTAGGGGGAGGAGGTAGAATAGGGAAGGAAGGGGTAGGTTAGGGGAGGAGGTAAATAGGGGAAGGAAGGGGTAGGTTAGGGGGAGGAGGTAAAATATGGAAGGGGGAAGGGGGAGGTTAGGGGAGGAGGGAGAATAGTAGGGAAGGAAGGGGGAGGTTAGGGGGAGGTTAGGGGGAGGAGGTAGAATAGGGAAGGAAGGGGTAGGTTAGGGGAGGAGGTAGAAGAGGGAAGGAAGGGGGGTTAGGGGAGGAGGTAGAATAGGGGAAGGAAGGGGTAGGTTAGGGGGAGAATAGAAGGATAGGGTAGAGAAGGGAAGGGTTAGGGTTAGGGGAGGAGGTAGAATAGGGAGGAAGGGAAAGGAGGTAGGGATGTAGGGGGAGGGGAGGTTAGAAGAGGGGGAGGGGAAGGAATAGGGAAGGGGAGGTTAGGGGGATGGAGGAGGGTAGATAGGGGGAAGGAAGGGGTAGGTAGGGGTTATGTCCATATATCGTAAAGTATCAAATCAAATTCATGGGGAACAGACGGTCAATGTGGTGTTTCCCATACCAGACATGCCCGATATCCCTGCGTTAACTGCTGGACTATTGGTTCGTTCGGAAGTCATCATCCTCTTGGAAGTAGTCCGTAATTTTGCCTTGTATTTATATAAAGCATTTAAGCTTAGAGACCTTGTTATGTCGTGATAATCATTTCTGTATTCACTTTTTCTTTCATATTTTGGATCTTACGACATGTGTTGCAATTATCGTGCCTATAAATGAATAAACAATCCGAATCGGAATCTCTCTCTCTCTCTCTCCCTCTCCTCTCTCTCTCTCTCCTACTCTCTGTCTTCGAATCTCTCCTCTCTCAATCTCCTTCTCTCCTCTCTACTACTCTCTGCCTCTTCTCTCTCTTCTCTCTCTTCTCTTCTCTCTAACGAAAAAGTGGACGTTTCTCTCATTCAATCTCTTTAACACCACCATTGTCGTCGCCAACTGACGATCTCATCTTGCCTAAAGGTCCAAACAGCAAGCCTTCCATCCCGATCCCTAGATATATTTATTTTTGTTCTCTGTCATTACTTTCAATTCAATAATCAGCAAGTCTCTTCTCCCTCGGGTAAAGCCATAGGCCTCAGACGAAGGAAAACACTTGTTGGGAGACAGAGGCCAAGAGAGCAGCCAAGCGAGCGAGTCAAGGGACAATTTCACTTACTTTCCAGTCCGCCTTCAAAGTGCTGGATGGGTTTGGTCACGGCAGCAGAGGCTACACAGCAGTTTAAACGTCACTTTTTCGGGGAACGGGGTAGCCTAGTGGTTAGGACATTGCGCTCGCAATCTGACGACCAGGGTTCGATTCCTGTTTCAAAGGGGATATTTTCCTCTGGAGTTAACATCAGTGCAGACTCCACTCTCCCCAAAAGTCCTTCGGATGAGACTCTAAACTGAGGCCCCGTGTGCGAACGCACCGCAGAACATCTTGCGCACACGTTAAATCCTGTTCCGCTTTTCGTAAGAGTAGGCCACTGTGTGCCGGTGGGAACAGATGACAGAATTCACAAAACCGCATACACGCGGGGACTAGATGTAAAAAAAAGTACATAAGTGCTTATTCCATTATCCTCGATATAAAAGAATAAAATAAAAAAATAAAAAAATAAAATAAATAAATAAATAAATAAATAAAAGGCAAATAAAAAAGAAGCATGAACTGGCTATTGTTTGACCAGAGAGGGTAGTTCTAATCTTGCTGGACTAGTCATGGTGGGGGGAAAATAGGTGGTTTAGAGGTGTTGGATACAGGTAGGTTAGTCTAGTTGAGCGCGCGCGCCGCGCGCGCGCGCGTGTGTGGTTGTGTGTGTGTGTGTGTGTGTGTGTGTGTGTGTGTGTGTGTGTGTGTGTTATTTATGTTTATTTATTGTATTCTTTTATATCGAGGATAATGGAATAAGCACGTGTGTGCTTTTTACATCTAGTCCCCGTGTGTATGCGGTTATTGTAAATTTTGTCATCTGTTTCCACTGGCACACAATGGCCTACACTTCCGAAAAGCGGAACAGGATTTAACGTGTGCGCAAGATGTTCTGCATGCGTTCGAACACGGGGCCTCGGTTTATAGTCTCATCCGAAGGATTTGTGTGTGTGTGGGGGGGGGGGGGCGTCTGTGCATTCGGCGCGTGTATTTTATCTATATCTATATAATATAAAAGTCTACATCAACCAGCCAGATTGTGTGACTTCATCACATTACTTCTCCCCCTCCCTTCCCCTTCCCTTCCCCCACCACCCCTATCCCCACCCCCAACCAATCTGTACCTCCATAAAGAGAAATCACCTGCACGTAAAACCCAGTCACAGTCAGTAATTCTCAACATCCTTGGTTAATGTACAACCTTTTCTTGCCAAGGGTTTAATACTGATGGCAACATTAACAGACTAGAGTGAAGAACAGCAAGGGAGATTTTCTCGGGTTTCCACTCGTTAGAGGCCAGGGCAAAAAGATCACTAAGCATTGAGGACTGCTGAGCAGCATTTGATTTATCGATCCTGGTGGATCCATAAGGCGTTTTTTTTCCAGGCACAAGCCCAGCAATTAAAGTCTGGAAGAGGATCATCACAAGCGCACAAGAGTTTTTTGACATGTGGGGGAAAGTTCGGGGGCTTTGGATGCAAAACTGACATGGTGGGTGGGAAGCAGAGAAACCACTGTTTACTGGTTGGTTGGCTGTCTTGAGGCACTCTCACAGAGGGTGTTCTGACTAGTTATACCAAAGCCTACGTACATGTTAACTTGCAAATAGTCGTGGAACTTGTTCGCAGTTTTTTGTAGGTATAAGGTGCTCTCATCAACACATACAGACACACAACACACACACACACACACACACACACACACACACAACAACACACACAAACACACACAAACACACACACACACATGCATAAGTATCCGCATACTTAGAAAATTTACGTTTGCACACACACACACATACACACACGTTCATGTGCACGCGCGCACACGCACATACTCTCGCTCGCTCACTCACTCACTCACACACACACACACACACACATGCAAACTGGAAAATAAAAAAATGGGTGGCGCTGCACTTGTGACAACGCTCTTCCCCCCCCCCTCCCCCACCCAGTACTCCCGCTGGGAGAGCAGCCCAAAATGTGCGCAGAGAAATCTGCCATTACTGAGAGTAGTATTGAAATCAATTCATTTCAATGCAATGTCTCTCTTAATCCTAATCCCCACTGACTGCCTGTAAAGATAAACCGAAAAAAACAAAAGGTGTCCCCATTAACCTTTCTAATCGTAGGGGAGTGAGGCATCAGAGACCTCACTTCTCCAGGGGCCAGCATATTGAGGGCGGCGCCCATCTCCTCTCCCTCGCTGCTTTACCTTCTCTGACACTAAAGAGGGCAGGTACGAATTTACAGCTGGGTGAACTTAGGGGACTGTACTGAAGCCAAGGCGCACAAACGGTCACCCATCCACATAGTAATCACGCTCGATGCTGATTAACTTTAGCTTGAGGAAAGCGAGTGCTCTGACCACTGAGCTATCCTGTCTCTCACTGCCTGTAGGCCTAAAATAAAGGGGAGCGGGGGAAGAAAGAAAAAGAAACCCCACCATTTTCTTTTCTTAACCTTAATTTGATCAGCAAATCTCCTCAAGGAAAGCCCTAGGGCTCAGACGAGGAAAAACATATTTCTGGAAGAGGAAAGGGGGCAAGACCCTGACAATTTTATCTACCCAGGTATTTTCGTGATGTAGTCACGGCAAGGGGAGGGGTGGTGGTAGGGGTTGGAGGGGAGGGGAGGGGGCTACAGCAATTAAAGATGCTTGAATCGTAGGGGAGGTAGTTATGGTTTCCAGCAATGGTTAGGGATGCTTAAAGACAGGTGAATCTATTCAGTGAAAAAAAACACAACCCCGTAAACTTAAGTGGTACAGGCGCGTCACACGAACATCTGGACTGGCCAAGACTGTCCTACTACAGGGAACAGTACAAGGAGGGAGACGAAGAAGAGGCAGACAGAGAAAACGATGGGAAGACCACATCAGAGAGTGGACTGGTCTTGAGTTGCTACGGAAAGCAGAAGACGGCGGGGAGTGGAGGAAGCTGGTTGTAAATTCTTCATTGGTGCCACACCGGTTCACGGGATTACGGGATAAGTGACGGTAAAGGAAGGAGTGTAGGAAACGGTGTGCGTGTTCAAGTACGAACAGGTATATTATAGGCATGTGAAGAATTGGGAGTACACACACACACACACACACACACACACACACGAGTGCGCACACACTCACACACAAGAGTGCGCACACACGCACGCAGGCACGGTACACATACACACACACACACACACACACACACACACACACACCACCACACACACCACCACACACACACACACACACACACACACAGACTGAGACAGAAAGACAGACCGACAGAAACAGACTGCCTGACTAACAGAAACAGTCCCCATGTGTATGCGGTTTTGTAAATTTTGTCATCTGTTCCTACCGGCACACTCTGGCCTACTCTTATGAAAAATGGAACAGGTTTTAACGTGTGCGCAAGATGTTCTCTGTGCGTTCGCACACTGGACCTCGGTTTATAGTCTCATCCGAAGGATTTCTGGGGGGAGAGGAGTCGGTAGTCATGTTAACTTCAGAGGGAAATATCCCCTTCAACGGGATTCGAACCCGGGTCAGCAGACCACAAGCGCATTGCGCAACGCTCTAACCAACCAGGTTATCCCGTCCCCTCTAACAATTCTTTTATTCACATCTCCATCATCATCATCTCTTTTCCCATCATCACTCTCATCCACCTTTATTCTGGTGAAGAGGAATGTATCGAGCCCTTGGCGCAAAATGGCAGCACAACGCATTTACGTTAGACGGATGAATAATCAAGGTATTTTTCAGAGTGTGTGCGACAATCAAATATTGAATTCCATTCGGCCATTACCGTAATTGTCTTTCTTTCATGATGTATTTGCTGAAAGATTTGTTCAGATTTCATTACTTAATTGCTAACCTTTAAAAAAAAATATTCACAAAATATCCCTAAACATCTTGCAAGAAAACCATTTCTTGTTCATAAAAAGACTAGAAGCTTCATGATCGATGTACAAGAAGACAAGAGAAGCAGGAAAGCAAATAATATATAAATAGCAAAGAAAGAAAGAAAGCAACTAAGTCGACCCGACTAAGCAGCCCTGTCTACTGACCAATGAATAAGCCGACTAACCAGTCAACTTGCCAACTGACAAATCAAGCAGCCAACCAAGTTGTCAAACAGATAACAAAACCTGTCCTATTGAAACCGAAAAAAGTTAAAGAAAGAAACGCACACGTCAAATCAAACCAACCAAAACCAAGCCAAGCCAAGCCAAGTCAAATAAAACCAAACCAAGGCAAGCCAAGCCAACTCAAGCCAAGCCAAGCCAAATAAAACCAAACCAAGCCAAGCCAAATCGAGCCAAGCCAAGCCAAGCCAAACTAATCCAAGCCAAACCAAACCAAGCCAAGCCAAGCCAACTAAAACCAAGCCAACCCAAAAACCATACAAAATCAAGCCAATTCAACCCAACTCAAACCAAACTGAGCCAAACCAAACCAAGCCGAACTAAACCAAGCCAAGCCAAGCCAAATCAAGTCAAGCCAACCCATGTCAAACCCAATTTAAAACAAAACAAAACAAATTACACTAAGAATTAAAACCACAGCACATTTACCCGAAGAAACAAAGGACAATGTTGCAATACCAGCACTACCAAAGCTTCTTCTTGTTAGATGTAACTCGAGAGTGTTACGGCTTCCTTCTTCAACTTTCAGAAAATGAATGTTGCATGTCAACAATCCCTCTTTACCCACTGGAAATCAGCTTGCCACACTGTTCACTGAACTTAAACTGCACTTTTTCAAATTTCTTAAGGATCTTCTTTTTGTTCTAGTCTACAGTTGTGTCTCTCTCCCTCTCTTCGTGAAAGTGCATCTGGCACAATAAAACACGCTAAGCGTATGTGTCGACTTGAGCTCATATATTGTACTTCCCGATCTGTAAAATGTAAAGGTAAAGATGTTCCTATAGTCTAAGAGATCGTTTGGGAGGGAAGGGTCAAGATTCAAGAATCAATATTTTATTTCAAGACCCCCCCCCCCCCCAAAGGGGTACATGGAATTTAACAAAACCACAACTTGCGGATGTGGGCGTGTGAAAAATACTCACAACTCAAATTCGCTCCAATATGAAGAGCACAAATTATGGACATGAAAAGTGAAAGAGCATTAAACAATACAGGAAAGGTATGACAAATCAACATGTTTGGATACATGTATCAACAATCAATTTCACTCTCTCTCTCTCTCTCTCTTTACTCTCTCTCTCTCCTCT
Source organism: Rapana venosa (assembly GCA_028751875.1). NCBI lineage: Eukaryota > Metazoa > Mollusca > Gastropoda > Neogastropoda > Muricidae > Rapana > Rapana venosa. Next base: position 16,562,006 of record CM054139.1, on the reverse strand, counting down.
CTCTCTCTCTCTCTCTCTCTTCTCTCTCTCTCTCTCTCTCCTCTCTCTCTCTCTCAGCATATCACGTGCAATGCAAAGGCTTCTATAAGCACACACACACACACACACACACACACACACACACATACACACACGTTGTGTGCGAACATCTAAGACAAAGAAGAACAGTTCCTTCACTATACAGAATGTTCTTCATTCATCTCTCAAGACCTCTCAGACCTCAGCTTCTCCAGGTGCCAGCATATTGAGGTCGGCGCCTATCTCCTCTCCCTCGCTGCTTTACCTTCCCTGACCCTAAAGAGAGAAGGTTCTCTTAACTGTTGGGTGAACTAAGGGACTATACTGAAGCCAAGGTCCACGAACGGTCACCTGTCCACTTAGGAGCCACGCTCAATGCTGTTTAACCTTAGCTTGGGGAAAGCAAGTGCTCTGACCACATAGTCTGTTGCAATGAAAGAGAAAAAAAATTGCCCCAAAAGTCTTATTGTCGGGTACACTACAATTCTCTTTTAAGAATCTTAGTTTTGTCTTTCTCTCTTCTTTTTTATGTGGGGACGGCATAGTTCAGTGGTCAGAGCACTCGCTTCCCCCAAGCTAAGGTTAAGCAGCGGGGAGCATGATTTCCTCGCAGATGGGTGACTGATCGTGCACTTCAGCTTCGGTACAGTCCAGCTGTAAATGGGTACCTGCCCTCTTTAGGGTCAGGGAAGGTAAAGCAGCGAGGGAGAGGAGATGGACGCCGCCCTCACTACACTGGCCCCTGGAGAAGCTGAGGTCTCTGACACCTCGCTCCCCAACTACCGATAGGTTATGGGAACACTTTACTCTTTAAAGCCAAATTGATTTAACTTTATTTATTGACCAAAATCAACAAGCCAGCCTATCACTCATGATTCACTCAGTCGATTTCAATTTACATGACACTACTTTACCTTATGTTATAACATCTGTTCAAATCAAGTTGTAGCCACTTTTTTCACGACACACACCAAACACAACACAAACACACCACACACACACCACAACACACCACACCCAAAAACCAAAGCACACACACAACCACACACCCACACAAAACTACTACACAAACACCAACAACCAACCACACACACCCACACACACAACGGGGACTGATGTAAAAAAGCACATGAGTGCTTATTCCTTATCCTCTTAAAAAAAATAATTGAAAAATCAAATAAAATAAAATGAACACCACACCACCAAAAAAAAACACACACACCCTACACACACAACACACATTATGAATTGATGGTGGTGTTTTTAGGCAAATGTCAGTTGTGTAGTGGCGAGGGGGGGGGGTGGCTTTTATGTGTTGTGTCTGTTTAAAGTCAAGTAAAGTCAAATAACTTTACTGAGGGTAAAAAAAGAAGTTTACAAGTTTTTTTCCATTTGCCCCACAATTTTTTTTGCAACCTGCCCACAAAACTTGTGGTGTGTGTGCTTCGTGCGTGTGTAATGTGTCATGTGTTGAGTCATAACACCCATGCACCAAACAAATCATAATCCTATAACAGGTAGTGTTCTCATGAATACTCAAACATGTGAAAAGGCACATCTGCCACTTTTGCACATGCACGCACCATGCATGTGTATACATTTTCACATTCGTGGTGCACGCAAACAAACACACACCCCTGTCAGACTCTACTTTGAACTCCTCTTCAAGATAAAAGTGTCCTGTAACCTATGCAGTTGGTGGGGAGCGAGGTGTCAGAGACAACTTCTCCAGAGGCCAGCATCAGCAATGCCCATCTCCTCTCCCTCGCTGCTTTACCTTCCCTGCCCCCTAAAGAGGGCAGGTACACATTTACAGCTGGGTGAACTGGGGGAACTGTACTGAAGCGAAGACGCACAAACAGTCACCCATCCAACTAGTAACCACGCTCAATGCTGCTTAACCTTAGCTTAGGGAGGGGGAGTGCTCTGACCACTGAGCTGTCCCGTCCCCTCTACCAGTGATTGATTTCTTGGTTTGCTTCTGGAGAACACCTTGCGGGGCAGAGATCGAAGTAGCAATGCTGACTATCTGTCCGTATCGTTCTTTTGCTCTAGCAACTTAAGTTAATTAAACGAGCTCTTCTTCGCCATCTTCTGATGCCCAAGGCCGGAATGGAGCCAGGAAAATGTGCCAATTAAATGAGGAATGTTGAGAAAAACAAGTTATTATGATTTTATTTCACGTGCCAATGACGCAGTTCATATAAGAGAAGCAGATGAAACTAGTTGACAGTTTTGAGCTTAAACTGTAAATGGATCTCAAACTTAACGAAGAACATCTGTTGTAATATGAATTTATCAGATATAGAAAATATAATCTAAGTTTAAGAAGGGATATTGCTTTTGGATGACGTTACTTAGAACTCAGGTCAGTAAATTATTCAAAGACAGGTGGACATCATGAGAGAGAGAGAGACGGTCAGCTGGTCAATAAGAAGTGTTTCTATACTTGGAAATACAAATTGGCAGATGCAAACACACACACACACATACACACACACACACACACACATACACGCACACACACACACACATACACACACATACACGCACACACACACACACACACACACACACACACACACACACACACACACACACACACACACACACACACACACATTAGAACATGGTTTAGTATGACTCTAAGTATGTCCATAGGTCAGTGCTTGCCAATCAAAACAAACCCTCAGGTTCTCATTCTCTTCTACCAACTTCACCCAAGATGTTAAGATGTTTCTAATGATATCTACCTGCTCCTGGGGACGGGATACTTTCCCCAAGCTGAGGTTTAGCAGCATCGAGCGTGGTTACAAACTGGATGGGTGACCGTTTGCACACCTCGGCTTCAGTACAGTCCCCCAGTTCACCCAGCTGTAAATGGGTACCTGCACTCTTTAGGGTCAGGGAAGGTAAAGCAGCGAGGAAGAGGAGATGGGCGCTACCCTCAGTATGCTGGCCCCTGGAGAAGCTGAGATCTCTGATTCCTCGCTCCCCAACGACCACACAAGGTCCTTCTTCTGGACATACTGACAGTGCCAAGGAACATCTAGCTAGCTGTCCTCAGGCCACAACTCCTCCTTGGCTTCTGTACACTTCTCTAATGGCTTGGTCCACGCTCTACAGACACTCTGCGGCCATTGGAGGGTCAACTAACTACCTCTGTACCTGATGATCTGTATTGCTATTTTTTTGCATTTTTGCTTTTTTAGCTCTCTCTCTCTCTCTCGCTCTCTCTCCCTCTCTCTCTCTCTCTCTCTCTCTCTCTCCCTCTCTTTCTCCCTCACACACACACACACACACACACACACACACACTCACACACACTCCCTCACCCTTTACTTCCAAGCTAGTCTTTAAACAGAGTCTCTCCACTCTTCCAAAAACCAACCTTTTCTATGTCCAGACAGTCCTAGATCCGAACTTCTTCCCTCTGGTCAAACTACTGCCCCCCCCCTCCCCCCCTCCCCCCCCAACCCGCTCTTGCTTCTGTCCACTGTCTTTTAATTGCTTCAGCCAATACTTTGAGATCATGCCCAGAAGCCATCTGAAGAGAATCACAGTTGATTGTTGCCTGAAGGCTTCTCGCAGCGTTGCTCTCTTGAGTTTTTGCCCACTTGCCTGCAACAAGGTTGTTCTCTCTCTCTCTCTCTCTCTCTCTCTCTCTCTCTCTCTCTCTCTCTCTCTCTCTCTCTCTCTCTCTCTCTCTCTCTCTCTCTCTCTCTCTCTCTCTCTCTCTCTCTCTCTCTCTCTCCTTTCGTCTGAGACCTCAGGCTTTACTGTAAGAGACGTGCTAATTAAGTTAAAGGTTAACAGCAGAAACTTGGAGGGTTGGTGAGGCCTTGCAGTTTGCTTGCCTTACAGGCAGGCGGATGATCAAGTGGTGGTGAAAGTGGAGAGAGAAAGAGAGAGAGTGAGAGAGAGAGAGAGAGTGTGTGTGAATTGGTGGAGGAATAATTGGTTCAAACGTGTGGAGAGAAGAAGAAAAAACAGCCAGAAAACACACGAAAAGTCAGACAAACATACAAGCAGTCAGGCAGACAGGCAGGTAGACAGAATGAAGGAAGGTGGCAGGGTGGTTAAGACGTTCGCCTGCCAACAAGTAAACCGTGAGGTTCTGGGTTCGATTCCCAGCCTCGCCCTTTCTTCCCAGTTTGACCAAAAATCGAACTGAATGTCAAAGTCCTTCGGATGAGACTATAAACCGAGGCCCCGTGTTCGAACGCATGCAGAACATTTTGTGCACACGTTAAACCCTGTTCCGCTTTTCGGAAGAGTAGTCCATTGTGTGCCAGTGGAAACAGATGACAAAATTGACAAAACCGCATACACACAGAGACTGGATGTAAAAAAGGCACATGAGTGCTTATTCCATTATCCTCGATATAAAAGATTTTTTTTAATGCAAACAGACATATGAACATACACAAAGACAGAAGTAGGACCAGCCGCCATGGCGCAGTGGTTAGCGCCTTGGGTTACGGACTGGAAGGTCGCGGGTTCGAATCCCATAAGAGTCATAGGGATTTTTCGGACTCCGGCCGGCTCCTACCCAGAGTGAGTGTACTGTGGGCTCAGTGGGAAGACTGGGACCACACAGTCGAGCTTCATCCACTTAACGGATGCGAGTTTGAGAGTGTTGCTCAAATTACCTGACCAACACTGCAGGTGTCTGTATCTCTCGGGCCCGGTTGACGCCGGGATATATTATGATAGTAAGCGTAGAGTACAACCCTGTCAAGTAGTCTCAAAGCATATGCACTTCCACAGCAGCATAATTACGTCATCCTCATTGTCATTGATCATCATGCAATTAAAAAAATTGCCTCTGATTCGGTGGTCCCAGTTTCTCTGGTCTCATGGTGACCTCAGATTCGGTTTGCCCATACACTTCTGTGCCTGTGGTGAGTTTGTGTCAAGGCCTTTGGGGTTGGAGGTTCGCGGGGGACGGTCGTTGGAGGGACGTTGTGGTGGTTGCCACCTCGGGTGGGCAACTCACTCAGTCTGGCTCCGCGACTGAGCTAATACTGTCGTTAGTAGGGGGCTTAGTAGGTGGTGTCCTGCGTATGTTAGCTCAGAACAGGCACCACTAAACACCGCCAAAGTGACCCAGCAGCAGTGCAGGGCCCCTCTGGCTGGTGGCCCCGCGGCGGCCTGATAGTGATTGGCTCCCTGTGGACCTCCGACTCTGAGGATGAGACATAACAAATCTGGGGATGGTTGTGGCGGGGAGATTGGAATGAGCGGCGTGGGAGCAGCGGGACGGGGGACGTCACAGAAGATGAGGCAGCAGCAAAAAAAAAAAAAAAAAAAAGACAGAAGTAGAGACAGACACACAAGACCTTAACCCATGAGGCAAACCAACAAGGTTGATGACAGTGAGGGTTTTTTTTCTCAAAAGTAAGAGAGTTGTGGATTTTTTGGTGACGTCGGAGCTCTGTCTGAAAACTTCGTGCTAGGATTTCCCTCTTTTCTATCCATCTGTTCGTTTCTGCCTTGTTCCTTTTTCTTCCTGACACCTCCTTTGTGTCTTGTTTTGCCTTCTTGATCCATTCTCTAGCCCCCCCCTCCCCCCAAGAAAGACTTAAAAGATAAAAATTCTATCCCACAAGCCGTCATGGTGCAGTGGTTAGCGCCTTGGGTTACAGAGTGGAAGGTCGCGGATTCGAATCCCATAAGAGTCATAGGGATTTTTCGGACTATGGCCGGCTTCTACCCAGAGTGAGTGTGCTGTGGGCTCAGTGGGAAGACTGGGACCACACAGTCGAGTTTTATCCACTTTATGGATGCGAGTTTGAGAACGTTGTTCAAATTACCTGAACAACACTGCAGGTGTCTGTATCTCTCGGTCGAGGTTGACGCCGGGATATAATTATTATGATAGTAAGCGTAGAGTACAATCATGTCACAAAGCATATTATGCACTTCTATAGCAGCGTCATTACACCATCCTCATTAATATTGGTCATCATACAATAAAAAAATAATGTCTCTGATTCGGTGGTCCCACTTGCTCTGGCTTCATGGCAACGTCAGATTCGGTTTCCCCGCACACCTATGTTCCTGTGGTGAGTTTGTGTCAAAGTCCTTGAGGCTGGAGGTTCAGGGGGACAGTCGTTGGAAGGATGTTGTGGTAGTCGCCACCTCACGTGGCAGACTCACTCAGTCTGGCTCTGCGACTGAGCTAATACAAAACACACCCAAATTTTTTTTTAAAAAGAATTCTCTCCCACTCTGAAGTTGGATGCGCTGGGCCTGACTTGTCAGGCGCTTAAAGGCAGCACAACGCATTTTCGCTCATATGACCCAAAAAACAACAACAGAAGCTGCTGAATCAGCATCAATCAGCGTCTGAAAAGGCATAGTGATGAACAGTTTAATAGATAGCCCGGGTGAAAGAAAGAAAGGGAGAGAGAGAGAGAGAGAGAGAGAGAGAGAGAGAGAGAGAGAGAGAGAGAGAGAGAGAGAGAGAGAGAGAGAGAGAGAGAGAGAAAGAGAGAGATATTCTTTAAACAGACTCTCGTGGTGCTCTTCACTATGGAATTGATGAAGAAAAAGGCTGCACATGGATTGCCTTTGCATTGCAACATCATCATCATCATCATCAGACCCGTGACCTTGGCGGTCGTGGGGGAGACACGAAAGACGATGCCGTGGTAAGCCTCCTCCATCCATCTCGGTCCTCGGCTCTGCGCAGTAGTGCCGAGTCATTCATCCTGGTCCATTCTCTTTGCAAACAGCCTGTGGTTGATTGAGAACGTAGAACTGACACGATAGGGAAGACCAGAAAGTGCAGAAAGGAAAGCTTGATGTCGACACGTAAGTAGGCTATAGATTGATTCAGTGTGTTAAGCTCTTTTTAGCGTCGAGAGAGAGAGAGAGAGAGAGAGAGAGAGAGAGAGAGAGAGAGAGAGACAGACAGACAGACAGACAGACAGACATACATACAGACAGAGGCAGAGACAGAGAGAGACAGAGAGGCATAGAGAGACAGATACAGAGAGAGGGAGAGGGATACATACAGACTGAGAGAGACCTAGAGAGACACACAGAGAGAGACAGAGCCAGAGAGAGAGACAGAGAGAGATACAGAGAGACAAACAGACACAGGCAGACATACAGAAAGACAGAAAGACAGAGATGGATAGAGACAGAGAAAGAGACAGACAGAAAACCAGAGAGACTGAGAAACAGAGAGAGACACACACAGACAGACAGAAAGACAAAGAGAGAGAGAGACAAAGAGAGACAGAGAGAGACAGACACACAGAGAGAGACAGAGAGACATACACGGAGACAGAGAGAGACATAGAGAGAGACAGACAGGGAGAGAGATGGGGGGATTTTTCTACACAAGACCGTAAGTAGTTTTAATAGCGTGGGCAGGACAGGACAGGGCAGGACAGTGAGCATCTTGAACAGAACACAAGAATCTGTGGGCTGGCTAATGTTGCGAAAGCTGACCGAGTATAATCTTCTCAAGTGACGTTTCTAAATAAAAGTAGGTGTTGTTGTAGTAGCTGGTGTTCTTGGTGCTTCCTTCTCTCCCTGCCTTTGCTGCTGTTGTAGCTATTGTTAATAATGTTATTGTTGTTGTTGTTGGTGGTGGTGGAGGTGGTGGTGTGGTTGGTGGTAGTGGTGATAGTGGGGGTGGTGTGTTGTGTGTGTGGGTGGGTGGGTGTCTTAGTGCTTCCTTCTTCCTTGCCTTTGCTGCTGTTGTAGCTATTGTTAATAATGTTATTGTTGTTGTTGGTGGTGGTGGTGGTGGGGTGGTTGGTGGTGGTGGTGGTGTGGTTGGTGGTGGGTGGTGGTGGTTTGTAGTGGGGTGTGTGTGTGTGTACGTGTATGCGTGTGCTTTGCTTGGTTTGGTCTGGTTTGGTTTAGGGTTTAGTTTGTTTGGAAACACCTACGTGTTCATTAATTCATTCATTCATTTAGTTTGAGGATAAAAGAGTAAACACTCATGTGCTTTATTTTTTACATCCAGTCCCTGTGTGAATTTGGTTCTGTAAATGTTATCATCTGTTTCCACCGGAGCAGAATGGCCTACTCTTCCAAAAAGCGGAATTGGTTGGGTTCTTTTTTAACGTGTTCTCAGGTTTAGCACACTGCACGTTCAAAATATTAGCAGTGGAATGATTTTGAATAAAATATGTGTTGGACACTCTGTTGAGAAGACAGAAATCAGGTGGACTGGACTTGATTCCTTAGTGGCAGCATTCGTTTAATGCTTTTTCACCTTCGTTCTCCACACAGCAGACATACACTTACATTCATCCAGTTTTCAGTTTTGTTCTTTGTTTCATGGAATCAATTGACATGTAGAACATGCCATGCATGATACACGAAGAGATATTCGGATTCGGATTCGGATGTTTATTCATTAGGCCATAGCCCATAATGAAGGGGAAAGTGAACAGAAAACCAAATCATCAGAAAGATTAAAACAAACATACAACCAACAATATGAGAGTCATAATAATGAACTATGATGTTGCAATTTCTCTCAGCTTGAAGGCTTTGTACACGATAAGAGAAAGAGAGAGAGAGTGAGAGAGAGAGAGAGGGTAGGGGGGGGGGGGGGCAGGGGGAGAGAGATGAAACACAGCATGCATCAACTACATTATTCTCAGGTTATAAAATCCTACATTTCTATATCTCTAAAAATATCCATGGTAATCTGGATAAAAGTGTAAATACTTTAGCCCACAACTGGGCAACACTTTTTTTACATGCCATTTCATGTTTGCAGTTGTCATTATAAACATGCATTGTGAAGAATTATAGACCTGTTTCCAATCTACCTTTTATTTTTTAAGTCCTTGAAAAAGTAGTTCTCAAACAGCTCAACAACCACCTTCTCTCCAACAATCTTCTTCCTGAGTTTCAGTCTGCCTATCGCGTCGACCACAGCACTGAAACCACCCTAGTACACACTTTAAACACGCTTCTACTCGCTTCTGACTCAGGGAAAATCTCCCTTCTCACTCTACTCGACTATATAAATTCCATACATTATTATTATTATTATCAGAAGCCTTCGATACTATAGACCACTCAATTCTTCTCTACCGTCTTCAAAAAACGTTCGGTGTTACTGGCACAGCCCACACCTGGTTTAATTTATACCTTACTGACCGATTCAAGACAGTTGCAGTAAACAAGATTCAATCAATACCTGCCATACTGGAATGCTGAGTCCCACAGGGATCAGTTCTATGCCCTGTTCTTTTCACTCTGTACACTGCCCCACTGTCACATATAACATGGAGGAAGAGTTGGCCCCCTCCCTTGGTGAGTTTACTCTCTTCTTTCTTATGCTGTAGAATGAAAGCTGAGAAAACGAAAGAAAGCGCTCAGTCGTGCACTTCTAATTAACACGTATTCCAAGTCTCGGTGGATCGGTGGTCTAGAGGTAACGCGCCTGTCTAGAAAGCGAAAGGTCCGGGTCGGAAGTGTGCGGTGGTTCGAATCCCGTTTGGGCCTGAAACTTTTCCCCCATCCATTAGACCATGAGTGGTGGTCTGGGTGCTAGCCTTTCGGATGAGACGATAAACCGATGTTCCGTGTGTTACACATAATTATTCAGCGCACGTAAAAGAACCCACGGCAACAAGAGAGTTGTCCCTGGCAAAATTCTTAGAAAAAAGCCACTCTGATAGGGAAACAAATACAGTTGCAGACAAAAAAACAAAAAGGTGGCGCTGCTCTTGTGGCGACGCGCTCTCCCCGGGAAGAGCAGCCCGAATTTCACGCAGAGAAATCTCGTGACTTAAAGTGGTATAAATAAATAAATAAATAAATAAATAAATGAAGTCTCTGTACCCTTCCTAGTTGTCTGAGTTTGAAAACAAATACCATGAACTGGTTTTGGGTCTAGTACACTTAGATCATTTTACTGGTATGTAAATTTACACTAGCTACATGTCTTGTAAAAGTGTACTATTCCGTGGGGGTTGTAGAACAAAAAATGTCGCAACAATTAGCATTATGTTGAGGCTATCAACACTTTATGGGTTTGTTTTTTTTTTTAACTCAACCCATCAGACCATCTTTGTCATTCTTGTATTCTATCCCTCGTGGTCTATCTTTTCTTTATCATCTTTCTCTTCATTCTCTCTCTTCTCTCTCTCTCTCTCTCTCTCTCTCTCTCTTCCATCCTCTCTCTCTCTCTCTCTCTCTCTCTCTCTCTCTCTCTCTCTCTTCTCTCTCTCTTCTCTCTCATCTCTCTCTCTCTCTCTCCTCTCTCTCTCTCTCTTTCTCCTCTCTCTCTCTCTCTCCCCTCTTTCTCTCTCTCTCTCTCTCTCTCTCTCTCTCTCTCTCTCTCTCTCTCTCTCTCTCTCTCTCTCTCTCTCTCTCTCTCTCTCTCTCTCTCTCTCTCTCTCTCTCTCTCTCTCTCTCTCTCCTCTCTCTCCCTAACTCTCCTTGTCTGTTATTCTGTGAGGATGACGTTTATCATTCAGGGGACACATAGCACTCTGAAATAAACTGTCCGTGAAACTGTGTGGTGGATGAAGTCTACCGGTTACAATTCAGCATTTTCTTTTGGGTCATTCTCACTCCCTTGCTGCAGGTATCCTTGTCTGTGCTCTTGTTGATATGCTTCTGTTCCTCTAACTCTGCCAGGGAACAGATGACAGAATGTACAAAAACGCATACACACGGGGACTGGGTATAAAAAAAGCACATAAGTGCTTATATATCCATTATCCTCGATATTAAAGAATAAGATTTTTTTTCCAGTCTATCTGTCTGTCTTTGTCTGTTTGTCTGTTTCTGTCTGTCTGCCTATCAGTCTGCCTGTCTGTCTGTCTCCCTCTTTATATATCTCTCTCTCTCTCTCTCTCTCTCTCTCTCTCTCTCTCTCTCTGTATGTCTGTCTGTCTGTCTCTGTGTGTCTGTCTCTCTCTCTCTCTGTCTGTCTCTCTCTCTCTCTCTGTGAAGGCTTTATTGCTTCGTTGATATCAACAAATTTCAAAACAGCCTTTTCACTGCTCTTGTTATTATTAACCCTTCTGCATGCACACACACACACACACACACACACACACACACACACACACACACACACACGCACACCACACACACACACACCACACAACACACACACACACACATGCAACAATACAACAACAACAACAACAACAACAACAACAACCCCAGCAAATGCTGATGCAGAGCCCCCCGCCCCTTTCCCTAAAACCATTTTGATGAAGCTAATCTTTCCGGCTTTAAATATCAGCACCGAACCAAACCCTAGTGTGTAATGTCCCCTTCCCTTTCATTCTTAAACAGTGACATGTCGCCTTTTATTGCATTCCTCACCGAACCAATAGTTCCCTTTCTCTGTCCTTTTGTTGTTGTTGTTTTTGGTCTGCTTTCTCTATCGTTAGCTTGTCCATAGGCACAGACAATCACAGACAGACAGAGAACTCTTGAACTCTGGAATGATTTAGTGTACATTGGCCCTGGGCCACAATACATTCCTTGGGCTTGGGGTAGAACAATGAGTCCATTAATATTATTGGCAAAGCAAATACACAAAAAGCAAGAGAGAGAGAGAGAGAGAGAGAGAGAGAGAGAGAGAGAAGAGAGAGAGAGAGAGAGAGAGAGAGAGAGAGAGAGGAGAGAGAGAGAGATGAGAGAGAGAGGAGAGAGAGAGAGAGAGAGAGATCTAAGCTGCACTCTGAAATAATTTAATGCTCATCAATCTTGGAACAGACCACGATTGTTCAACTCGGGAAGGAACAATGGGTTCATTCCCGTCACTGGCAAGGCCAGCATGGAACTAAATCATGATTTCTGACTGACTGAATCGAGAAAACACGGAGCTGGGCTTATTCATACCATTGGTAAAGCAACTACACAAATACATCATGATTTCTGACTGAACAAAGAAGAAAAACACACAGACTATCGCATGCAGAACATCTTGCGCATACGTTAAATCCTGTTCCGCTTTTCGGAAGAGTAGGCCATTGTGTGCCGGTGGAAACAGATGACAAAATTTACAAAACCGCATACACACGGGGACTGGATGCACATGAGTACTTATTCCATTATCCTCGATATAAAAGAATAAATAAAAAATTTTTTAAATACTATCCTAGAGTTTTTATCCTGCCCTCAGCTTCAATTTGATTGGCCTGTCACTAGCGAATGAGGGAGCACAGTCGCTTTAGAAAAAAAAAGAAACGGAAAACTTGTCTGAGGAACGTAGGAGTACCTCCTGAAGGAACAAAGAGAGCAGCAGATCCTTCCTTCAAGTGGCATCTGACTCTATGGTGCTTTTGAAAGATGTCTTGTGAGTACGCCTTGAGAAGTGAAAGCGTGTATGTACAGGGGGACGGGATAGCCTAGTGGTTAGAACATTGCGCTCGCAATCTGACGACCCGGGTTCGATTCCCGTTCAAGGGGGATATTTTCCCCCTGGAGTTAACATCAGTGCAGACTCCACTCTCCCCAAAAGTCCTTCGGATGAGACTATAAACCGAGGCCCCGTGTGCGAACGCGCGCAGAACATCTTGCGCACACGTTAAAGCCTGTTCCGCTTTTCGTAAGAGTAGGCCATTGTGTGCCGGTGGGAACAGATGACAGAATTTACAAAAATCGCATACACACGGGGACTGGATGTCAAAAAAGCACATAAGTGCTTATTCTATTATCCTCGATATAAAAGAATATTTTTTTTAAATGTAAAAGCCAAGGCAGATCTACAGAGGACAGTGCTCGGTAACTGGCTTTGGAAATGAAAATCAAGAACAAGGAGAAATCAGTAACAGGTCTGGGATGAAGTAGGTAGGAGAGAGACTGAGAGTGGATGCGACTTCTGCGGTCATAATTATTGATAAAGTTTAGAAATACAATGCCACAGACTGACAGTCATGTGCGCGTGCATGCGCCCGTGCGTACGTGTGTGAGCGCACATTCGTGCAGTTTTATCTTAAGCTCTTTTTGACAAGATTTCTACGTCATGTAGTTTTGTGGATAACATAATATATAATGTTGTTTTAAGTTAAAAAATAAATCTAACAGAGCAACAGACCACACACTGACCAGCCTACTCTACTGCGGACCATCACCAATCTCTCCCTCATAACTCCAAAATCTCTCTTTCACGAGTTTGTCGTCTGCATGTACAATAAGAGCTCCTACCACATTCAATTTTTGTTTTTAAAAATTGGCGACTGTCCTGCCTTAGGTACTGCTGAGGGAGAGAGAGAATCTGAAAGCAGAAGCTTGCTTGAGTTCCAAGTGGCTAGAGGCCAGAATAGAAAGAGCAGTGAAAGCAGTGAAACGGCAATTAATCCATCAAGTAGCTAGCCCCCAGGCTGTTTTCCTGACACAAGCCAGCCAATTGAGATCCAGAAGAGAAGCAAAGACGGGCGTTTTTGTGTTTTTTTTACTGGGGAAAGGTTTAGGTCTGGAAGTAACAGAGTGGAGTGGGATTAAGAGCAGAAAGATCATTAGCTGGTGACTGTCTCCAGGCACAAACTCCGTGTCGGTGAACGCGCGCGCACACACACTACGCACGCACGCGCGCGCACATACACACACACACACTACGCACGCACGCGCGAACACACAAAAACACGCGCGCGCGCGCACGCACACACACACAAATACACACACACGAACACAAACACACACACACACACAGAACATCTCGCGCACACGTTAAAGCCTGTTCCGCTTTTCGGAAGAGTAGGCCATTGTGTGCCGGTGGGAACAGATGACAAAATTTACAAAGCTGCATACACACGGGGACAGGCTGTAAAAAAGCACACAAGTGCTTATTCCATTATCCTCGATATAAAAGAATAATAAAAACAACAACAACACACGCATACACACACACTACGCACGAACGCGCGCACACACAAAAACGCGCGCGCAACACACACACACACACACACACACACACACACACACACACACACACGAAACACAACACACACACACACACACACACACACACACACACACACACACACGAACACATAAACACACACACACGAACACAAACACACACACACACACACACACACACACACGAACACACACACACACACACACACACGCGCAAACACACACACACAGATGCAAACCTGTGACTACTGATACACACAGGACGTGTGTATCAGTGCATAATTATGTATCGTTTTTTGCATTAACACACACATCACTAGTGAAGTATTCACACCTTCAGAACACACCGTACCCTGCACTCACTGATCTCTCTCTCTCTCTATCTCTCCCTTTCTCTCCCCTCCCCCCCCCCCTCTCTCCCTCCCCTATCTCTCTCCCCCTCTCTCCCCCCTCTATCTCTCTCTCCTCTTCTCTCTCTTCTCCTCCTCCTCCTCCCTCCCCCCTCCCCCTCCCCCCCCCCCCTCTCTCTCTCTCTCTCTCTCTCTCTCTCTCTCCTCTTCTCTCTCTCTTCTCTCTCTCTCCGCCGTTTATCATTCAGGGGTACGTCACCCAGCACTCTGAATCAACTGTCCGTGAAACTGTCTGATGGATGAAGTCTACTGCTCACTCATTTCCACCCACTGTTTGTCTGGTCTGTCTATGGCTCTGTTACCCCTCCATGGCTGTCCGTCTGTCTGTTTGTCTATGCCTCTGTTTCTCCGTTTCTATCTTCCTCTGTTCTTGTCCCTTTTGTCTGTATTATTGTCTTTTCTTCTGTCTGTCTGTCTGTCTATCTGTCTGTCTGTTTGTCTATGCCTCTGTTTCTACTTTACTCTGTCTTGTCTTTTTGTCTGTTTTATTGTCTTTTCTTCTGCTGTCTGTCTCTCTCTGTCTCTGTCTCTGTCTGTCTGTCTGTCTGTCTGTCTGTCTCTCTCTCTCTCTCTCTCTCTCTCTCTTTCTCTCTCTCTCGCTTTCTCAGAGGGGTGGCTTGTAAAAAAACACATGTTTGCTTTGCCATTATCCTCTTGAAAAAGAATTCAGGCAAGCAATTCATTCAGTTTATTCAGTTAAATTCAATTCATTCTCTGGGGGGTTTATTTGTTATTGATTTACTTTTGAAAAATGCTCTGCTCCTGCTATGGACACCTAAGCCAGACTGATCCAGACAATCTGTGTTTTTCTCTTCACCTATCAGTGCCAGTACACATGAACCCTGAAGAAAGCTCTAAAGCAGAAGCTCCCAGCGAGTGAAATAAGATGTCTCTCAATCAAGCAGGAAGCAAAATGTAGAAGAAATACCACAAGATTGTCAGACAGACTGTACACACCCCACCTGTCGCCCTCTGTATAAAACGTTAATGTTCCAAGTGGCTTGGTCAGTGGATTAGAATACATATATCCACCAGCTGGCTATTTCATATTGTTTCTGGATGCTTTTGGGGGTTGGGGTTGGGTTTTTTTTAGGTGTTCTGGTTTCTTTTTGTTTGGTTTGTTTTTTCTTTTCTTAGGGGGATGGCTTTGGGGATGTAGCTTAAGAACCATAGTCAGATCACGTGGGTGATAGAATTATGGACCCCAGACATGTCTGTGATGGAATGATGGATCTCAGACTTGTTGCTGATGGAATGATGGATGTCAGAATGTCGCTGATGGAATGATGGATCCCAGACACGTCGGTGATGGAATGACGGATCTCAGACACGTCAGTGATACAATGACGGATCTCAAACACATCGGTGGCAGAATGACGGATCTCAGACACGTCGGTGACAGAATGACGGATCTCAGACCTGTTTTGTGCCAATGGCATGAGACAGCCTCAGGGCTCTTGTCCAGCCAACAGATCGTCTGCTTTGTTTCCCCATGGTGCTATTTTTTCAGAAGAAGCAGCTGGATGGATTGATGCGGGGCAGACAGTGTTAAGCAGATGACTGCACACGCTTGTCCAGACCATACAGCCATTCCTTCTTTCTTTGTAGGAACTGTACAAAACCTCTGGAGTGTCATTTTAACCAGTGTGAAAAATCGAGTGCCCGTTTGTCATTTTATTTTATATCGCTTCATATAGTCTGTCAGCCTCAATGTTCACTCTTTCTGATCACTGTCTGTCTGTCTGTATATCTGTCTGTTCCTTGGTTTTGCTGTCTCTTGGTGTCTCTGTCTCTGTTGGTCTGTCTGTCTCTCACAAACACGCACGCACACACAATCACACACACACACATACCTACCTGTCTTCTCTCTCTGTCTTTACCTGTCTGTCTCTCAGTTTTCATATCACTTATGGTCTAAATGGCAACACTTTAAAACTATCATGCTGCCATCTCTTTCCTTACCCCACCAATCGCCCTCACCCTACACATTTCTAAACAGAACACACCACAAAGGACAGTCAGATAAAAACCAAAATATGACAGGGGGTAGACAAACGCAACCTAAACTTGAACTTTCTATCTTTTGTGCTTATGTTTTTCAACACCCCCTGTGAATTCTTCGCACAAAACTGTATCAAACAGTGTGCTGCAGAAAGAGTTCAGAAAAGCAACTGGGGGAAAAAGAAACGACTCTTGAAGATATAAAAACGAAATGATATAAAGTATGGAATGATAGCAGCTTCCCTAAAGCGCCCCAAAGACGTTATCTGTCATGGATCATTGGACTTGGGGGCCTCTCATATTATCGCAGTGGGTTATGTGTTTTATTCCTCCTCCTTATCTTCCCTTGCCTTCTCCTGTCTGTCAGTCTATTCCTCCTCCTCTCCCCATGCTTGTCCCGGTCTTGTGGCCTATAATTCCTCGCAGATGTCGTTTTCCATGGTGTATCAGTCTGAGTAAACTGTGCGTGAACTTGCTGTGATAGGAGAATTGTGTATGTGCGTTTAAGCGCTTTTTATTGCTGTTCAGTAGTTCCTCTGTCAATGGCTCAGCCTGTCTCTGTGTCTGTCTCTATCTGTCTCTCTGTCTCTGTCTCTCTTTTTGTCTGCCTGTCTCTCCTTGTCTTTCTGTCTCTGTCTCTCTCTCTCTTTGTCTGCCTGTCTGTCTCTGTTACTCTGTCTCTCTTTGTCTGCCTGTCTGTCTCTGTCTTTCTGTCTCTGTCTCTCTCTGTCTTTGTCTGCCTGTCTGTATCTGTCTGTCTGTCTCTCTCTGTCTGTTCTGTCTGTCTGTCTCTCTCTCTCTCTCTCTCTCTCTCTCTCTCTGTCTCTGTTGCTGTCTTTCTACCTCTCTATGAAGGTTTTTTAAAATAGTTTTGTCCCTGTCTCACCTTCTGCGACCTCCCTGTCCTGCTGTGTCCGTACATCTCATGGCAGTCACCCTGTCCCATCCTTGTTCACGTGTGTCATGTCACACCATCAGGGTCTGGAGTCTACAGGAGGCCTATCGATATTTGGCAGCCATGAAACTACCTGCCAGAAGGGCTCTGCACTGCTGCTGAGTCACTTTCGGGGATGCTCTGTGGTGTATGTTCCAAGTCAGCACACACACAGGACACCGCCTACTGAACCTTCTAATCACAGAAACTGCTTAGGCAAGGAGACAGAGTAAGTGAGGCACCCACTATTACAGAAGGAAGGTGGCAGGATGGTTAAGTCGTTTGCCTGCCAACAAGTAACCCGTGAGGTTCTGGGTTCGATTCCAAGCCTCGCCCTTTTCTTCCCAGTTTGACAAAAAAATCGAACTGAATGTCAAAGTCCTTCGGATGAGACTATAAACCGAGGCCCCTTGTGCGAACGCATGCAGAACATCTTGCGCACACGTTAAATCCTGTTCCGCTTTTCGAAAGAGTAGGCCATCGTGTGCCGGTGGGAACAGATGACAAAATTTACAAAACCGCATACATACGGGGACTGCATGTAAAAAAAAGCACATGAGTGCTTATTCCATTATCTTCGATATTTAAAAAAAAGTCATCTGAGCGCTTTGATTTGTTGCTTTACAAGATTCAGCGCTATATAAATTCCATACATTATTATTATTTTATTATTATTATTATTATTATTATTATCATTATTATTATTATTATAGCAGTGAGCACCACAACAGCACTCCAAGAGCCTTCTCCCACGAACCCCTCACCCTGAATTATTCCTCACCGACCCACTACATGCAAGTCTCACCTGTCTCACCTGTCAGCATCACCGGGTATGGAGTTAGCTGCCGCGCCCAATGCTACCGGAATGCTCGTCTCCTTCTCCATTTGCTCCTCCGGTCTTCGCTGTACTGCCCTGCTGCTGACTTCAAGGATTATGCAAGTAAGTGTGATGAAAACCAAAGCTAAGGTCAATATGAAACTTAAACAACCAGGGGCTAACTGGATATTTATTATCAGGGACGAAGTTCTTTACATGAATGTTAGTGACCATAAGGAAAGTGTTGAGAAAGCGCACCAGCCCTTTCTTTTTATTTTTTTAAAAAGAATACTTTTCAGGACTGTAATCGATGCTCTCTGTGACAGTATAATTATCCCAGTGTGAAACAGGTTTGAGGAATTCATGTACAGCCACGTGTTGAACTGGTCAAGTGATTCGAGCGAGGCTCTCAAAATCACGGCTAAAGTCGATGATGCCCAACCGTGTGTAATGTGGTCCAAGTCTTCCCAAAGGAACCCAGAGCAAACACACTTTGAGAGGAAGCTAGCTGGGGTAGAAATAGTAACAACAACAAACACTAACAACAAGAACAGCAACAAAGCTAACAAACAAAAGGCTGTGAGATGCTCTAAGATTCATATTCGTGAGTTTCCTTCTAGGAACTATATACTCTAGTTACAGTACCATGGCAGCAGCCAGGTATTGATAACGTTCATGGACAGGTGGTTATACAACTGTTCTAGATCTATCTTTTTTGAAACACCCAAGAAACTTCATGACTAACTCATGATAAAAGGATTTTTTCAAAATGTTTACGTTAGGGAAGAAACATAAAAAAATAATTTCAGAGGTGCTGTAAGCTAAAGAACACAAAAGAAGAACAACAAACAGAAAACAATCTATTACTCCATAGTTTGTAGTTTTCATACCTGAAAAAAGATCCTTATGTCATGTCACACCATCAGGGTCTGGAGTCTACAGGAAGCCTATTGATGGTAGGCAGCCATGAAACTACCTGCCAGAAAGGCTCTGCACTGCTGCTGAGTCACTTCAGTGGTGTTGTGTGGTGTATGTTCCAAGTCAGCACACACACAGGACACCGCCTACTGAACCTTCTAAATACAGAAACTGCTTAGACGGGGAGACAGAGTAAGTGAGCACCACTATTACAGAAGGAAGGTGGCAGGATGGTTAAGTCGTTTGCCTGCCAACAAGTAAACCGAGCCTCGCCTTTTCTTCTCAGTTTGACAAAAAAATCGAACTGAAGGTCAAAGTCCTTCTGGACCGAGGCCCCGTGTGCGAACGCATGCAGAACATCTTGCGCACAACGTTAAATCCTGTTCCGCTTTTCGAAAGAGTAGGCCATCGTGTGCCGGTGGGAACAGATGACAAAATTTACAAAACCGCATACATACGGGGACTGGATGAAAAAAAGCACATGAGTGCTTATTCCATTATCTTCGATATTTAAAAAAAAGTCATCCGAGCGCTTTGATTTGTTGCTTTACAAGATTCAGCGCTATATAAATTCCATACATTATTATTATTATTATTATTATTATTATTATTATTCTTCTTATTATTATTATTATCATCATTATTATCATTATTATTATTATTATTATAGCAGTGAGCACCGCATCAGCACTCCAAGAGCCTTCTCCCACGAACCCCTCACCCTGAATTATTCCTCACCAACCCACTACATGCAAGTCTCACCTGTCTCACCTGTCAGCATCACTGGGTATGGAGTTAGCTGCCGCGCCCAATGCCACAGGAATGCTCGTCCTTCTCCATTTGCTCCGGTCTTCGCTGTACTGCCCTGATGCTGACTTCATGGATTATAATAATAATAAATAATAATAATGTATGGGATTTATATAGCGCTGAATCTTGTAAAGCAACAAATCAAAGCGCTCAGATGATTTTTTTTAAAATATCGAGATAATGGAATAAGCACTCATGTGCTTTTTTACATCCAGTCCCCGTGTGTATGCGGTTTTGTAAATTCTGTCATCTGTTCCCACCGGCACACGATGGCCTACTCTTTCGAAAAGGGAAGCAGGATTTAACGTGTGAGCAAGATGTTCTGCATGCGTTCGCACACGAGGCCTCGGTTTATAGTCTCATCCGAAGTAAGTGTGTGGAAAACCAAAGCTAAGGTCACTATGATACTAAAAAACACCCAGGGCTAACTGGATATTTATTATCAGGGACGAAGTTCTGTACATAAGTGTTAGTGACCATAAGGAAAGTGTTGAGAAAGCGCACCAGCCCTTTCTTTTTCTTTAAAGATTATTTTCCAGGACTGTAATCTATGCTCTCTGTGACAGTATAATTATCCCAGCGTGAAGCAGGCTTGAGGAATTCATGTACAGCCACGTGTTGAACTGCTCAAGTGATTCGAGCGATGCTCTCAAAAATCACGTCTAAAGTCGATGATGCCCAACCGTGTGTAATGTGGTCCAAGTCTTCCCAAAGGAACCCAGAGCAAACACACTTTGAGAGGAAGCTAGCTGGGGTAGAAATAGTAACAACAACAAACACTAACAACAAGAACAGCAACAAAGCTAACAAACAAAAGGCTGTGAGATGCTCTAAGATTCATATTCGTGAGTTTCCATCTAGGAACTATATACTCTAGTTACAGTACCACGGCAGCAGCCAGGTATTGATGACGTTTATGGGCAGGTGGTTATACAACTGTTCTAGATCTATTTTTTAAACACCAAAAAACTTCATGACTAACTCATGAAAAAAAGGATTTTTCAGAGTGTTTACGTTAGGGAAGAAACATAAAAACAATTTCAGAGGAGCTGTAAGCTAAACAAGAACAACAACAAACAGAAAACAATCTATTACTCCATAGTCTGTATTTTTTATACCTGAAAAAATCTTTATAAATGAATGTCATACATCTGGAATTGTAAGCTGAATGAACAACCTCTCTCTGTGTCTAATACGCACACAGACACACAACACACACAACACAGATACACACCACACCACACAACACACACACCCACACCACCACCACACACACCACCACACACACACACACACTCACACCACACACACACACACACTCTCTCTCTCACTCCCACTCACACTACTCTCTCACTCACTCACACATCACACACACACACACACTCTCTCTCTCTCACACACCATACACACACTCTCTCTCCTCTCTCCTCTCTCTCCTCTCTCTCTCTCTCTCTCTCTCTCTCTCTCTCTCTCTCTCTCTCTCTCTTCGCGAAGCAATAAGACGCCAGAAATAGCATATGCCACATAGCTATGTATACCCCCTCGGACGGTTTCTCTTTCACAGTCCATTTCATCTGAAGCCTCTGTCACTCCGCTGCTAGATTTATATTTCTCGCCTGTCCTCTCTACCTATCTGACTATCTGCCAGCCTTGCCAGCCCCCAACCCCCCCCCCCCCCCACCTCCACCCCCACCCTCTACCCCCCACCGTCTACCCCCTCCATCCCTTTCTTTCCCCTATGCACATCCATTTCTGTTCCCATTCTGTGTCCTTCTTTTCTAGATGTCCAGGAAATAATCTTGTTTTCTATTGTTACCATTTTAATAATAAAATTGAATTTATATAGCGCTATATCTTGCAAATACAAATCAGAGCGCTTGCATTCAATCCGCTCCTAAACATGCAACCAACAATGATTAACAATATTTTAACAAAATCAAATTACCTTCTTTCTCTCTCCCCTCTCTCTCTCTCTCTCTCTCTCTCTCTCTCTCTCTCTCTCTCTCTCTCTCTCTCTCTCTCTCTCTCCTCTCACACACACAACACCACACACACACACACACACACACACACACACACACACACACACACACACACACATCATTCAGCAACGATGATCGTAAACGGGGAAGATATAGAGAACAGGGACAATCTAGGTTTGAATCAGGTAGGTTTTGATGGATTTGGGTGCTTTTCAAAAGGAGGGGAGCATCAGATATGAGAAGAAAAGAGAAAGAGCAAATGATTAGGTTTGAATAGGTTTATTTATTTGATAGCTGGATTAAAGCGCTAGTAGTTTTAGAGGAAGGGGATCATTTATTATAGTCCATAATGAGATTATCGAGCTTGCACATGTGCCATTCTGAATCTTGTCTTCAGTCTTTTTTTTGAATAACTGTGTTGTAGACTTCTGTCTGTGTGTTCTTTTAGTCCTTTCTGCTTCTCTCTTCAGTTCTCTCAATCTCTGTCTGTCTGTCTGTCATCATATCTGTCTCTGTCTCTCTCTGTCTCTGTCTCTTTCTCTCTCTTCTCTCCTGTCTCTTCTCTGTCTCTCTCTCTTCCTAGTGTTGATCTTAAGCCTTTGAACTGTGAGCTCCTTTCCTTCTGATACCTTCATACTCTATCACAGTATAATTACTCACACCTACACGCACTGTACTCTGTCACCTCAACCCACTGTCTCTCCAGTACCCCTACCTCTCCACCACTCAAAAATCCTCTCTTCATATTGTAACCTTACAACACCACCCTCCATCCAACTCCCACCACCACACACCCTAGGCTGACAAAAGCACACACAACACGGCAGCACCCACCACTACACCCCATATGTATATGTATAGTATATGTAGGTAATTGTAATTCATTACATCCATCGATTTTCACTCACTGTAATCAACAAATGACGCACACAGTAAGCTTAGTATAATCATTACAATTTCTAACACAGGGCTTATAAAAAAACGCAAATGCATTGCTTAGCAAATACATTAAATAAAATCTTACATACTGCACTAGACACACACACACACACACACCACGCACGCACACACACACACACACACACACACGCACACACACACACACACACACACACGCACACACATACATACAGCCTCAAAAATAACGACCAGTCTCTTAGCAAATAACTAAAGTAAGAACCTTACAAACAAACAACACACACACACACACACACA
Organism: Rapana venosa; assembly: GCA_028751875.1. NCBI lineage: Eukaryota > Metazoa > Mollusca > Gastropoda > Neogastropoda > Muricidae > Rapana > Rapana venosa. The sequence continues at coordinate 16,539,032 of CM054139.1, read as the reverse complement.
CACACACACACACACACACACACACACACGAAACACACACACACACACACACACACACACA
>CM054139.1:16528971-16533971 GCA_028751875.1 Rapana venosa | reverse complement strand
GCTGGGGGGGAGCTGTTTTGAAAAGGGTTATTTCCCCTTGTTTTATTGTGAGACTGTATAAGTATTGGTTATTATTATTAAGATGTATCCCTAACGGCGGGGACTGGATGTAAAAAAGCACATGTGTGCTTATTCATTATCCTCGAAATAAAAGAATTTGTCATTGTCTCTCTCTCTCTCTCTTTCTCTCTCTCTCCTCATCTCTCTCCTCATCTCTCTCTCTCTCACTCTCTCTCTCTCTCTCTCCCTCTCCTCTCTCTCTCTCTCTCTCTCTTCTCTCTCTCTCTCCCTTCACCTTTACAATCTTTTACACTTCCTTTTCAAATTCCTCCCAACTCCTTCCTTTTGCCCTTCACTTCTCTTCCTTTTTACACCTCTCCACCCCCCCCCCCCCACCCCCTATCTCTCTCTCTCTCTCTCTCGATTAGTTGGATTGGGGGGAGTGGAGGGGGGAGGGGAAAGGGAGTGAGGGATGTCCCTTGCTAGAAGAAAAAAGATGGGTGTTGTGGTAAAGTGGACAGGCTCGACAGAGATAAGGAACTCTTCTCTGGTCTGGAAACGTCTTGTGGAAACTGACCTTCTCCTGTCCTTTACCAGGTGGGCTAACTGCCCATGCACAGCCTGCAAATCAGCAAGACAAACGATTCCAGATCCTGCGATTCCTATTGTCTTTGTAAGCGTGCGAATTGGGCTAAGACAGCAGATTTTTTTTGTTCCAGAAAAGTTAGGGAGTATTCGGTTTACGTTTTGCAGTGTGGAGTGAGGTGTTGTTTTTTGAATTTCTGTAATATATAGTTTTATTGCCATTATTTCGAGTCGTGTTTTCATGTGTGTTGATTGAAATTGATGTGTTGAGTAGTTTAAAAAAGTAATTTTCAGTTTGGAACGCATAGACACACATCCTTCGGATGAGACTATAAACCGAGGCCCCGTGTGCGAACGCACGCAGAACATCTTGCGCACACGTTAATTCTTGTTCAGCTTTTCGTAAGTGTAGGCCATTGTGTGCCGGTGGGAAGAGATGACAAAATTTACAAAACCGCATACACACGGGGACTGGATGTAAAAAAAGCAATTAGTGCTTATTCCATTATCGTCGATATAAAAGAATAAAATATAAAAGAATAAAATAAATAAAATGAATAAGATAAATACATGCATACATGCATGCTCATACATACATACAGACATACAGACATACAAATAGATAGATAGATAGATATACACAAACACACAAAGACACACACAACACACACATACACAAAGATAAGTACACACAGACACACACTCTCACACACCCCTACACTCACATACACACACGCCCGCGCGCTTGCGCACGCACGCACCCCCCTCCTCACCCCCCCTTCCCCACACACACACCTGAACCAGGAACAAGTTCTCGCAGGTGAAAGCCTTAATCCACTTAGGGACAACCATTTAACGACAGCACTAATGGACTCCATCAGCTTAAACTTGCACAAAACACTTCACTCTTCACCATCACAGATCCCGTAGTCTTGAGCACCGTGAGGGGGAGCTCCATAGCAGATTCTGCAACCAGCTTCCTCCACTCTCCGCGGTCCTCTTCTTTCCGTAGCAAACATTTCCACTCAAGGCCAGCCCACACTCTCTGAGGTTGTAGATCTTCCCATCGTTTTCTCTGTCTGCCTCTTCGTCTCCATCCTTGTACTGTCTCCCTGTAGGACAGTCTTTCTTGGCCAGTCCAGATGTTCGTGTGACGTGCCCGTGCCACTTTAGTTTGGGTTTTTTGTTGTTTTTGAACTGAAGTCAGGAGCTCTTCATTAGGTCCGATAGCGTTTTAAAATTAAGTCTGGCTTCACTTCCTCATTAGTGATGTGGTTTCTGTATGAGATGCCAAGAAGTTTGCGGAAGCATCTCATTAATTTTCCGTTGCCTGTATCCTTCTTTCAATGTCTGCCACTATGGTCCATGTTTCACGTGCATACAAAAACATGGATATGATCAGGGAAGGCATCAAAACACACTGCCTGGAAAATGTTCAGGGCAATTCCTAAGCGACTCGTCAAGCAGTTTGAAGAAGAAGAAGGAGAAGAAGGAGGAGAAGGTGGAGGAGGAGGAGAAGAAGAAGAAGAGGAAGAAGAAGAAGGAGAAGGAGGAGGAGGAGAGAAGAAGAGAAAGAAGAAGGAGAAGAAGAAATCCAATCCAATCCTGTTGTTTCTAGCCCCGACGACCACAGAGGCCATATCAGGGCTGTCACCTCGTCAACTTTTAAATCTCAGATTAAAACTGTGCAGCTATATACAAACTTAAACAAGGTATAAAACCAACTCTACTGTCGTTCCTTATAGCAAAACCCTGGCCAACCATTAAAGGTCAACCCAGGACGGGCACCGCGTTGTGGGAAAAACCACTTCAACCACACATTAAATGAGATAAAACCAGAACCAAATTCCTTAAAACAACCATCTTCTTAATGACCAACTGTAAACAGAAGAAGAAGAAGAAGAAGAAGAAGAAGAAGAAGAAGAAGAGAAGAAGAAGAAAAAGAAGAAGAAGAAGAAAAAAAGAAGAAGAAGAAGAGAAGAAGAAGAAGAAAGAAGAAGAAGAAGAAGAAGAAGAAGAAGAAGAATGTGAAGAAGAAGAAGAAGAATGTGAAGAAGAAGAATGTGAAGAATGTGAAGAAGAAGAAGAAGAAGAAGAAGAAGAAGAAGAAGAAGAAGAAGAAGAAGAAGAAGAAGAAGAAGAAGAAGAAGAAGAAGAAGAAGAAGAAGAAGAAGAAGAAGAAGAAGAAGAAGAAGAAGAAGAAGAAAGAAGAAAAAGAAAAGAAGAAGAAGAAGAGAAGAAGATTTGCGAAGAAGAAGAATAATTGCGAGGAAGAAGAAGAAGATGTAGTCAGGTCAAGGGTGAGAGAAAGTGGCCGATGTCGGGGTATCTTCCGAATAAATCGGACAGGTGCAGCTCTGAGACAGATTCAGAGGCTCTGCTATACCTCTCTGACAGGTGCTGTTTGCAGGGGGGTTGGGCACCTGTCAGCCATTAGTGTAAAGTGTTTAGTGCTGGCTGTTTCTCTGTGTGTTTGTCTGTCTGTCTCTCTGTCTCTCTGACTCTCTCTGTCTCTGTCTTTTCTGTCTGTCTCTCTCTCTCTCTGTCTGTCTCTCTCTCTCTTCTTTCTTTCTTTCTTTCTTTCTATCTTTCTTTCTTTCTTTATCTCTCTCTCTGTCTCTCTCTCGCTGGCTGTCTGGCTGTCTGGCTCTCTGTGTCTTTCTCTCCCTCTCTGTGTCTTTCTCTCTTTCTTTCTCTCTCTCTTTCTTTCATCTCTCTCTCTCTCTCTCTCTCTCTCTCTCTCTCTCTCTCTCTCTTCTCTCTCTCTCTCTCTCTCCTCTCTCTTCTCCCTCTCTGTCTGCCTCTCTCTCTGACTCTGTCTGTCTGTCTTTCTTTCTCTCTCTCTTTCTCACTCCATCTTTCTTTCTCCCTCTCTCTCCTCTATCTCTGTCTGGCTGCCTCTCTCTCCCTTTCTTTCTCTCTCTCTCTCCTGTTCTCTATTTTTCTCTCTGTATCTCTGTATCTCTCTCTGTGTCTGTCTCTCTCTGTCCTCTTTCTCTCTCTCTCTTTATCTCTCTCTCTCTTGCTCTCTCTCTTTCTCTCTGTCTGTCTGTCTCCCTCTCTCATCTGTCTGTCTCTGTATGTCTGTCTCTGTCTGTCCTCCTGTCTCTGTCTCTATGTCTGTCTCTTTCTTCCTCCCTCTGTCTCTCACTGTGTCTGTTTGTCTCTCTCTCTCTCTCTCTCTCTCTACTCTCTCTCTCTCTCTCCTATCTCTCGCTCTCTCATTCTCTCTTCTCTGATGTTGTGGGAGGTTTATCTGATACCGTTAGATTAAAGAGCGCACGAGGTTATTGATACGCTGGAATCCATTTTATTCTGGATTTGGAGGTGTGTGTGTGTGTGTGTGTGTGTGTGTGTGTGTGTGTGGTGTGTGTGTGTGTGTGTGTGTGTGTGTGTGAGGGGATGGGGCAGGTAGAGCGTGTTTGGGGGTGGGGGTGGCGGTAGTGTTTGTGTGTGTGTGGGGGGAGTTGTTGAGTGTGTGTGTGGTGTGTGTCCATGTTTGTGTGGTAAGAGAGAGAGAGGGGGGGGGGTGGAGGTACAGGAAGGGAAGAGAGATAGTGGACAGGAGCGTGAGAGAGAGACAGAGAGAGCGAGAGAGGAACATACAGACAGACGGACAGATTGACACAAAGAGAGACAGAGAGGTAGAGAAACAGAGAGAGTAAGGCCGATAGACATACATATAATAATAATAAATGGAATTTATACAGCGCTATATCTTGCAAAAACAAATCAGAGCTCTCTCATTCATCCTACTCATTCCCACGCAGCCAGTTACAATTAAATTCAAATGTATACACACACGCTCGCACGCACGCACATACACACCACACTCACGCACACACACATAGAGGTTGTACACTCCGCAGGGTGATATAGAGACAAATAAGTGAAAAGAGAGACAAATGCAACCCCAAAAAAATCATGCAATATAATGGAGCAGAGCAAAGTGAAGGACAAATGACATAACCGATACTTCAACAATTTTTAAAAAAAAATCAGAATCCATACCAAGAGATTGGCATCTGTCGAGTTTTCCACGGAATCGACTTCCGCCTGAAGAATCTGAGAGAGAGAGAGAGAGAGAGAGAGAGAGAGAGAGAGAGAGAGAGGGGGGGGGGGGGTAGAGAGCTCTAGTGCCCTATTGTGCAATGCCTCTTAAGATTCGTGACAACCTTTTTCCGATATCTGAAACCCAACTGAACTGCAACGAATACGATAAGACGTAGAAGTAAGACAGACAGACAGACAGAGAGATAGTCAAACAAATAGAGAGATAGATAGATAGACAAACAGACAGACAGACAGACAAAAAAAATAGAGATACAAACAGAAAAACAGATAGATAGATATTTATATAGATTTTTTTTAATTTCGAGGATAATGGAATACGCACTCCTGTGCTTTTTCTAAAA
>CM054139.1:16506471-16526471 GCA_028751875.1 Rapana venosa | reverse complement strand
GACACGATACGAAATGACACAGTGCAACCAACACAACTCAATCCAATCTGGTTGTGTATAGCCCCGCCAACCGCAAAGGCCATATCGGGGATTATAGCACAACACGAAACACGACACGGGATAGCCTAGTGGTTAGAACATTGCGCTCGCAATCTGACGACCCGGGTTCGATTCCCGTACAAGGGGATATTTCCCCCCGGAGTTAACATCAGTGCAGACTCCACTCTCCCCAAAAGTCCTTCCCATGAGACTATAAACCGAGGCCCCGTGTGTGAACGCACGCAGAACATCTTGCGCACACGTTAAATCCTGTTCTGCTTTTTGTAAGAGTAGGCCATTGTGCCGGTGGGAACAGATGACAGAATTTACAAAACCGATACACACGGGGACTGGATGTAAAAAGCACATAAGTGCTTATTCCATTATCCTCGATATAAAAGAATGAAATAAATAAAGAAAAAGAAAAAAAAACACAATACACAGATAACAAAATTTACAAAACTGCATACACACGGGGACTAGCTGTAACCCCCCCCCCCCCCCCCCCCCCCCCTTCAATGAGTGCTTATTCGATTATTCGCGAAATAAAAGAATAAAATATACAAATAGAGAAATAAATAAATAAATAAATAAATGAATACATAAATAAATTAAAAAACACTGCATTACACAACAACGCAAACTTTTGCAGTACAGAAAAGCAAATTATATACTCTAACATTCTTCAAAGACTTTGGCTTAAGTTGAGAAAAGTTTCACTGACGTTGTCCAATGCTTTCCTTTTAAATAAATAGATAAATAAATAAATAAACAAAATAGATAAAATACCCAAAATACTCCAAACCCCCCAAAATACTGTATTACATAATAACGCAAACTGTACAACACAGTACAACACAATTCTATTATCGAACATTCTTCAAAGATTTTGGCTTAAGCTGCAACAAGTTTCGCTGGTGTTGTCCAATGCTTTCGTGTCTGGCTCCTTTAATCCTGGTGCAAATACTTCCATGTACAGACAGTGCTGGGTTTGTAAAGGGCTAGATTAGTTATTGAACTGGGAGGGGGGGGGGGGGGGGGGGCGGTGCTGGAGAGAGAGAGAGAGAGAGAGAGAGAGAGAGAGAGAGAGAGAGAGACAGAGACAGGGAGGGAGAGGGAGGGAGGGAGGGACAGGCATACAATGGACAGAGGAACAGAAAGAGAGACAGACAGAGAGCCAGGCAAGCAGGGTCAGATAGAGAGAAAGAGATAAAGAGAAAAGCAAAGAAATATATATATAGAGAGAGAGTGAGAATGAGAGAGAGACTTAAAGATACACGCGCAGACAGAGACATAGACTATGAGACAGGAGAAGACAGGCAAATGCATATAAAACTAGAGAGAGAGAGAGAGAGAGAGAGAGAGAGAGAGAGAGAGAGAGAGAGAGAGAGAGAGAGAAGAGAGAGGAGAGAGAGAGAGAGAGAGAGAGAGAGAGAGAGAGAGAGAGAGAGAGAAGACAGACAGACAGAGAGAGACAGAGAGAGAGAGACAGAGAGAGACGTACATATCGGTAGATCGGTGGTCTAGAGGTAACGCGCCTGTCTAGAAAGCGAAAAGTCCGCGTCGGAAGTGTGCGGTGGTTCGAATCCCGTATGAACCCGAAACTTTTCCCCCATCCATTAGATCATGAGTGGTGGTCTGGGCGCTAGTCTTTCGGATGAGACTTTAAACCGAGGTCCCGTGTGTTGCACATAATTATTTAGCGCACGTAAAATAACCCACAGCAACAAGAGAGTTGTCCCTGGCAACATTCTGTAGAAAAATGCCACTCTGATAGGGAAACAAATACTGTTGTAGACAGGAAAAAAGAAAAACAATGGGTGGCGCTGCTCTTGTGGCGATGTGCTCTCCCCGGAAAGAGCAGCCCGAATTTCGCGCAGAGGAATCTGCGATGACTTAAAGTGGTATAAATAAATAAATAAATAAATAAATATAAACGCACACACAGACAAAGAAAGTGAGACAGGAGAAGAGAGCAAATGCAGACAAAACTAAAGAGAAAGAGAGAAAGAGAGAAAGAGAGAAAGAAAGAGAGAGAGAGAGAGAGAGAGAGAGAAATGTCAATATTTCAGATACAATAAAAACAGGAATGCACGATAACAAAAGCCAGCTAGCAATACCATTGAAGGAGACAGTTTAAGTCACTCAGAATACTATAGGGATTTGATAGAGGAGACAGTTTGTATAACTGAAAATTCTAGGGATCTGATAGAGGAGACAGTTTGTGTAAAGGAAAATAATAGGAATCTGATAGAAGAGACAGTTTGTGTAAAGGAAAATACTAGGGATCTGATAGAAGAGAGTTTATACTAGGGATCTGATAGAGGAGACAGTTGGTATAACTGAAAATACTTGGGATCTGACAGTGGAGACAGTTTATGTAACTGAGAATACTAGGGATTTGGTAGAGATGATTTGATGAGAGATAGACAGGCAGGCAGACAGACAGACAGAAAGACAGGCAGACAGACAGGCAGACAGATAGAGACAGAGACAGAGGATAGAAAGAAACTGACAGAAATAAAAAGACAGATAAACAAGACGGACATGTTGATGTACTTCAGCATTATGTGAGCTACTAGCTTCTTGTAACTAGGGGGACGGGATCGCATGATGGTTAGAGTGATGTATTCGTGATCTGCTGACCCGGGTTCGAATCTCGTTCATGAGGACTTTTCCTCTGGAGTGACTCCACTCTCCCCAAAAGTCCTTCGGATGAGACTATAAACCGAGGTCCCGTGTGTGAACGCACGCAGAACATCTTGAGCACACGTTAAAACCCGTTCTGCTTTTCGGAAGTGATATTAGAAGAAAGATTGTTTTTCGTGTATGTTTAACCAAGATGAGGAGAGTAAAGAGAAAAAAAACACCCAGATGTGACTGTTGCACAGTGTGTGGTTAGTGATAGTGATGCTGAATGTATAGAATACGATAATGAGCCAGAGATAGATTACAGTAATTTAATGCACGATCTGAAGGAGTTCAATGACAACGCTCGAAAGAAATTAGACGATTGCTGTAACACAATAACAGAGCTGTCAGTCACCATCAACAACACCGTCAAAGAAGAAACTCTCAATAAAGATGTTTTGTAGCTTGCTAATTAACTTAGCTTGCATGATTCGTGTCCACACACAAAGTGGGAAAGTGTGATATACATTCAGTTTACTCCATGAGGTGGTAACCATGTCATGTCCATAGTTTTAATGTGTATCTGAAATGTGTTGGACTTTTTGTATTGTGCAAAGACCCTTCCCACTCTGTCCTATGTGAAAGGGATGTAAAGCTTATCACATTAAAACATTTAAACATTTAAACTATTTCGCATTCCTCTCTCTCTCTCTCTCTCTCTCTCTCTCTCTCTCTCTCTCTCTCTCTCTCTCTCTCTCTCTCTCTCTCTCTCTCTCTCTCTCTCTCTCTCTCCCTCTCCCTCTCCCTCTCCCTCTCCCTTTCTCTCTTTCTAACTGTTTCAGAGACATCTTTATCCGAGTCCGCTTTGGAATCAGTGACCTTAGAGTTCACAAAAATCGTTTCATGTGTGCAGATGTTACAAATAATGACTGTCCATTTTGTCCAAGATCAGAAGAAAATGAACTACATTTGTGTTTTCAGTGTGATACGTATGCTGCGTTAACCTGAAATCCTGAAAGAGATTCCTACTCACTATCAGAAAGCAAAATATTTTAGCCTTATGGCCACCCAGAACGTTTCAATGATTAGACAACTAGCATGGTTTTTGTTCAAAGCTTTCAAACTAAGAGACAGTAAACTGAGTCTCCTGTCCACCTAGAATTTTGCAACTCTATATGTTAATCATATATGCTTGTGTGTTCTTTTCACTTTTTTCACTTTTTCCCTGATATACGCAGCCTTGTGTTTACAGAGATTTATGTACCCCATGAAAATGGGCAGAGGCCTAAATTCATTAAAATCTGTCATTGTCATTGTCATTGTCTCTCTCTTTCTACATTATCTCTGTCTGTATGTGTCTGTCTGTCTGTCTCTACTCTCTCTCTCTCTCTCTCTCTCTCTCTCTCTCTCTCTCTCTCTCTCTCTCTCTCTCTCTCTTGTGTATACATTATCTCTGTCTGTCTGCCTGTGTCTGTCTATCTATCTGTCTGTCTGTCTGTCTCTCTGTCTGTCTGTCTGTCTGTCTGTCTCTCTCTCTCTCTCTCTCTCTCTCTCTCTCTCTCTCTCTCTCTCTCCCCTCTCTCTCTCTCTCTTTATACATTATCTTTGTCTGTCTGTCTGTCTGCCTGCCTCTCTCTCTCTCTGTCTCTGTCTCTGTCTCTGTGTCTCTCTATCTGTATGGGCATGCACTTGTTACAAAGGTGGGCACAAAACTATGGACATCACAATAATACTGGAGAGTTATTTGGAGTTTCTTGTCATTTTTTTTAAAACTACACTCACTTGGACAGTCATGTACTCGGATATATTTTCGACAATTTTCCAAATTTGAACATGAAGATGGGGACAAAAGACAGAAACGACAAATGCAGAAACCAATGTTCCACTGATAAATCGCTGTACTTATGGAATAAATGGAGTGGCCAATAAGAAAGTTTAAATCACTTTGTCCTATTTTTACTTCCAGAGAAGATGTTCTTAAGAAGACGTATATAAGTGGCATAAAAACTATGGGCAGAACATGTTCTGATTTGGGGTCTCTCTTTTGTTCGTTGGTTTTTATTTGCTTGTTCGTTTTGTTGTTTTTTCTGTGATTTCTTTCGTTTTATTCACTCTAGGTTTCTTTCTTTCTTTCTGTCTGTCTGTCTGTCTTTCTTTCTTTTCTTTCTTTCTGTCTGTCTGTCTTTCTGCTTCAGTGTTTCTTTCTTTCTTTCTCTCTCTCTCTATTTCTCTTTTTTCTTGTTTTCTTTCTTTCTTTCTTTCTTTCCCTTTTTTGCACTGTACTGTCTCTCTTTTTTGGATATTTCCTCTTCTTTCCATTTTTATACCTTTTTTTTTCTTTGCTTTGCTTTTTAAAAAAGTTCTTTCTTTTGCTTGCGCGAGCACACACACTAAGTCTTACACACGCATACACACACACGCACGCACACATGCACACACGCACGCACACACACACGCGCGCGTGCGCCCGCGCGCGCACACACGCACACGCACACGCACACACTCACATACACACACACACACACTCCTCATTTATCTATGTTCTTTTTCAACATAGACTAACATTGTCTTTTGAATGTTTTTATATGTCAATTTTCTTGATTTTTTTGTGAGGGCAGGATAAAAAAAAGTTGTGTAAGCTAATCTTTTACCCTCGATAAATATCATTTTGACTTGACTTTACTTGACACGCCCACTTCAGACAACACAGAAACAATAACTAAACACAGTAACAGACAGAATGTCAGACATATAAACAAACAAAATGAGCGTACGACAGAAGAGACAACGGGTGAGACACCCTAGCCCCAGACCCCACAAAAAACATCAAAGCCACTGGACTTAGAATAAAAGTGTGAAGTCAGTCATGGCCAGACCATTGCTTGCCCAATACCTGATCAGACAGCCGACGAATCCACACTGACTTAGCTTACAGCGCTGTAGGTTTGCCCACAAACTGACAGCACTAGACAGCAATCATCAAGGGGGGGAAATATCAACACAGACCTCTACACCCTTAGGGTTCGAGTCATTCTGACATAGACTATGATGGGGAAAAACTGAGTGAATTAACAGGGCATTGCCAAGTCTGCACACTGATGCAAATGTCATTCTTCTTCCCTACCGTTTCTTTTTTTTTTAAACGTGGTTTGAGGTGTAGAAACACCTATCTCCTTTCTCTGCAGCTGTTGTTTTATAATGATGATGATGATGATGATAATAATAATAATAATAATATAATAATAATATAATATTAATGATACAACAACAACAACAACAACTACTACTACAACAACTACTACTACTACTACTACTACTACTACTACTACTACTACTACTACTACTACTACTACTACAACTACTACTACTACTACTACTACTACGCACATGCACGCACACACGCACGCACGCACGCACACACACACACACTACAATTCAGAATACTTGTTAATGAGTACACGTGATAAAAAATCGACTGTGTTTTTAACAGAGGCTTACAGTACCATACAGAATCCGCACATTCTGCTCTCTGTGCAAAAAACCGCATGTCTGCATACTCTTGACATCAACTTGGAAATCTATAACCATTTCAATTCAAATATAATTTTCATTTAAAAAAAAGTGTTGTGCAAAAAAATCCATCGCCATCTTTATTACCATCAGCATAATCATAATCTTTCTCCTCCTCTCTCTCTCTCTCTCTCTCTCTCTCTCTCTCTCTCTCTCTCTCTCTCTCTCTCTCTCTCTCTCTCTCTCTCTCTCTCTCTCTCTCTCTCTCTCTCTCTCTCTCTCTCTTCTCTCTCTCTCTCTCTCTCTCTCTCTGTCACCACACACACATCCTCTCTCTCTCACTACTGCGCGCCCCTATCTCTCTCTGAGAGCTTTTTAATTTATCTAACAGTAGTATTGATTTTGTTATGAAACTGTCCTTGCATCGGAGATTTTTTAATGTAGGAACCTGTAACGAGTCTGTGATAGAGCCCTTCATTTTCTTTTCTTCCAAAACATGCACATCATCACTCACAATGCCGTTTTGCTGTCTTCCTAATGGATATTCATTTGGTTCAGTTATACTTTTTTGTGTACTGCCCATACTTATGCTACATCTCTCTACAATTTTATTCAATGCCGGTTTGCGTTTAACACTGAAACGACCATACCCACAAGTAAATGAGAAACAAATGACAGGTTCATAACAACAGCAGTAAAACCTGTGCAAAACTGTTGTGTTAACTTGCAGATTTCAAAGTTTATGAAGAAAACATATCCGGGATCTCTTCTCTCTCTCTCTCTCTCTCTCTCTCTCTCTCTCTCTCTCCTCTCTCTCTCCCGTGTGTCTTTCTCTCTCTCTCTCTGTCTCTCTCTCTCTGTCTGTCTGTCTGTCTCTCTCTCTCTCTCTGTATGTCTGTCTCTCTCTTTGTCTGTCTGTCTGTCTGTCTCTCTCTGTATGTCTGTCTCTCTCTTTGTCTGTCTGTCTCTCTCTCTCTCTCTTAGCTCTCTCTCTCTCTCTCTCTCTTCTCTCTCTCTCTCTCTCTCTCCGTGTGTCTTTCTCTCTCTCTCTGTCTTTCTCTCTCTCTCTCTCTCTCTCTCTCTCTCTCTCTTTGTCTGTCTGTCTGTCTCTCTCTGTATGTCTGTCTCTCTCTTTGTCTGTCTGTCTGTCTGTCTGTCTGTCTCTCTCTCTCTCTCTCTCTCTCTCTCTCTCTCTCTCTCTCTCTCTCTCTCTCTCTCTCTGTTACAAAAGTAGGTAACGAAGACCTGGAAGTGACAAAACTACAAGAAAAAGATTTCGAAATGTCAGTTGAAATGCACTTAAGTAGACAGGGACAAAAGGACGTTGCTTTAAATCTGCCTGATCTTACTGTCCAAACCAACGAAAAAGAGGACAGCAGAGAACAAGCAATATGTCAATCCCCGCACCTTTGAAGAAAAAGAGACAGCAAAAATATATTGCAATTGCTTTCCACTGCTTTTTTTGGTAACCAAACAAATCATTTCTTTCTTTCATCTCAACTTGATACCACACACACACACCGCGCGCGCGCAATTTCGAATGAGAGAGAGACACAGACAGACAGATATAGACAGTAGTAGAAGTAGTAGTTGTAGTAGTAGTAGTATAGTAGTAGTAGTAGTGGTGGTAATAGTAGTAGTAGTAGTAGTGGTAATAGTAGTAGTAGTAGTAGTAGTAGTAGTAGGTGGTGGTAATAGTAGTAGTAGTAGTAGTGGTAGTAGTAATAGTAGTAGTGGTAGTAGTAATAGTAGTAGTAGTAGTAGTAGTAGTAGTAGTAGTAGTAGTAGTAGTAGTGTCGTCGTCGTCGTCGTCGTCGTCATCATCATCATCATTACAACAACAACAATAACAACAACAACAAGAATAATAATAATAATAATAATAACAACAACAACAACAACAACATAGAGATTCTATCGAAAATAAAACAGAAGAGAGAAACTGTGAGACATCGTAGACACAGACCAAAAATAAAGTCACAGTAGCCAAACTTCACAACAAAACAAAACAAAACCCAACAAAGCCACGTCACACGTTATCCAGACCGTATAACTTCTCACACTGTCCACAAAGTCCACGACATTCGTTTCACACCAAAGCTGGTTTGCTCCGGAATTTGGTCGTGCCATACAGTAGTAAACAGTGCCAAGAGAATTAACCCATTGACCCCCCCCCCCCCCCCCACCTATACCTTAAGACTGAGGTCTTTGTGTGGTGGCTGTCACAATGAGAACTCAGGGAGGTTACTGGCATTGTCTATAGTCTGTAGTTGGATACACTGGTTCACGGAGTTCTCTGCTACTCATCCGCGTGGAGAACATCTCGCAAAGCAAGTTTACCAACAGTTTTTTTGGAAGGGAAAGCTACATCATGTGAGTATGCATTTTGTATGTGATGATAAAGTAGTATATCTAAGCCTTTTCTTCTAATGCAGCATAAACATAAAATTATGGCCAGATTTGTGATTAGAGTTGTTGAGAGAGAGATAGTTTTGACTGACTGACTGACTGACTAGTGGCTGGCTGGCTAGCTTGCTGAGTAAGTGAGTGAGTGTGAGAGTGAGTGAGTGAGAGTGAGCGAGTGAGTGATTGCTTGAGTGCGTGAGTGAGTAACTGACTGACTGACTAACTGACTGACCGACTGACTGCGTGAGTGCCGTGAGTGAGTGAGTGAGTAACTGACTGACTGACTGAGTGAAAGAGTGATCAACTGACTGACTGACTGACTGACTAATGGATGAATGGATGGATGGATGGATGGAGCTTTATATGGGTGCAGTCTCATCTTGTATGATTTTCCCGGCAGGTTGTTACGCTAAGAGCTTTTCATGATTGCAGGCAATCTCCAAATAGTATCTCATGGCATGATGGCATTTATTTGAGTGCAGGCCTTGCTATTTGCATTACAATAATAGGTAACGGACAACGTTTTTGCCTTGGGGCGAAAACTGCGGAAAATAAGGAGAAGAGAAAAGCAATAAAAACTTTTTACAATGTTTTGTCCTACTTTTTCCTGAACATATTTCATGAGGGGGCGGAGGATGAGGGTGTAAGCAGTATTCAAGCGTAGGTAGAAACTCTTAAGCTTTCTCTTTGTCCGTCTGCCTTTGTTTCTGTTTTTCTTCTGACTAGTTTTTGTCTGTTTTTGTCTGTTTTGTATTTCCTTGTTCTTTTCATGTTTCTTTCTTTTACTTTCCTTTTTGTCCGTCTGGCTGTTTGTCTGTCTGCCTGTCTGTCTCTCTCTGTCTGTGTCTGTGTCTGTGTGTCTGTCTCTGTTTCTGTCGTGTCTGTCTTCTGTCTGTCTGTCTCTCCTCTCTCTCTCTCTCTCTCTCTCTCTCTCTCTCTCCTCTCTCTCTCTTTAATTATGCTTTTTTCTCCCTTTCTTATTTGTGTATCTGTCTTTCTTTCTTTGTTTTTATTCATTATTTTGTTTTTTCGTTCTTTGTTTCATTCTTTCATTTTTTAAACTTTTCTCCATTCCTCCTTCTTTCTGTCTTTTAGATTTATTAACTGATCCATGATGTCATTTAGTCATATATTTTTCTCTAGTAAATTTTGTTTTTCTTCTTCTTTCTTCTTCGTTTTTTCCCCTCTTTCATACCAAGACAACACACACACACACACACACACACACACACAAGGCAACAAACGAGCAACCAGAAGACAGACAGACAGAGAAAGAGCCAGAGACATAGATAGCGACAGAGACAAAGAGACAAATTCATAAAAATAGAACGAACACCAAAATAGGACAGAGACACATTCAACACACTCACAAAAACAGAAGATATACCTAGACAGACAGACAGACAACAATTTATTTATTTTTATTTATTTATTTTATTCATTCTTTTATATCGAGGATAATGGAATAAGCACTTATGTGCTTTTTACATGTCATCTGTTTCCACCGGTACACAATGGCCTACTCTTCCGAAAACTGGAACAGGATTTAACGTGTGCGCAAGATGTTCTGCATGCGATCGAACACGGGGCCTTGGTTTAGAGTCTCATCCGAAGGACTTTGCATGCAGAAATTAGATACAAACAGAGAGATAAACAAGCAAAAGCACGGACAGAGACAGACAGACTGACAGACAGACAGACAGAGAGACCTGCAAAGACAAAAAGTGACACACACACCCAAAAAAAAAGAGACACTCCTCCTTAAAACACCGTAAAACTGAGACAGACGAGTCAAAGTAACTGTGTACTTCAAAACGAAAAGAAGGGCTTCAGTCACAACACAACGCCCGCCAGACAAATCGTTCGATAACTAATCAGACTGTCTACGTGTATGGTGGGCCCAGTTGTCGGACAATGCAGGTTGTTTACGCCAGAATGCGTGGTACCAGACAGTTACCAGTTCAAGAGAATGGATCATTTAAAAAAAAACCACACCCAACCCAACTCTCTATGCCCTTAAGGCGTGAGTCTTTGTAGCAGCTGTGAGAGTGACAGGTGGGTGAGAGTAGGAGGTTTTGATTGGTCTTTTTGGTGTGGTGATAACGTATTGTTTCTCGTCTTTGTAGGGTCTTCTTGTTCGTTTGTTTGTTTGTGCGTTTCTTTGTTTCTTTTTTTCTCTTTTCTGCCTGTCTGCCTTTCTTTTCTGCCTGTCTGTCTTTTTTTCTTTCCTGTTTTTTCCTTTTTTGTCTCTTTCTTTTCTCTGTTTTCTTTCATTTCTTTTCTTTCTTTTTCTTTCTTTCTTTTCTTTTTTTTTTTTTTCTTTCTTTTTTCTTCTTTCTTCTTCCTTTTTCTTCTTTCTTTCTTTTCTTTCTTTCTTTTTTATTTCTTTTTTCTTTCTTTTTACTTTTTTTTTCTTTCTTTCTTTTTCTTCTTTTTACTTTTTTCTTTCTTTCTTTCTTTCTTTCTGTTCTTTACTTTTTACTTGTTTTCTTTCTTTCTTTCTTTCTGTTCTTTCTTTCTTTCTTTTCTGGCTGTCTGTCTATCTTTTCTTTCTTTCTTTCTTTCTTTTTTCCTTCCTTTCTTCCTTCCTTCTTCCTTCTTTCTTTCTTTCTTTCTTTCTTTCTTTTCTTTCTTTCTTCTTTCTTTCTTTTTGTCTTCCTCTCTTTTCTTTTCTTTTCTTTCTTTCTTTCTGTTGTTTCCATAACATTCATCAGTTATCTATTTTGTGTTTTCTTTTAAATCGATTCAGTATATATTTTGTTTGGTCTGTCCCTTAGTGTGTGGATATGTCTCTGAATGAACGTAAACTTTGTTATTCAATGGTCTTGCTATACCATTCTGTGACTGAGTGTCAGATGTGGCATGAGCCTTGGTGTCTTCATGGTCATGATGACAATGTCTGTAACTCAAGGCCAGGTAACTCCAGGAGTTTTTCATCCCTTCTGAAACCCGTAAATATCAATTACATTTTTATTTGTAAGCTTATGTTTTAGTTCCTTCTTAAAACCGTAAATATCAAATGCATTTTATGCTTGTGCTTGCGTGTCAGTGCCTTTTTAAAAAAACACATAAATATCAATTATATTTGTTATGCTTCAAAGCGCATTGAGTTTGTTATAGAATGTTACCAGGGGACATTTTGTTAGATATCTAAAATTGAAAATACTCAGTCCGTTTATTTTCAAACTTCAGTTTATACATTTAATTGTGGTACTTCGTGACCTATCTGAACAGTCTGTTGGATCAACCACCGTGCATTGCTATTTGTTCATCTATTATTTATACACGTGTAGCTTCTCTGCCTTACAGGGACATTAACATGTTATGCAGGCATCACAGTAATCACTCTTCATCGTCCTTGTTTGGCCATCGGTCACTTTCTCTTCATCGCTGGCAAGATGCAAAGAGAAAACTTAGAGTCTGTCACTTAATGGTAATGATTTAATCATTTTACTTAGAGTCTATCAGTCATTGTATCTTAAGATATTACTAGTAAAGTGTATATCAAAGATACATGCAACTCGAGGATCTGCTGACCCGAGTTCGAATCCCTTCCTAGGGTGTATTTTTCCCTGGAGTTAACATCAGTGCCGAATCCATTCCCCCTCAAAATTCCTTCGATGAGACTATAAACTGATGTCCCGTGTGCGAACGCACGCAGAACATCTTATGCACAGGTTAAAACCTGTACCGCTTTTCGGAAGAGTAGGTCACTGAAGGCTGACGGGAACGGACGACAACATATACAAAACTGCAGATACACGTGGACTGGATGTAAGAGAGTACATGAGTGCTTATTCCATTTCTTTGAAATAAAAGAATAAATATAATATAAAAAAAACCAGGAACAAGATTAAGTCTTCTTTAAAACAGCCAGGTATAATATATTAATGTATTCGTAAACTTCAAAACGCATTCAGTTCATTACAGAATGCTATCAGCGAGTAAAGCTTAAGCTATCTGTTTCATGATTCTCGATAACTTTCAAAGAAAACAAAATATATCATTGTTCTTAACATTCCAAACCACAAAATATCACCGAATAGTACGGATCAACATTTTACAGTAGACTGGTGGCTAAACATCTATGGGTCCTGTCCAATGTATCCTTACTGATTTAGAGTGAATATCACATTATGAAACGTCTGCATAAATACGACGAATCTCATAATTCGTGACGTATCATGCCATGCTCCTGGTTTGAATAGTGTAAACTAGTACCACGTGCCGTCAATGGTTGACATGGGTCAGGGCTTCAGACCCATTCCTTGTAATCATGTTACCTTCAGATCTCTCCTCCCTCTGTCAGGCATTGACGCTATAGCAAATCTGATACCCTGAAGTGAGGTCACCACTAGATTGCGGTTTGCCTAGACATAGGTAGATCAATAAATAGAAAAATAAGCATACAGGCGGACAGACAGGCAGACAAATAAATACATAGATAGGCAGACAGATGGATAGATAGATGGTTAGATAGATAGATCGATAGATAGATAGATAGAAAGAGAGAGAGAGAGAGAGAGAGAGCTAGCTTCATAGATAGATAGATAATAGATAGATAGATAGATAGATAGATAGACAGACAGATAGAAAAAGGACAGACAGAATGGAAGAAAAAATGAAAGATGGAACAGAAAGAAAATAAAGGCAGTAGCATGCGGTAGCAATCAAAACAAAGGGATTGATATAAGTCACAATCTACAGCAAAATAAACGTGCTACCTTATCTCAATATCTGAATGGACACCTTGTAATCAATATCCTATAGCCAAGCATCGAAAAACACATACACACACATTAATATGTGTGTGTGCACAGAGAGAGAGAGAGAGAGAGAGAGAGAGAGAGAGAGAGCAGGGTCATGAAAATAAACAATATGAACTATATTTTAAATCTATTTTAAACAGTAGAAACATCAATAAAGCAATTGATAAATTAGTCCATCAATCACTCAATCAGTCAATCAATCAATCAACTATATTTTTATGACGACAGGGGGCGAGAAAGATCACTTTGATTAAACCAGCCTCACCAGAAATGCAGACCAGACAATACAATACCCAGTAAAATAATGGGACCCAGCTGTCATCTCCACTCACAATCACCATAAAGACTTTTTATTATTTTTGAAAAGCAACAACCCACCAACCCTTAGGGAGTCTAGGGTTTTATTTTTGATCGATTAATTTCCCCTGGAATGCCTACAGTCTACAGCTACCCACTCACTGTACGGGCAGACCATCTGCCCTGTACACTCTGAGTCAGCATGGAGTTGTAGACAGTCTGGACAGTTATGCTGGAGCGATTGTCTCGCAATGTGTGACTTAACCCCCTTTCGTTCTTTCTTTCTTTTGTTGGAAGTGGAGTTAGCCTACTGTGATTTTGCGGGTGAGGGTAGGGTAGGGGTAGGGGGTAAGGGTAGGGGGTGAGGGTGGGGGTGGGTGTGGGGTGGTGGTGATGGAGGAAGTGTCTGTGTGTGTGTGTGGTGGGGGGGGGGGTGGGGGGGTGTGAGGTTTCTTGTAACATGTGTCTCTTTGTCCGTCTCTTCGTCACTGTCAGTGATGCTTGGCTGGTCAGACTTAACAATCTGTTTCTGTTATTCTGCTTCCCGTCTTCTCTATCTCTCTGTCTCTCTGTCTTCTCTCTGTCTCTGTCTCTGTCTCTCTCTGTATCTCTCTCTGTCTCTCTCTGTGTTCTTTTTGTGTTATACAATCACATTTTGTTGTTGTTGCTGCTGCTTTCCCCCCTCCACCCCCCCACCCCCCACCTACCAAAATGCTAAGCAGTTCGGAAACCCCCTTTTATTATATGGGTCAATGGCCATTTTGTGAATGAATCATACGATTTCGAGTTCGTGTTGAGTTCGAGTTCTCTGTCTTTATGTCTGTCTCAGTCTCTGTCTGTCTGTCTGTCTGTCTGTCTCTTCTCTCTCTCTCTCCTCTCTCTCTCTCTCTGTTCTTCTGTCTCTGTCTCTGTCTCTCTCTCTCTCTCTCTCTCTCTCTCTCTTCTCTTCTCTTCTCTCTTTCTCTCTCTCTCTTTCTCTCTCACACACACTCACACACATCCTCAACTCGCAGCTCTGATAACTGACAGTTCTCATTACCAACGAATTTTTTGCTGCAATCAGTTTCTCGTCCCCTTGCCGTATGGGGCAATGACCACTCATGTGAATAGCTCATACTAGTGTGGATTTAAGGGCCTTTTTCAAAAGAGTAGGCCATGGTGTGCCAGTGGGAACTGACGACAACATTTTACAAAACCTCACGCACACGTGGACTGCATGTAAAGAAACACAGGGATGATTATTGCATTGTCCTCAAAACAAAACAAAATAAATAAATGAAAGAATAAATGAATGGATGAATGAATAAACGAATGAATGAATAAATAATCAAATAAATAGATGAATAAATATTCTGCTTCTGCCTCTATCTGTTTTAATTTATGTTTGCCTATCTGTATATCTTGCGCGTGGTTTAAAAGAAATGAACCACTGACATGAAATGTTCAACCATCATTGTAAATTTTATGTACATTTTGTCTGGTCTTCATAGAAATCGAACCTGGACAAACATTAATAGAAATAAAGAAAGACAGACAGACAGACAGGCAGACAGAAAAAAACACAGCAAGAAAGCAGGAAGAAAGAAAGAAAAAGAAAACAAAAGAAAGAAAAAGAGAGAAGGACGGAAGAAAAGAGGGAAGGAAAGAAGGAAGGAAGAAAGGAAGAAAGAAAGGAAGGAAAGAGGGAAGGAAAGAAGGAAGGAAGGAAGGAAGAAAAGAAGAAAGAGAAAGAAGTAGGAACGAAGGAAGAAGGACGAAGGAAAGAAAGAAAGAAAGATAACAGAAGAAGGAAGGAAAGCAAGAAAATAAGAAAAAAAGAAGTAAAGAAAGACAGACAGACAGACAGACATAGGAAAGACAGACAGACAGACAGAGAGAGAGAGAGAGAGAGAGAGAGAGAGAGAGAGAGAGAGAGAGAGAGAGAGAGAGAGAGAGAGAGAGAGAGAGAGAGAGAGAGAGAGAAAGAAAGAAACGATACGAAACGGAACGAAGCATAAAAGAACACGACTATTAATTTTCTGCTAACAGTTTTCTGTCATTCCTACACAGTTTCCACGAAGTGTGTTTCTTGACGAAAAAGTAGGACAAAGCTATTCAAACTTTTCGGTGCTTTTTTCTGTGTTTTTTTTTTGTTCCAATATCATGCTGTAGTTTACCTGTTAAAACACTGGACAATGTTTTTTTTTTGGTTTTGTTTGTTATCTATTTGTCTTGATTTTTGTTAAGATGTTGCGAAAGATCACCAAAGGGTTTTTACCTCACCGTCCATTTTTGTGTAGGGGGAAAATGGCTTGAGAAAACTATTGCGCAATATTGTTCTTTCTAGGTCTTAAGTGAGTTTCTTTTTTGTTCTGTTTTATTTTTTCTTTTATAGCGAGGATAATGAAATGCGCACTCGTGTGGGGTTTTTTTTTGGTATTACATCCAGTCCCCGTGTGTATGCGATTTTGTAAATTTTGTCATCTGTTCCCACCGGCGCACAAGGGCCTACTCTTTCAAAAAGCGGAACAGGATTTAACGTGTGTGTGCGTGTGTGTGAGAGACAGAGAGAGAGAGAGACAGAGAGAGACTTAGAGAGAGGGGGGGGGAATAGAAAGAGGATAGAGAGATACAGAGATAAAGAATGGGAAAGAGATACACAGAGAGAAAGAGAGAGAGAGAGAGAGAGAGAGAGAGAGAGAGAGAGAGAGAGAGATTTATTTTTATTTATTTATTTATTCTTTTATATCGAGGATAATGGAATAAGCACTCATGTGATTTTTTACATCCAGTCCCCGTGTGTATGCGGTTTTGATAGAGAGAGGTTTTGATAGAGACAGAGGGAGACAGACAGACAGAGACAGAGACAGAGAGGCAAACAGACAGACAGACAGAGACAGAGACAGAAAGACAAACATACAGACACAGAGAGACAGACAGACAAAGACAAACACAGATACACAGACAGAAAGAGAATCTTACACAAACACACACACACTTACACACACACACACACACACTCACACACACACTCTCACACACACAGACTTACACACACACACTCATACACTCTCACACACACACACCTCACCACACACACACTCACACACACACATCCTAAACCAAAACTACAAAACACCCCCAACCAGGTATCCAGGTTAATGAAAAGTCAGCGAAGAGAGAGAGAGAGCGAGGAGAGAGAGAGAGAGAGAGAGAGAGAGGAGAGAGAGGAGAGAGAGAGAGAGAGAGAGAGAGAGAGGAGAGAGAGAAAGAGAGAGAAGAGAAAGAGAGAAAGAGAGAGTGAGAGAGAGAGAGAAAGAGAGAGAAGAGGAGAGAAGAGAAAGAAAGAGAGAGAGGCAGAGAGGAGAGAGAAGAAGAGAGAGAGAGAGAGAAGAGAGAGAGAGAGAGAGAGAGAGAGAGAGAAGAAGAGAGAGTTAGAGAGAGAGAAAGAGAGAGAGAGAGAGGAGAGAGAGAGAGAGAGAGAGAGAGAGAGAAGAGAGAGAGAGGAGAGAGAAGAGAGAGAAGAGAGAGAGAGAGAGAAGAGAGAGAGAGAGAGAGAGAGAGAGAGAGAGAGAGAGAGAGAGAGAGAGAGAAGAAAGAAAAACAACCACACACACCACAAGACCAAACTGGAAATGAGAAAATACCTACACCGAAAGTAGATAGTAACAGAATATGTAAGCGATGTTCACAACAAACTGTGGTGCCATGAAAAGAACACAGACAAGGAATGGAGAAGAGGGGATGGGAGGGTGGTGGCAGGGGGGGGGGGGAGGGTAGGAGGGGTTATGAGGGGTGGTGAAAGAGAAAAAAATGAAAATACAACATGTAATTCCTCGGGTTAAAGAGCAGGGGGTGGGTGGGAGATGTTGAGACTGTGGGGGAGGAGGGGGAGGAGAGATTGAAGTGGAAGTGGAGATGTAGAGGAGAGGTTCACAGTTACAAGATGGTAACTACTGAGGTAAATGGGTACCTGCCCTCTGTAGGGTCAGGGAAGGTAAAGCAGCGAGGGAGAGGAGATGGGCGCCGCCCTCAATATGCTGGCCCTAGAGAAGTGAGGTCTCTGACGCCTCGCTCCCCTACGACCTTGTAGGTTATGGGACTCCTTTACCTTTACCTTTTAACTACTGAGGGTCTGAGGTGGGTGAAAGACAAATGAAAATACAACATCTTAATGCTGGGGTTGGGGAGCGGGGGATGGGGGGGGGAGGGGGAGAAAGGAGGTTGAGGCTGGGGTTGGTGGGGGGAGGGGTAGATTGAGGCGGAAGGCTGGGGGTGGGGGTGGGGAGGAGAGGTTCAAAGTTACAGAGGGTGAGGAGGGGTGTGGGTGCTTGCTGGCAGTGTGGAGAGGGCTTTTTGTTGATTAATCTTCATTTCGTTGCCCCAACACGAGCTAGATGCTGAGCCTGAGTCTTCAGAGACTGACTAAGCGAGTCAGTGATTATAGGCCTAGTACAGTCTCTGTGTGTAAAGGTTGTGTGTGTCTGGTGTGTGTGTGGTGTGGGGGGGGGGGGGGGGGAGGGGGGGTTAGGAAGGAGGGGTTGCCGGGTATAAGGGGAATGTGTGTTAGATGCTGGGAGAGTGGGGGGTAGGTGGTAGGTGAGTAAGTGAGTGTTGTGTTTGTGTGTTTGTGAGAGACAGAGAGAGTGTATGTGGGTGTGAGAGAGAGAGTGTGTGTGGGGGGGGGGGGGGAGGGAGATAGAGATAGATAGAGTGAGTGTGTGTGTGTGTGAACATTTTTTTCAGTTTTTGTTGGTACTGATATTTTAACATCAATTGCTGTTAGGTTTTTTTTCCTGTTAAATATATTCCTAATCTTCCATACCCCCCAAAAAGAACGGGTTAAAGGAATTAAATCTCGAATCTTGTGTGTTTGCGCTTTTCACATTACGAAAAATCAACTTCTTATAATCATCGACTAATCCAAAGAAGAGAAAAACTGGCGTGGTTTGGTCACATCACACATCACATATCACAACTAGTGCCAAGACTATGATGATACAGGGGGAATGTGGAGGGAGGAAGACGGACGCAGGGGCAGACAGATGAAGAACTGGATGATGCAGAGCATCACAGACTTGGACCGGCTTTGACTTGACGCTGTTGCTTGCTGAAAGGCTGAAGAGAGACCAGCCTGGAGTGAAGTGTCGACCAGCCCGTTCCGCATTCGGACTGCTAGCTATAGACACCAGAGAGAGAACTCTGAACTCTGAACTCTGACACCAGAGAGAGAGAGAGAGAGAGAGAGAGAGAGAGAAAGAGAGAGATTCATAGATGTGGTCTGTAGCGTACCATGTTTGTGGTATCTGTTTGTCTAAACTATTGATGGTTCGTTATAGGTTTCATGGCTGTGTTAACAATAGGTTGAACGCAAGCGCTTTGATTTGTCTTTGCAAGATAACTATAGCGCCATATAAATTCAAGTTATTATTATTATTATTATTATTATTATTTTTATTATTATTATTGTTGTTGTTGTTTTTTTAATTCTTGTTGTTGTTATTATTATTGTTATTATTATTGTTATTGTTGTTAGTATCATTATTGTTATGTTATTGTTATTATTTGTATTATTCTTAGACTTCAGGCAAACGTATACAGGAGGAGATAAGCACTTTCTCAAAAGGACACAAACCAGGCACGTGGTTGTCGGGGGTGATGAGGAAAGCTGACACAATGTTAGGGCCTGAGCTATTTTCACATACACACATTTCACCTACAATTATTTGTATCTCTCATGCGAATGTTTTTCGAAAGAAAGTTTCGCTGTGAAACTTATTTTGTACATGGTGCTTTAAATGTATTTCATTTTTGTTGTTGGTGTGGCGGTGGTGGGGGGGGGGGGGGGGTTGGAAAGGGGGAGGGCTTTGATTTTTTTTTCTTTTTTCTTGGGGGGGGGGGTCGTTTTTGCTCATGGCACTAAACAATGATAGCTGTCTTTCCATTAACGCCATTGATTATGTTTAAAACTGTTGTTTCTTTTTGCCACACTTAAACTGAAATAATGATACATGGAATTTATATAGCGCCATATCTTGCAAAAAAACCCCACTAAATCAAAGCTCATTCACATGCAGCTAGATACAATTGATAGTTTTTACACATTCAACACATTCAAATCTATATACACACGCACGCACGCACATAAAGGTTGTACACTCCGGCAGGGTGATGGGGTTTAGGCTGTTGAGGGCAGGGACAGAAATGAGATAGAACAAGAGGGGAGAATCTTAGGTTTGAAATAAATGTGCCTTGAGGCCGGATAAAATAAAATGAACATTAGCTTTTGCTTTTTTGTTTGTTTGTGTTATGTTGGGTTCTTTTTAAATACAAGTATGGCTAGTTCTTTTTTTTATTTTTTACATCAAT
>CM054139.1:16486471-16503971 GCA_028751875.1 Rapana venosa | reverse complement strand
TATGAATCAAGAGAGAAAAGCTTTTCTTTGTGTTGTGATTTCTTGGTTAATCTTTCTGTCCCTGTGTCTTGATAACAGGCTGGAGGAGGGGGGTCTACTTTTAACAATGAGTAGACTGTGTTGTGTGTGTGAGACAGACAGACAGACAGACATAGACAGAGAGACAGAGACAGGTAGACAGATGGACGGACAGACCGACAGAGAGTAAGACAGACAAATGGATAACTGACTGAGAAACATGCTGGCTGGCTGGCTGACAGACTGACTGACTGGCAGACATACAGGCAGGAAGATAAACAGACAGCGGCTGTGGCATGCAGATACGAAAACAAACATACACACATATTACACATACGCACACACACACACACACACACGACACACACACACACACACACACTACAAAACACAACACAACACAGCACAACACACACACATGCCTACACACACCACACACCCACACCCACATTGCACTATCCAACATCCACATATTAAAACAGTGATTTTATAAATCCACTTGCACAATGAATCGAAGATGCCTATGCTCAAAATTGACACACCCTGGGACATGGGAGTACCAAAAATGCAAGAGAAGGAGAGGATAGTAGCATCAAAGAGTGAAAAGGCTCTGGAGGGAAGAGAAGTGGAAAGGGGTGCAACTGGTTTTGTTTTTGTTGTTCTTTGGGTTGGTTTTTTTCATTTCGATGATTTTATTGCATAAAGCTTTCGCCCATTGAAATAGAAAAGGAAGGGTATGAGGGTGTAATAAACAAAAGTTCAAATTGATCATCATAAACAAGCAAGAACGTGACAAGGCTGCCATGTCACTAAGTTCAGTCCTGCAGACCCAATGGATTATGCACTTCCTTCACAGAAACACGTGAAATATTCAGCATTGTATAAAGCTGTCCTGTGCACATACACACACATGGACGCACACACATACACATACACATACTCATCCTTCAGATGAGACTATAAACCAAGGCCCCGTGTGCGAACGCATGCAGAACTTCTTGTGCACACGTTAAATCCTGTTCCGCTTTTTGAAAGAGTAGGCCATTGTGTGCCGGTGGGAACAGATGACAAATAATTTACAAAACGCATACACACGGTGAGTACTGAAGTGTAAACAAAGCATCTGATTGCTTTATTCTAATGTATCCTCGATATAAATATTATAAAATAAAAAATAATAAAATACACACTCATACACACACACCCTCTCTCTCTATATTCTTTCTCCTCCTCTTCCTCACTCACACGCAGACTGATACACCTGATACTTGGTCAGAACACAAGGAACCAATCCTGTTTATCCAAAAATGAATCTGACAGCGTTCATAATCACATGCAAGTTATCTAGTCCAGCACTGATCCCGTCTTTGATCTTCTTGCGGTCAGCAGGTGTCCACAGCTTTAGCCTGGAATACATTTCTTGTTTTTCCTGGGTCATGAGTTTGGTGTTCCTTTTGGCCAACCAAAAGATATTCATTGGAAAGTCACTTTCAGCAGTCCAGTCAAGTTGAAATACCATGTCATCACTTTTGCAGATCACTGTAACAGGCATATCTTCAGAAACCAACACAGGGCAAAGATCCTGATTCCCTGTTATTTTCTGCAGTTTTCTCTGTAGAGAGGCTGAATATGGTTTGAAAGGGGAAGGGGGTGCACAGAAGGGAGTGGGGGGGGGGGGGGGGGGGGAGCGGCGGGAGGTGGTATAACACAGGGAAAAACAGAGCATGCTGGAGGCAGAACATAGAGGCGTCTGTGTGTGTGACTTCTATTAATAGAGGCAATGCTATGCCGTGCTTGTAGGAATCAAGCGAGAAAAGCTTCTCTTTGTGTTCTGATTTCTTGGTTCATCTTTCTGTCCCTGTGTCTTGATAACAGGCTGGAGGGGGTCTGCTTTTAACAATGATTAGATTGTGTGTGTTGTGTGTATGTGTGTTTGTGAGAGAGAGTTCGTCTTTCTGTGCATGCCTCTGTGTGTGAGAGAGAGAGTGGGGGGGGGGGGGGGGGGGGAGGGTGAGGAGGAGAGAGAGAGAGAGTAGAGAGAGAGAGAATTGTGCATATTGTTGTGTGTGTGAGATGTGTGTGTGTGTGTGTGTGTGTGTGTGTGTGTGTGTGTGTGTGTGTGTGTGTGTGTGTGTGTGTGTGGCACTTTGAGAAAGAGAGAAAGAGGAAAAGATGCTAAAGCAAACCAAGTCAGAGAGGACGAGAGGAGGTCATGAGAGAGAGAGGAGAGAGATTAAGAGAGAAAGAGGAGAGGAGACTGACTGACTGATTGACTGACTGACAGACTGACAGGCAGACTGATGGACGGACTGACTGACTCACTGACTGACTCACTCACTGACTGGAAGACATACAGGCAGACAGATTAACAGTCAGATGCTGGACATGCAGATATACACACACATTAAACACATACACATGTATACACACACACAAGGAGATGGGATAGCCTAGTGGTGAGAACATTGCGCTCGCAATCTGATGACCCGGGTTTGATTCCCATTCAAGGGGATATTTTCCCCTGGAGTTAACATCAGTGCAGACTCCACTCTCCCCAAAGTCCTTCGGATGAGACTATAAACCGAGGTCCCGTGTGCGAACGCACGCAGAACATCTCGCGCACACGTTAAATCCTGTTCCGCTTTTCGTAAGAGTAGGCCATTGTGTGCCAGTGGGAACAGATGACAGAATTTACAAAACTGCATACACACGGGGACTGGATGTAAAAAAGCACATAAGTGCTTATTCCAATATCCCCAATATAAAAAAAGAATAAAAACACACATTTTCCATATTAAAACAGTGATTTTTAAAAAGTCGTTCCCACAATGAATCGAAGATGCCCATGCTCAAAAATTGATACACAGTGGGAAATGGAAGTAACAAAAACGCAAGGGGAGTGAGTGGGGTGGGGGGGCGGGGAAGGGGGGTTAGTAGCATCAAAGAGGGGAGCAGCCTGGAGGGGACAGAAGTGGAAGGGGTCAAGAAGTTGGTTTGAAAGGGGAAGGGGGTGCACAGGAGGCCAGGGAGGATGAAGGGGATGGGGGTTTGGGGGGGGGGGGGGGGGTAGGCAGTATAAGACATAGCAAAACAGAGCATGTTGGAGGCCAAACACAAACACGTCTGTGTGTGTGTGTGACTTCTATTAATAGAGCCAATGTTTGTATGAATCAAGAGAGAAAAGCTTTTCTTTGTGTTCTGATTTCTTGATTCATCTTTCTGTTCCCTGTGTCTTGATAACAGGCTAGAGGAGGGGTCTACTTTTAACAATGATTAGACTGTGTTGTGTGCATGTGGTGTGTGTGTGTGTGTGCGCGTGCGAGCGTGTGTGTACATATGTGTGTATGTGTGTGGATGTGTGTGAGAAACAGAGATAGAGAAAAAGATAGAAAAGTGGACCGAGTCAGTGAAGAGGAGGAGGAGGAGATAGATAGATAGATAGATAGATAGATAGATAGATAGATAGATAGATAGATAGATAGATAGATAGATAGAGAGAGAGACAGACACACAGACAGACAGACAGACAGCTAGAGCCAGATACAGCAAAACAGACAGATAGACACAGAGACAGAGACAGAGAGACAGAGACAGGCAGGCAGACAGGCAATCAGACAGACGGACGGACAAACAGACAGAGAGTAAGACAGACAGACAACCAACCAGGCAGACAGACAAACAGATAACGGACTGAGAAACAGGCTGACTGACTGGCAGACATACAGGCGGACAGATTAAGAAACAGAGGCTGCGGCATGCAGTTAGGCAAAGAAGTACACAAACATACAGACACACAACCACGCACACACACAAAACACACACACAACACACACACCACGAGTCACACAAACTGGCATCAAAAACAAGAGGGAAGGGAAGGAAGACTGTGACAAAGAGATATATAAAAAAAAAAAGGATGATAGCTCTCAAGGGAGAGAAACTAAACAGGTGATTGTCATGAATAATGGATAACACGCGTCAAAGATTCGCTCGTCTTAAGTACTTTCCCATACCTACGATTGTTGTCATGAATAAGGAATAACACCCGAGAGAAAGATACGTTTGTCTGAGCCACTTTCCCATTCCTACATAGGCATACGTGTTCTCCACAGGCAAAGTTCATTCCATAGGGGGAAAACATGACCATCACACATTGTTATAACTCTTTTCGTTTTGGTCACTCCTAACACTGTCTTAGATACCTTCCATTTTAAAAGTGTTTTTTTTCATAATTTAAGATTCTATTTGTTTGTTCCTTGGATAGAGACTCTTTGTTTTGGCGTATTTTATTCTTTTCTTTCGATGACAAAGGAATAAGGACCCCTACGCTTTTTCTACATCCAGTCCTCGTGCGTATGTGGTTTTGTAAATTGTGTCATCTTTTCCCACCGGCACACAATTGCCTACTCTTCCGAAAAGCGTAACATGGTTTTAACGTGTGTGCAAAATTCTCATGATGCACTGTTATAACTATCCCCCACCCCCTCCCTCAAATTCTGAAGAATGTTTCGCTGAAACTATTTTTTTGTCTATTCTTGAAGTAAGTATTCACAATCAGTATAATTTTTTTTTTTACCATTTCAAAACTATGCTCAAAGAGCTGCACTTCTTTTATTTCAAACCTGTTCATTCAATCAGCACCCGGTTTTCTCTATTTAAAAGTGAACTGATTTAACATTGTACAGTTACTGTATCTGTAGGAGAAAATCATGCGTTCATTAGCATTGTTTTTCTTTCTTCTAAATTGTGTTCTTACTTTTTGTCCTTTCTCCAACGAATGCTTCAGTTTGCTGTGGTAAATTACAATTCTTCAGACATGTGTTTTCTTCTATAGATTGGAGAAGTGAAGGTTGCTATCCAAACTAAACCTACCTTGAGTTTGAATTGGCATTAAACACCCAAATGACGTAACTTCTTGATATTAACACTGCTGCATTTCAGTGTGATTGTCATAATATTTGTGTGTCCAACTCCAGTACTCGTTAATCTTGTGTTAACACACACACATACACACACACAAACACACACACACACGCGCGCCCTCGCGCTCGCAAACACACACCACATGTATGCACCCACGCACGCACGCACACACGTACACACACATTCACGCGCAAGCGCACGCACACACATGCACACACACACGCAGAAAGAGACAGAGAGACAGAGAGAGACAGAGAGAGCACTAACTGACATTACGTACTATAACAGACACAAGGCAGTGTGGGATATGAATTAAATGTGCAGGGTTTCTAAAGTAAATGCAAAAATGCAGACGGTGTGTGTGTGTGTGTGCACGTGTTTGTACGTGTTTGTACGTGTGTGTACGTGTGTCTACGTGTGTGTATGTGTGTGTGCTTGTGTGTTTGTGTTTGTTTTGTGTGTGTGTGTGTGTCTGTCTGTCTGTCTGTCTCTGTGTCTGTGTCTGTATGTACGCGTGTGTGCACACGGGCACGTGTGTGTATGTGTACGTGTGTGGTGGTGTGTGTGTGTGTGTGTGTGTACGTGTGTTACGTGTATGTGTGTGCGCGCGCGGCGGTGTGTGTGTGCACATACGCGTGTTTGTGTATTGCGATGGTGTGTGTGTATGTCTGTATGTCTGTATGTCTGTATGTATGTATTGTATATATGTATATATGTGCGTGCGTGAGTGCGAGCGTGTGTGTGTGGATGTTTGTGTGTGCGCGCGCGTGCGTGCGTGCGTGCGTGCGCGCCAGTGTGCGTGTGAATGTGTGTGTATCTGTGTGTGTGTGGTGTGTGAGAGATGGGTGTGTAGAATAACTTCAGTGAAAGGATGCAAGCACATGGAATGAGAGCTAAAAAAAAGAATAAAAAAAAGAAAGAAGGTAAATTTATCTGAATGTTGAGGTGGTTGGGGTTTTGGGGTTTTTTTTCCGGTTTTTTTGGCGGGGGGGGGGGGGGGGGTGCTGGTTGGAGATGCAGGTGGGGGTGATGGTATAACATCTGATTTTGAGCAGCTGAAGAACACACAGCGAGAAAGCAGATTGCTGGCTTAAACTGAGAAGCATCTGTGTACGTGAGTTTTGGCGGGTGTTTAGTGGTGTGTTAGCGTGTGTGTGTGTGTCTTCAATTTTACGTCTGTTCATTTAAAGTGATATTAGCGAGGGGGGGGGGGGGGGGGGGGGGCAGCTAATGGGATAAGGGCTTTAATAATAGATACGTGTTGGTATAAATGACATTAAAAGATTTTCCCAAATATATAAACAGTATGCAAAAACAGGCAAAGAAATAAAAAAAATTAAAAAAAACCCCGAACAATTAAAAAAATACTCTAAATTTGGGAAAAAAACAATTGTGAACATTTGAAACGGCAGCTAAAAACAAGCAAAAGGGGAGTTTCCGACGTCATATTTTACAAAAAAGAGAATCTGGGGATTGCAACAGAGAAAAGGCTATTCACATAATAACTTGGATTGGTTAAAACTTCCTGCAGAGACTTTCTTGAATAGGGTAAAAAACTTTTTTAAACCTAGATTTTGATACAAAAACTTTAAATTGGAAAATTTTTCCCCGCATATACATTGTATTTTTTTGGAAAATTTTGCTCGAAAGGCATTTAAATTAATCTGTAGATTAGAGAAACTTTTTTTTTTTTCTAGTACGGTTTTTTCGAAAACCGACCGAGTACAAAGAATGTTTCAAGACCCAAACGAACAAGTAGCTGGGATAACCACCTCTTCCTGTTTCTTTTTCCAATTTTTCCCGGGAAAAAAACTTTTTTGAAGCAAACATAACCTTCATAAAGGGAAAAGAGGAATATCTAAAAAATTTGAATAGTACATGTTTTGCTGCCTTTTTGGAGTTTTTTGTCGATTTTTTCATTAAAATAAATACCACAATGAATGGAACCCAGAAGAAAGAAACATTCGAACCCCCAGAATTAAAAAATGTCCCAAAAAATTAATTTCGTAAAAAGATTCTCCCTAAGGGTCGTGACGAGTTACTTAGAGACGTAATGCGATTTGGAATCAACCAAAAAAAATCGAAAAAACAGTTTGGGGAAATAAAGCAGAAAGTACAAAGCCAAAAAATAGCAGTATTTTCAGCAGAAAAAGGGGGGGAAATTTGATTTTTCCCCGAGTGTAGGACTTTTAAACCTTTAAAGCTGGAAAGAATGCTCCCGCTTCCCTTTTTTTAAAAAGGGACCCGTCAGTGTATATTTAAGATGAGAAGGATATTTTTCTTCTAGGTGCACTTTTTATAAAGCCTGAAAAAGCCATTTTCTTCTTTTTTTAAAGAGAGATGGTTGATATCAAAATCTGCTTTCTAAGTTCCCCTTTTGGAAGGGTTTTTAAAAGAGGTGGGGATTTTGCCAGTCTTTGGATTGATCTTGACTCTTTGAAGATTTTGGAAGGTAAGTCTAATAGTGAAAAGAGAGAAAATTTTTTTGCTCTTTTGGGAAAACTCTAAGCCGATCTAATTGAAATTCCGATCAATATTTTTTTCAACTTTTGAAACTTTTAAGTATACTTTAAACGGCTAAGTTACGATAACCCTCTTAGAGGTAGTACTCCATTTCTTAAAAACTTCCCTAAAGAAGATGCATGAAAAGGGAAACCCCCCAAAGCAACCCGGAAAGTTTTTAAAATTAAAGTTTGAATTTTTTTAAAAAGATATTTGGGGGCACTAAAGAAAAATTCTTGCCCAAATTTGTTAGTTTAGGCGACCAGGATATTGAAAAAATGCTTTAGTATATGAATCTTTGCCCATTTTGCCTACAATTGCCCTTAAACATTTGACTTCTTCTTGCCTTTTCAAAGCATATTCGATTTACAAGCCTGTTTTTTTTGAAGTAAGATGTACCAAGAAATTTACCATAGGCTTTTAATCCAGAACTTTTTCACCAATTTTTAAAAAAGGAAAATTTAGGAGGATCAGCCCATTTTTAAAAAACACAACCTGGTCTTTTTCTGTAGAAAACCTAACCCATTTTCCCCCCAAAAACTTAAAATTTTATCCAACTCAAGCTGATTAACTTTTCTAACATAATTTAAAGTTTTAGGTGTTCCTTTTTATTGTTACCCTTTTCCACAACAAAAGGCTCAGCATATTGGACAAGAACAACTTACCGACACATATTCAGGGATATCATGAAGTAAAATATTAAATAAATAGGGCGCAAACACAAGCCCCCAGGTATGCCCATTTGTGGGGAAAACTAAATGTGGGTAAGTATTTCCAACTTTTCCTGAATGCCCTCTTTGTGAGAAATTTTTAAAATAGAATGATGGGAAAACCCGACGTCCCAAAACATTTTAAATTTTTATAACAATCTAGCATGCCAAACTTGGTCATAACTTTGTTTTTTTGTCAAAAAACTGGCAAGAAAATTTTGTCTTCGTGCAAAAATGAGTTTTATTTGGGTAGTAAACTTAACTAAATGGGCCATTGGGTTTATTTCCCTTTTTGAAATCCTGCTTGATTAACTGGGACAAATTTTTTTTTTTCACAATATACACTAGTCTATTTTTAAAATAACTTTTTCCATAAGTTTTCCGTGTGGATGTTATGCAAGGTCTATAGCTTTTTTCATACTTTTCAATTTTCCCTTGTTTTATAGGGGAAAAATAATAGATGCTTCCAAACAAAGGTATTTTTCATTCTCCAGCACGTGAAAAATTGGGTAGTAAAAGAACCGTTTTTCTGGTAAATGTTTCGCATTTGATTTTAAATAGCATCTATTCTACTGTGTTTTCCTATTATTAAGAATTGAATAACATCCAAACTTCTCGTAAAGTTATTGGTGTGTTTATGAAAAATGTATTTTCTGGTAATGGATCTTTATAAATCTTTTTTTGTTTCTTCCCTTTTTGAAGGTAACTTCTGACTGTGAAAGACATTATCACTCATTGTATTTGCAAAATATCAATGAAAGCTTCTGCCTTGTCTAATCAGAGGGGGAATCCTTATCTTTAATTGCAATTGGACACAAAGGCTGTTTTTCCCCTGTTTCATTTCATTAAATTTTTTTAACTTTTTTCATATCCTTGTGAGTACAAATTTCCTTTTTCAAAGTTTTACCCCGAACTCACGTTTCCTTTTCAAAAAATTTTTTACACTTTTTTTGCTAATTTTAGAAAAATGTGATTAGCCCGTGATTTATTTCGGTTAAAGTTTTGAATCTTTTTTTTTCTTATTAACAGCATTTTCACATGTTTCATTCCCCCATGGGGTTCCCCCGATTTTATAATTTTATAGATGAAATCTGGGAATGGAACAAACTGCAGCTTGTAAAACTGTTTTAGTAAATCTTCATAAAACATGTCTATGTCATCACATTTATAAGCTTGTGTCTAAAATTTTTAAAAAGATTGAAACAGGTCCAGTTTGTTTATTGTAACTATATTTTGGGGTCTTATCTTTTACATTTTCATTATGTCTGACCTTCCTACGTGTTATGATAAAGGTAAATGGTCACTTTAGCGGTCACTGTAAGTTTCCC
The DNA here is from genome assembly GCA_028751875.1 of Rapana venosa. Lineage (NCBI taxonomy): Eukaryota > Metazoa > Mollusca > Gastropoda > Neogastropoda > Muricidae > Rapana > Rapana venosa. Next base: position 16,494,490 of record CM054139.1, on the reverse strand, counting down.
ATGCCGTGCGGAGCTAGAATGGAGAAATAAGGGGTAGACTAGGCCGTAGCCTTTGAGTGAAATATCTGGAATCCTAGTAACGCTTCCGTCATTAAGGAGGTTAAAAAAAATCAACAAGTTTTTCTAACAATCTCTTACTGTTAATTTAGACATTATCTTTTTCCCCAAAAGGGGGAATGAGCATTTTAAAATCACCAGCTATTATCCATTTTTTTTTGATATTTGTATGATCCACCCAGTCTGTATTTCTTATGTGGACCTTTTGGGGGTAGACAGAAAAAATATTAACATTATCATTATTAATTTTACACGGGGCACATGAGTGAATGTTTTGGGGGATTGTCTGGAACAGGAGAAGGGGGCTACATATCTCTACAGTTTCATACATAAATGGCTGTTTGATTTTACCTCAATGCCCCTTTTCAAAAATGGGGGGTAGAAAAGGGAGGCAGCTTTGGGAAGTTGGTGACATTTACATTGAGGGACTGAAAAATAAGTATTTTATACCTCTCTGATGCAAGATGTTGAAGGAGATATGAATGATTTGTATTGATAGATCTACAGTTCCATTGCATAAGTTTTACAAGATGTGTCCTGCACATAACTAACAATGAAAGCTACTGTTCCAACAGCAGTAAGTACAATGTATTTAGAACAAAGAAAAGACAAATACACTCAAGAAAACCAACTACAACAACAAAAAGAAAATCCAGTAACTATTAAAAAATAAAATAAAAAATTAGGGAACTATTCTTAAAGGATAAAAAAGCTTAATGATATCAGTACAGTGATACCAAAATTTTAAATAGATCTACTACTCTGTTAGAGTTGACAAATAGCGGTAATAAGATTAAAACATACAGACTAACTGTCATTGCCAAAATGCTAAGTTATTGCAAATAATATTCTTATGGTATTCGTTTAAAACCAGTCACCCAAGACACTGTATCTGTTCTGCCAGGATCTCATATGGTCACCAGCCAAGCCAGGAAGTTGTGGCATTGAGTAGAACTCAGGTAGGTGTGGTGGGGGACGTCTGGTCTTCTTTGGAGTTTTCCAGAAAAGACCCCTCACATGCCTCCCAAGGTTCCTTGCCAAAACGCTGGCCCCTCTCTGTGTAGGATGCAGCCCATCTCTCAGAGATCTGTAGCTAGTGTCCAAGTTAGAGTGCCTGACAAAAGAAATATTGGCAGTATCATACAGATCTGATGATGTCAGTGCATTGAACAGGTCTTTTTTGATGTTTAATGCAGGGTCTTTCAAGGGTGCCACTTTGCTCACCACGATCCTAATTGTGGGATGTTTTGTGGCAAAGTTCTTGATGCTTTTTATAAACAGTTTGCTAGCATCTGCTGCCTCTGTCTTCTTCAAATCATTGACTCCGCAGTGAACAACCACAGCGTCCAATGGCCTGTCTGCAGTGGAAAGTGTTCTTTCTAAGACAGGACCAATATTTTCTATTTTGAAGGTTTGATGAGATCTAGCATCGAAACCATAAGATCTTCCCAGTCTTTTGTCATAAACCTTGTTCATGATGGAGTCATGCAGAATAGCTACATGAGGTAGATCTCTAAGGTTTGTCGAGTCTAGATCTGCAGTATGTGCTCTGGTTGGCTTTTGTTTGACGTCATGTGTATTTTTCACGTCACTGGTCATACTTGGTTCTTTTTTCTTGCTTTTGGTTTCTTTTGCAGTATTTATACCCAAGCTAGGCCTTCTTGATCTTGGCACATCAGTATTTGTTGAAATAGATGGAATACTTGCCTGACTAGCTGGTGTGGATCTAGTTACTTCAGCAAAAGTAAGCTTTGGGATAGATGCACTATCTGTCTGTGTCTCTACATCATTCATGGTAACTGATTTAGATCTACTTGTGAGATCAGCAATCAGCTTGCTTTGATCTTGCACAGTTTTTTCCATTGACAAAATGCGATTACAAAGTTCAGCAACAATGGTTTTAAGATCCATCACAACACTTACAGGATCAGTAGAGGATGGAGCTGTAGCAGGGCCAGTGGCTTGTGCAGCACCAGTAGCGTTGACCGTCATGGCGCTGTCTTGCCCACTGGTCGATCCGCTGGTTGTTGTTGCTGAACTGTCGGGATTGCATTCCGATTTTTTGCTGATCGCAGTTGCTTTTTTGGGCGTAGTCGAAAAACAACTGCCTGTGCTCTTTGATCGGGTTGACCTGGTCATTTTGCGTGTGTGTGTGTTTGTGTGTTAGTGTGTCTGTGTGTTTTAGTGTGTGTGTGTATGTGTGTGTGTTTGTGTGAATGAATGTATTAGTGTGCGTGTTTGTATGTGTGTGATAGTGTGTTTGTGTGTCTTTGTGCGTGTTTGTATGTGTGTGATAGTGTGTTTGTGTGTCTTTGTGCGTGTGTGTATGTATATGTTTGTGTTTCTGTGTGTTTTAGTGTGTGTCGGTGTGTGTTTTTGTGTGTGTGAGTGTGTTTTAGTGTGTGTGTATGCGTATGTGTGTTAGGGTATGTAGTGTGTGTGTGTGTTGTGTGTGTGTGCGTGCGCGCGCGTGCTATTCATAGCGGTTCTTCTGAGTGGCAATCGTAGTCACAGAGCAAGCCTGTGTGTTGGTCTTTCTGATGTAATTCATCTTTCTTCTAAGGCTGTGACTCAGGCAATGATGGGTATACGTTTTAGTGGGATTAGGTGTGTGTGTGTGTTTGTGTGTGTGTGTGTGTGTGTGTGTGTGTGTGTGTGTGTGTGTGTGTGTGTGTGTGTTACTGTGTGTGTTATTGTGTAGGTGTGTGTGTGTAAGTGTGTGTGTGTTAATGTGAGTATGTGTGTTATTGTGTAGGTGTGTGTGTGTAAGTGTGTGTGTTAATGTGAGTATATGTGTTATTGTGTAGGTGTGTGTGTAAGTGTGTGTAAGTGTGTGTGTGTGTGTTAATGTGAGAGAGTGTGTTATTGTTAGTGTGTATGTATGTGTGTGCGAGTGTTTATTTATTTATTTATTTTATTTTATTCTTTTATATCGAGGATAATGGAATAAGCACTTATGTGCTTTTTTTTACATCCAGTCTCTGTGTGTTTGCGGTTTTGTAAATTCTGTCATCTGTTCCCACCGGCACACAATGGCCTACTCTTACGAAAAGCGGAACAGGATTTAACGTGTGCGCAAGATGTTCTGCGTGCGTTCGCACACGGGGCCTCGGTTTATAGTCTCATCCGAAGGACTTTTGGGGAGAGTGGAGTCTGCACTGAAGTTAACTCCAGGGGAAAATATCCCCTTGAACGGGAATCGAACCCGGGTCGTCAGATTGCGAGCGCAATGTTCTGACCACTAGACTATCCCGTCTCCCTTTGCGTGTGCGGGTGTGCGCGTGTGAGTGTGTTTGCTGCTATAGTCGTGTCCTTGTGTATGTGTTAGTGAAAGCAGGACTCGTGCAGATAATGCGCAGATAAATTGCGTTATCAGTAAAAATGGCTTGTTTGGACTGAAAACATCCTCAGCCCATCCTTCAATAGCAGAACTGTCATGCTTTTCTGTGCCATCAACATCTGCGGCTGAAGCGGGAGGAAAACATATGTAGTGGGAATAGATAGATAGAGAGATAGATAGATAGAGAGAGAGAGAGGGATAGATAGGGAGAGAGTGATAGATAGATAGAGTGATAGATAGATAGATTGATAGATAGATAGATAGATTGATAGATAGATTGATAGATAGAGAGAGATAGAGGGAGAGAGAGAGAGAGGGATAGATAGATAGAGTGATAGATAGATAGATAGAAGGATAGATAGACAGATAGATAGATATAGAGAGAGATTGATTGATAGATAGATATATAGAGAGAGATTGATAGATAGATAGAGAGATAGATAGAGAGATAGGGGAGAGAGATTGATAGATAGAGAGAGAGATAGACAGACAGACAGAGAGACAGATAGATAGACAGACAGACAGATAGATAGATAGATAGATAGAGAAAGAGAGAGAAGATAGACAGACAGATAGATAGATAGATAGATAGATAGAAATATAGAGATAGGGAGAGAGAGAGAATAGATAGATAGAGAGAGAGACAGGCAGACAGTCAGACAGACTGACAGACAGACAGAAATGAAAAGAAAAGACAGGAGAGAGGCAGAGACAGAGAGACAAAGCGAGAGATAGAGAGTGAAACCTCGAGACAGACAGACAGACAGATGAACAAGCCAGGCTGACAGACATAAACACTAAGAGACATGGAAGAGACAGACAGAGAGCAGAGACAGAGAGACAGATAGAGAGACAGACAGACGACACAGAAAGACAGAAACATGGGAGAGACAGACAGACGCAGAGGCACAGAGACAGACAGACAGAAAGACAGACAGAGACAGAGAGAGAGCGGGGGGGGGGGGAGAGAAGAGAGAGAGAGAGAATGAGAGACAGACAGACAAACAGCGACAGAAGCGACATAGGCCTACAGACCGATAGACAGAAAAACTCACGGACAGACAGACAGCCAGCCAGCCAGATATAAAAGAATAAGATAAAAAAGAATAAAATTAAAATAAATAAATAAAAATAAAATAAAAACAGAGCATAAAGTAGAAGCCTATAGCTTCCACACAGTAAGGCTGTTGTGTCGTTAAGGGGTATTTGCCGTAATGTGGACATGAGAACTTCTTTCTCCCTTGTCTGGAAACTTCCTGCATCAACAACAAAAATAATAAATAATAATAAAAACCCTTCTGATTTCCTTCACCAGGTGGCCTGCCAGAACACAAAGAGACAAAAGACAAACGATTCCAAATCTGACAAATCCTATTGTCTTTCTAGGCGTGCAAATCAGATAAAACTGCAGATTTTTTCCAAGGAAAATTAGGGGGGTATTCGTTTTAACATTTGCAGTCTCAGCTGCATTTTCATTTAATATATCATAATTATTATCTTTTTTCTTGCCAGTATTATTGGTTGCATTTTCCGTGCGTGTTGATGTAAAACGATGTGTTGAGCAGATTAAAAACATGAATAATTCCAAGTTTCTTTTTGACGGGGTTCGCACAGTTGAAAGTCTTGAATCCAGGTAATGACAAGGGTTCTAGTTAAGGACACGATACAGGCACCAACCAAGTGCCCGCCTCTGTACAGGTATCATTGTAAGATGTGTGTGTGTGTGTGTGTTCGTGCGTGCGTGCGTACGTGCGTGCTTGCGTGCGTACGTGCGTGCTAGTGTGCGTACGTGCGTTCTTCCGTGCTTGTGTTTGTGTGTGTGTGTTGTGTGTGTGTGTGTGTGTGTGTGTGTGTGTGTGTGTGTGTGTGTGTGTGGTGTGCGCGCGCGCGTGCACGCTTGCGTGCGTGTCAAGTCAAATTTTTATTTCAAGATGGTACATTGAATACGTGTGTGTGAGTGTGTGTGTGTGTGTGCGTGCTTACGTGCTTGTGTGTGTGTGTGTGCGTGTGTGTGCGTACGTGCGTATGTGCGCGTGCGTGCTTTTGAGTGTGCTTGCTAGCTTTTGCGCGTGCTTGTGTGTGTGTCTTCAATTGTGTGTGTGCGTGCGTGTGTGTGTGTGTGTGTGTGTGTGTGCGCGCGCGCGTGTGTCGTGTGTGTGCGTGCGTGCGTGCTTGTGTGTGTGTGTGTGTGTGTGTGCGCGCGTGCGTGTATGTGTGTGTGTCTGTGTGTGTGTGACAGGTAGGGCAACTTATCAATACAACTGTTTCTATAATTATCTCCTCTTCGTATTATTTCTGCACGGTTCTCCTGAGCTTGTGCATTCTGTTGCCGTTCATGTTCTCCTATTGTATTATTTTCTCTCTCTGTTTTGGCTGGCAGAACTATGTTTAGCAGGTACTGTATGTGGATAGCGCTTTTCATTTTCTTCCTGTAATGCTAGTCATTTCTCTTTCGCTGCTTCCTTCATTTTCTGTACATGATTTGGTGTAAAGTGTATTAGTTCTGTGGTGTATTCTTTCATAAAGCGATGTGGTTTTGCTGTTATTATTTGTCCATACTGTGTAATGGGAGTTGTTCCTGTCTTTGTTTTTCTCTCTCTCTCTGGGTCTGTGTCTGTCTGTCACTCTCTTTATGACGCTGTCTCTACCTCTCTGTCTGCGTGTCTATCTGTCTGTCTATCTATCTATCTATCTATCTATATATCTGTCTGTCTGTCGGTCGGTCGGTCTATCTATCTATCCATCATCCATCCATCCATCCATCCATCCATCCATCCATCCATCCATCTCTCTCTATATCTATTTATCTATCTATCTATCGATCAATCTATCTATCTATCTATCTATCTATTTATCTATCTATCTATCTATCATCTGTCTCTATCTATGCATCTATCTCTGTATCTACCTACCTATCTACCTACCTACCTATCTATCTATCTATCTATCTATCTATCTATCTATCTATCTATCGACATGCAGACAAACAGAGAGATAGAGTGACTTTTGTATGTCATAAACGTTATCCATGCCCTCCTCCTGTCTGTTTACCGTAAACACAACAAGTCTTGGGTTGTATAATTACGTTCTCATAACGTTAATCCCCTCCCACCCTAGTAAATTAATTGCTGTCAGGAATGTATTTTCTTCAGTACAGGGTTGATTCATCTCATTACTTTTATAAAGCACATGCATGCTTATCCCATTATCCTCGAAATAAAAGAATACATAAAATAGAAGACTAAATACAGTATCTGCACGCAACAAAGTTCGACCAGTCAATGCAATTTTCATTTTTATGCCAACTTTTTTTTCTTTATTTTACAACCTTGGAGCCTGGCTGACTTGGCGAAAACAGTTGTACTTTTAAAGAAAACCCAACTTTTTTTTTAACGTATTGGCCTATAGCAACTGTTTGATCGGAATCTGTTTGAATCGGAAATGGTACTTCAACATTCATTTCCATCAGTTAGCACAGTCCTGACAATTATTCTGTCGGTAGTCAGACGGTAGGGAGGAGAAGAAGAGGAGGAGGGAAAGTTAGTGGGGGAGGGGTGTCGAGAGAATGAGACACAGAGACAGAGACAGAAAGAGATACAGAGGGGGGGGGGGGTGAAAGGGAGAGGGGTAATGGATAGATAGGAGGGAGAGAGGGAGACATGCAGTGAGAGAGAGAGAGAGAGAGAGAGAGAGAGAGAGAGGAGAGAGAGAGGAGAGAGAGAGAGAGAGAGAGAGAGAGAGAGAGAGAGAGAGGAGAGAGAGAGAGAGAGGAACGGAGGGAAGAAAGCAAAAGAGTTTTTAACTGAGAGTGAGACAGACACAGACAGACAGAGTGTTGCTGTTTTTTCCCTGTGTTTGTTTTTGTTTTTTTTTTTGCTGCCTCATCTTCTGTGATGTCCCCCGTCCTGCTGTTCCCACGCCGCTCATTCCAATCTCCCCGCCACAGCCACACCCAGATTTGTTATGTCTCATCCTCAGAGTCGGAGGTCCACAGGGAGCCAATCACTATCAGGCCGCCGTGGGGCCACCAGCCAGAGCGGCCCTGCACTGCTGCTGGGTCACTTTGGTGGTGTTCAGCGGTGCCTGTTCTGAGCTAACATACGCAGGACACGCCTACTAAGCCCCTACTAACGACAGTATTAGCTCAGTCGCGGAGCCAGACAGAGTGAGTTGCCCACCCGAGGTGGCAACACCACACGTCCTCCAACGACCGTCCCGCGACTTCAACCCCAAAGGCTTTGACACAAACTCACCACAGGCACAGAAGTGTATGGGCAAACCGAATCTGAGGTCCCATGAGACCAGAGCAACTGGGACCACCGAATCAGAGGCAATTTTTTAATTGCATGATGATCAATGACAATGAGGATGACGTAATTATGCTGCTGTGGAAGTGCATATGCTTTGAGACTACTTGACAGGGCTGTACTCTACGCTTACTGTCATAATATATCCCGGCGTCAACCAGGCCCGAGAGATACAGACACCTGCAGTGTTGGTCAAGTAATTTGAGCAACACTCTCAAATTCGCATCCGTTAAGTGGATGAAGCTCGAATGTGTGGTCCCAGTCTTCCTACTGAGCCCACAGCACACTCACTCTGGGTAGGAGCCGGCCGGAGTC
>CM054139.1:16478971-16481471 GCA_028751875.1 Rapana venosa | reverse complement strand
CTGGTAGTAATATCCACAGATGTATAAGCTTTGAAAGAATAAGAGACTTTAGTACAGCTACTCTACCTAATGGAGTAATAGTTCTTTGTGACCATATTTTGAAAAGCAGTTTAACCTCTGAAAATTTATTATTGTAATTATCATTCACAGTCTTTTAGTGTCTGGGTAAACCGGACACCTAATATCTGAAATCTGGAGGGGTTCCAAATCATTTTCAAATGGGGGCAAAATATTTTGCTGGAATTTTTCTTACTTCCTAACCATATGATCTGGGTATTTTCCTTATTCATGTTTAGTCCTGAAACTCTACCGAATTGTTCGATGATATGTATGGAATGTTCAAACGAGGTCTCATCTCCCGCATTTAAGAGCTGTGTGTCATCAGCATATTGAGAAATTTTGTGCTCTTCTTTCCAATATTGATTCCTTTTATTTTCTTTGTTCTCCTTTATCATTAAGGCCAAAATCTCTGCACAAAGAATAAACAAATAGGGTGAAATCGGATCGCCTGCCTGCATCCCCTTTCAATTTTAAACCATCGGATAGTGCTACCATTTACAAGAACAGTTGATTTGATATTTTTATAGAATGTTTCAACCCAGTGCATTAAACTATTTCCAAACCCAAACGCTTTTAACACTTTAAACATAAAATCCAGTTGAGAGAGTCGAAAGCTTTTTCAAAATCGATACTAATGAGTAGCCCTGGTTGATTTTTTTTATTCAAATAATTGATCAAATCATAAATTAACCTTATATTGTCACCAATGTACCTGCTGCTCATAAAGCCTGTTTGGTCCTCACTGACTAACTTTGGAAGTACTCTTTTGATTCTATTGGCTAACAGGAGGACCCTATCTTATAGACTACATTTAGGAGAGTAATGGGACGCCAATTTTTTATATATTCTTTAGGTTTGTCTCCTTTAGGAAGACAAGTAATCAGTCCCTCTTTTTGCGTGGTTGACAATTCACCATATTTGTAGCTTTCATTTAATGATCTAACTATAAATTGTCCTATTTGTTTCCAGAAAAATTTAAAGAAATCGACTGTGAATCCATCTGTGCCAGGACTTTTCCCGTTTTTCATGTTTTTTAAAGCTAGACTTGCTTCCTCAAGTGTAATATTACCGTTTAATGACTCACTTTCTTCCTTTGACAGTTTGGGTATTGCTCTTACTAAGTTATCAATTTCACATTCTTCCGTATTTCTTTTTTTATATAAGTTTTCATAAAACGAACTTACTTCTTTTTCAATATCTGCCTGGCTTTCAACAATACTGCCCTCTTTAGTGACTAACTTTGTCATTTGTTTACTTACAAAATTTCTTTTCTCTAAGTTACAGAAGTACTTTGAAATCTTTTCCCCATCTGCTATCCATCGTGCTTTAGATCTTAGCAATACTCCTTCCATTCTTTTAGTTCGTATTGTCTCGAGCTCCTTATATTTCTCCTTTATCTGTAAAACTATGTTTTCATTTTTATTTTCGATCTTTTCCAGAGAGTGTATATCTTTTACAAGTGCATTTTCATTTTCCTGCATCTTTCGTTTTTTCATAGTTGCGTAACTTATAGTTTTGGTTCGTATTTTCATTAGTAGGAAGTCTAGAAAGAGTTTATCTGAAATTTTAAATTCTAATTCTGATTTAGGTACATCTTCCAAGTTAACTCCATCATATTTATCCTGTACATATTCCTTGGTTACATTTGAAATTTCTGAATGAATTTCTTCTACGAAGTTTTTATCTCTAAGCAAGGAAGAGTTAAATTTCCAAAAATTCTTACCTTTTTCATTTTTGCCAAATTTTAAGGTTAATGTTACCATTGAGTGGTCAGAACGGTATCCAGGCAGGATATCCGTATTGTCATATACCAGGTCAAAGAGTCTGAAAGCAAAAGAAATCTAATCTACTCTGTTTAAGTGGTGTTGGTTTTCGCCAGTAATACTGCCTTCTCTCTGGATTATTTTCTCTCCAAAGTCTGCTAAACCAAGCTCTTCAGTTACTCTTTCTAATGCCTCTCTAGCTCTAGGATTATTGATGTGTGTGTATTGATAACAATCTAGGTGTGGGTCTAATGCAATGTTCCAATCCCCTACAGCAATAATGTTGTTTGTTTTGTATTTCTCGATTGTATCTTTTAGTGAATGGTAAAAGTCAGGATCGTCTTTATTTGGTCCATACACGTTGACAAGGAGCATGTCCCTTTCCATTGTTGAAAAATGTAAAATTAGAAAATTCCCGTTTTGATCTGTAGTACTGCTATGTATTTTAAACTCAAAATTATTTGCAAAAAGAATGGCTACCCCTCTTGAATTCGTCTTATATGATGCGAAAACACATTTATACCCCCATTCTGCGTTCACATATTTCTCTAGTTTTTTGTCAAAATGGGTGTCTTGAAGACAATATATTGAGTATTTTTTCTGCTTAAGATAATGAAATACATCTCTTCTTTTATGCATATCCCCCAGACCTTGGCAATTTAATGAAGCAATTGTGA
>CM054139.1:16471471-16473971 GCA_028751875.1 Rapana venosa | reverse complement strand
TTATGGCCTGCAAAAACTGAATAAATGTGATTGATTGATTGATTGACACACACACAAACAGAATCTTGTCTTTCCTATTCTCTGTTTAAACATGTTTTTCTCTGTCCTTGCTTCTCTGTTTGTCAGTCTGTCTATCCATCTGTTTGTCTTACTTTACTACTCTGTCAGTCTCTATCCTGAAATATGTCTACCTGTCTGTTTGTCTGTCTGTCTTTCTGTTTGTTTCTCTCTGTCTGTCTCTCTTTCTCTCTCTGTCTCTTTCTCTCTCATTTATCACACATCGTGTTCTCTCTAAACTTGATTATTAATCATCAAACTAAGTTTATGAGGTACCTTGCGTACTTATCATCAAAGTAAGTTGTTTTTAGAATATCTTGAGTATGAATTATCAAAATATGGGAGGAAGAGGAGGAGGAAGAGGGGGGTGAGGAGGAGGAGGACAAGAACAAGAAGTTTGTGTATGGACAATTTCCTCTGTGTAATGTTTATTTTTTCTTTAAATAAGTGAATCTCCTAGAAAAGGTGGTCAGTGAAGATAGAAAAACCAGGCTTCATGAAGACTGAGGGAGTCAATAGAAATGGTGGTAGCTTTGAAGGAGGGAGTGGAATTCATTCTGGTTTGAAGGGGCAGACAAGCGTGTTCTGGACCTAGAGGGACACAAGGGAAATCACCGGTTCTCTGTGACAAAGCTTCAGTTACCTACCCTGCTTCAGGACGGCAAGTAGCTCAGCTGCCTAGTGCAGAGTATCCTGTTACCTGTAGCAGTGTGGTGGATCTGTGCTGGAGTGGTTTGCTGCTTCATACGACTGTATGTATGTGTGTGTGTTGTGTGTGTGTGTGTGTGTGTGTGTGTGTGTGTGTGTTGTGGTGTGTGTGTGTGTGTGAGTGTTGTGTGTGTATGTGTGTGTTATGTGTGGTGCGTGTGTGTGTGTGTGTGTGTGGTGGATCTGTTTGGAGTGGTTGCTGCTACATACGACTGTACATGTGTGTGTGTGTGTGTGTTTGTGTGTGGTGTATGCGTGTTTGTGTGTGTGTGTGTGTGTTTGTGCGCGTGTGTGTGAGTGTGTGTGTTTTATCTTATTTTTTTTTTATTCTTTTATTTCGAGGATAATGGAATAAGCACTCATGTGCTTTTTTTCATCCAGTCCCCGTGTGTATGCAGTTTTGTCAGTTTTGTGATCCGTTCCCACCGGCACACAATGGCCTACTCTTCCGAAAAGCGGAACGGGTTTTAACGTGTGCGCAAGATGTTCTGCGTGCGTTCGCAAACGGGGCCTCGGTTTATAGTCTCATCCAAAGGACTTTTTGGGGAGAGTGGAGTCTGCACTCTGTGTGTGTGTGTGTGTGTGTGTGTGTGTGTGTGTGTGTGTGGTGTGTGTTGTGTGTGTGTGTGTGGTGGGTGGGTGTGGGTTGTATGTAGCGTAGGTGCATGTGTGTGTGTGTGGAGGGGGGGAGGATGGGAGGGTGGGTAGGTAGGTAAACGCATGTATGTGCGTTTGCATGTCTATAAAAATACAAATTTTATTAACATAAAAATGTCAAGTTAAAGGAAAATCAATCATTTCGTCAGCAAACTTTTTAAAAAGTCCTCTAAGCTGACATCATGGAAACTTGATAACGGGACTATGCACGGAGGACTGAGCAATTTATATGAAAAGAAGTTGATCTGACATCAGTTAGTTCCTGAAAGAAAAAAGTTTCTCCAAATAACTCGAGTCTCAGAAACGTTTCATAAGAGGCTAGAGCGTTATTCTTCAGCTTCATCAGCTTCATTCGTTTATGCTTCGTCAGCTTCTGCTCATTCACTGGAAGTGTGACTCGACCTGAACTTTTGTGCCACGAAGATATATTGATGTGTGTGTGTGTGAGTGTGTGTGTGTGTGTGGGGAGGGGGGGGGTGGTAAGGGTGTGGGGGGGTGGGGGGTGTGGGTGTGGGGGTGGGGGGGGGGGTGTAGGGGGTGTATGGGTGTGTGGGGTGTGTGGGTGTGTGTGTGTGGGTGGTGTGTGTGTGTGTGTGTGTGTGTATGTGTGGTGTGAGTTTGTGTGTGTGTGAGTGTGAGTGAGTGAGTGTGTGTATGAGGGGAGGGGGGCTTGTGTTTTTAAAATTTTGCTTTGATAGCAGCAAGTTGATTCGGAAAATAATACTGCACATTTCCCATGAACGATGTGACAGCAACTGCCTTGTGAGCCCAATAAATGGATTCAAGTCTTTTCCAGGCAGTTATTTATTCTTTTATATCGAGGATAATGGAATAAGCACTTATGTACTTTTTATTTACAAATAGTCCCCGTGTGATTTCGTTTTTGTAAATTCTGTCATCTGTTCCCACCGGCACATAATGGCCTACTCCTCTGAAAAGCGGAACAGGATTTCACGTGTGCGCAAGATGTTCTGCGTGCGTTCGCACACGGGGCCTCGGTTTATAGTCTAATCCGAAGGACTTTGAGGAGAGGGGGAGTCTGCACTGATGTTAACTCCAGAGGAAAATATCGCCCTTT
>CM054139.1:16467972-16470971 GCA_028751875.1 Rapana venosa | reverse complement strand
CAAAAAAGGGGGGGGGGGGAGGGGTGGGGGGGGGGGGGGGGGGGGGCGAAAAGCAAAACCCCCACAGCCCCTCCACACGGGCACACACACAAGAGAAGGGAAGGGGGGGGGGGGGCGGCAAGGAGACCAGGGACAGGAGGTGGTCACCAGCACCCAGTGACGGGGAGATAGGGCTCCTAGTATACCCATGGATCTTCCGCTTAATTACAAAGCATCTCGAGCATGAATGCCACAGTCATACCATCTCTCAGGTGTAATGATTCATTTACTACTACCTCAACAACTGCAACTACTATTACCACCACTACTACTGCTAGTGTTACCTCCCCCATCCCTTCTGTTTCCTCTACCCTTACAACAAACCCCACTATTGCTACCATAACATATGACTACAGCTGCTGCCACTGACAAATACCACTATTGCAGACCAAACTTTCAATGCCAAGTATCAAGAAAGCAGTTTTCTTATACTTATTATGCCCTCTTAGCAGCCCATGAAGTAAATCCACCTTCTTTGAGAGAGAGAGAGAGAGAGAGAGAGAGAGAGAGAGAGAGGAGAGAGAGAGAGAGAGAGAGAGAGAGAGAGAGAGAGAGAGAGACGAGGGAGACTATCAAGAAAAAAGTATCAGTACCCCTGACAAACCGAACCCCTATGTGTTCTTGCCTATTGCACTCGTACATTATGGATTTCCACAGGAGAGAAACATGAAGCATCCGACACCTCCTATACAGAATGCATTAACGAATGATCTGTTTCCACCAACCGAAGAAACGCAGGCAATCCCCCCCCCCCCCCCCCCCCCCCCCCCCTTGACTTTTAAAGAGACATCAAGTATACCGTTCTCCCACACATCTACTACTACTTCTTACTACTTAACTACTACTACTACACTACTACACTACTACTACTACTACTACTACTACTACTACTACTGCTACACTACTACTTACAACTTACTCATTAAATACTACACTACTACTAACTACTAACTACACTACTAACTCTCTACAACTACTACAACTGACTACTACACTACTAAACTACATACTACTACTACTAAACTACTACTACTACTACTACTCAACTACTACAACTACTACACACTACTACTACAACTACTACAACAACTACATACAAACACTACTACTTACTACACTACTGCCTACTAACTACACTAACTGCTACTAGCTACTACTACTACATACTCACTACTACTAATACTACTACTACATACTACTACTACTAACTACTATACAACTATACTAAACAACTACTACTACTACTACTACTTCTACTACTACTACAACTACTACTAAAACTACTACAACTGCTACTACTACTGTTACTTCTACTAGAACTACTACTACTACTACTACTACTACTACTACTACTACTACTACTACTACTACTACTACTACTACTGCTGCTGCTGCTGCCGCTGCTGCTGCTGCTGCTGCTGCTGCTGGCTGCTCTGCTGCTGCTGCTGCTGCTGCTGCTACTACTACTACTACTACTGCTACTACTACTACCTACCTCTACTACTACTACTCCTACTACTATCCTACTACTACTACTACTACTACTACTACTTCTACTACTACTACTACTAATGATAATGATAATGATAATGTATGGTATTTATATAGCGCTGAATCTTGCAAAAGCAAAGAAATCGAAGTTTGGGAAGAAGCACAATGCCATCCAATATCGAGCTATGCCGTGCCGTGCCATGCTATACGATACATTGCATTACAATATGTAATGCAATATAATACATTATGGTAGAGATCAATGCCACGCAAAACTGATACAATAATTATAGTGCCATACATTGCGATACAGCGCATTACTGTGCAATATAATACCATACAATATAGTGCAATGCAGTGTAATACAGTGCAATACAGTGCAATACAATACAGTGCAATGCAGTGCAGCGCAATATAAGGAAATACAGTACATTTCAATGCAATACATTGCGATACAAACAATACAGTGCAGTGGAATACAATGCAACGCGGTGCAATACAATACAATGTAGTGCAATGCAATACAGTACAATGCAATGCATGCAGTGCAATGCAATTCATTACAATACAATGCATGAAGTGCAATACAATAAAATGTTGTGCGATACAACAATACAATTCAATGCAGTGCAATGCAGCGCTGACTTAAACTGTGTTTCTAATTAACATGTGTATCCTTTTTTTTTTGTCAGTCTCTCTTTGCTACAGTTCCTTTTACTCAATTGAAGTAAAGAACCACAAACCAAACCACAGCAACACAAAACAAGACAAGGCAATAAACACACAAAAAAGGATCATCTGTGTTATATTAATAATATAATATAATAATTCATCATCATCATCATCATCATCATCATCATCATGTATGGAATTTATATAGCGCTGAATCTTGTAAAGCAACAAATCAAAAGCGCTCAGATGACTTTTTTTCCTTTTTAAATTAAAAAAAAATATTTTGAGAGACATGAAAAGAGAGACATAGAGCAAAAGGTGACAGACAGAGTCATAGAGAGAAAGGTGACAGGCAGAGTCATAGAGAGAAAGGTGACAGACAGAGTCATAGAGAGAAAGGTGACAGACAGAGTCATAGAGAGAAAGGTGACAGAGTCATAGAGAGAAAGGTGACAGACAGAGTCATAGAGAGAAAGGTGACAGACAGAGTCATAGAGAGAAAGGTGACAGACACTCCAGAACAGAAAATCGGTCAAGTGCCTGCTTTGGTACTGAACTGTGCCAATGGTTCCAGGAAAAAAAACTTCCACTATCAGATAGCAGCTTTCTTTACCCTGCCCCTTTTCCTTAAGAGTTCTTATATCTTTAACTTGTTACGCTTTTCGTAAGAGTAGGCCATTGTGTGCTGGTGGAAACAGATGAAAAAATTTACAAAACCGCATACACATGGGGACTGGATGTAAAAAAGCACATGAGTGCTTATTCCATTATTCTCGATATAAAAGATTAAAATAAAT
>CM054139.1:16445472-16462972 GCA_028751875.1 Rapana venosa | reverse complement strand
TGCGTGCGTGTGCGCGCGAGTGTGAGTGTATATATACGTCTGTGCGTGTACGGCGCGTGCGCCGGTGTTTGTGTGTGTGTGTGTGGTGTGTGACATGCGTGGCGTACGGCGTTCACAAAGAAGCAGACAGATAGACAGATGCATAGTGACAGACAGGCGAGAGATACTTTTTTCTTTTTAATCGAGGTAAGGAATAAGGCACTCAGTGCTTTTTGACATCCAGTCCCCGTGTATGCGGTTTTGTAAATTTTGTCATTGCCACCGGCACACAATGGCCTACTCTTGCGAAAAGGGGGAACAGGATTTAACGGTGCGCGAGATGTCGCATGCGTTCGCACACGGGGCCTGGGCTTATATAGTCTCATCGAAGGAGAGGAAGAGGCAGAGTTAGAGATGAAGCCCATGGGACTTCTGGAAAGGAAGGGACGTAGGGGGGAGAGGGGAGAAGGGGGGGGGGGGGGGTGAGGTGAAGAGACAAACTGCCTCCTGCTGGGAATAGCCAGTGCCAGTGATCTGTAAAAACTTCCACTGCAGATGGAACATTCCCTCCCTCCCACCCGCCCCCCTCCTCCTCCACTTAATCACCCTCCCTCTGCTCCTCCCTGACAACGGATCTCACCTGCTCTCTGCATGCAACCTTTCTGCCGCTAGTTTTAGAATCAGGTTGTGAAATAAACCGTGGCTTAGGGAGAGGGGCACGTCTGCTGATGGGAGGAGCTGCTTAACTTTGACAATGAAGCCGATAGATTATAACATGAAGTACAGCAATAAAATGAGAGAGAGATAGAGATAAGGAGGGAAAGAGACAGAGGGAGAGAAGGAGGGAGGGAGGGAAGGGAGAGAGAGGGGGGGGAGGGAAGAGAGAGGGAGGAGGGGGGGGAGGGAAGGGGAGAAAGGGGGGAGGGAGGGGGAAAGGGGGGAAAAGAAAATAAGCGGGGAGAGAGAGAGAGAGAGAGAGGAGAGAGAAGAGAGAGAGAGAGAGAGAGAGAGAGAAGAGAGAGAGACGAGAGGCAGACAGACAAACAGACAGACAGACAGACAGACAGATTGGACTAAAACACAGATACAGAGAGAAAAAGGATGGGAATTCATTTATTTATTTTTTATTTATTCTTTTATATCGAGGATAATGAAATAAGCACTCATGTTTGTTGTTTTTTTACATCCAGTCCCCGTGTGTATGCGGTTTTGTAAATTTTGTCATGTTTCCACCGGTACACAATGGCCTACTCTTCCGAAAAGCGGAACAGGATTTAACGTGTGCGCAAGATGTTCTGCATGCGTTCGCACACGGGGCCTCGGTTTATAGTCTCATCCGAAGGACTTTGACATTCAGCTCGATTTTTTTTTGTCAAACTGGCAAATGAGAGAGAGGGAGGGAAAGAGACAGAGGGAGGGGGAGAAGGGGAGAGAGAGAGGGGGTAGGGAGGGGGAGGAAAGGGGAGAGAGAGAGGGGGATGGAGAGAGAGAGAGGGGGAGGGAGAGAGAGAGAGGGAGGGAGAGGGAGACTGGAGGAGAGAGAGAGAGAGGAGAGGGAGAGCGCGGAGAGAGAGAGAGAGAGAGAGAGAGAGAGAGAGAGAGAGAGAAGAGAGAGAGAGAAAAGAAGAAGCGGGGAGAGACACAGACAGAGAGAAGAGAGACAGACAAACAAACAGACAGACAGACAAACATATAAACAGACAGACAGACAGATTGGACTAAACACAGATACAGAGAGAAAAAGGATGGGACGGAAAAAGGGAGGGAGAATGGTTTACCAACAATATGGCAAAGGAAGCCAGGGAACTTGGATGGTAGAGAGAGAGAGAGAGAGAGAGAGAGAGAGAAGAGAGAGAGAGAGAGAGAGAGAGAGAGAGAGAGAGAGAGAGGGGCAAAGAAAGAAAGCTACTTGCTGAGAACGCTTTTTCTACTGTATACAAATGATAGGACAATTCATGCACGACCAAAAAGAACACTTCCAGCAAGACATACTATGTCTTATTATTGAGATTATTGGAAACTTCACATACAGGTAGAGAAAAAAACAGGTTTGGGGTGTAGGGTGGGTTTTTTTCCCTAGAGGTAGATCTTACAGACTCTTATAAAAAAAAATCTAAAATGTGCTGTCATTCGCACAAATACCCAAGTCTTCCTTGTCTGCAAAAGCAAACGTCCTGACAGTTTACACAAGTAGAATCAGTGTAAATGAAAAGAACCAAACAAACATTGAATAACATTGACAAACGTGTAAGTGTTTGACTATAGTTATGTTTGTCTGCAGGGCAACATTTGCCAAATTACAGTTTGCTTCTTTCACAAAAAAACCAACAACAAAAAGTAAATCTTACAGACACAGAACGACAGAGGAAGAGGGGAAAAAGAACGAATGAATGAACATTTCTATTGAAGGAAAAGAATAAGTACAATGGTGGCTGTTTATCATCCAGCCATCCCTCAGTTGAAAAAAAAAGAAAATCAATCAACCAATCATTCAAGTAAAGATACAGTAATGAAATGTCTATAAAAAAAAGAAAAGAAAGAAAAATGTAAAACGTAAACATGCATAAACAAACATAATACAGACACTTGTATACACAGAATATATATCAGAGAGAGGGAGGTGCGACGAGAATGAGACAGAGAGAGAGAGAGAGACGAATACACACAGACAGACAGATAGATGCGTACAGGCATACAAACATACAGACAGACAGATGCATACAGACATACAAACAGACAGACAGATACACACAGACATACAAACAGACAGACAGATGCATACAGACATACAAACAGACAGACAGATGCATTCATACAGACATACAAACAGACAGACAGGTGCATACAGACATAAAACAGACAGACAGATGCATACATACAGACATACAAACAGATGCATACAGACATACGAACAGACAGACAGACAGATGCATACAGACATACCAACAGACAGACAGACAGATGCATACAGACATACAGACAGACAGATGCATACATACATACAGACATACAAACAGACAGACAAATGCATACAGACATACAGACAGACAGATGCATACAGACAGACAGATGACAGACAGATGCAGACAGACAGACAGATGCAGACAGACATACAGATGTATGAAGACATACAGACAGACAGATGCATATAGACAGACAGATGCAGACAGACAGACAGACAGATGCATACAGACATACAAACAGACATACAGACAGATGCATACAGACATACAAACAGACAGACAGATGCATACAGACATACAAACAGACAGACAGACAGACAGATGCATACATACAGACATACAAACAGATGCAAACAGACAGACACAGACAGACAGACAGATAGATGGTCACAGACAGAAAGAGACACAGTCATAACGATGAAGCTGATATATAGACTTTCCACGGTAGTATAGAGGGGGAAAGAGACAACTTGCCTCCTGCAGTGAAAAAACAAGAGTAGCTGTGTGTTCTGTGAAAACTTTCACTAGCAGATGGTCCACCTCTCCACCCCCCCCCCCTCCCCCTCCCGTTCCCCCCGCGAACTCCGTCCCTTTTCTTTATACAAGAAACCACATCTACACACCCTCCCTCCCTCCTCCCTCCCTACACTGCAGATGTTGCTGTTTTAGTATCACAATCAGTGTGAAATGAAATGTAGCATAAGAAACAGTTTTAGTTTGAGGGTGTGTAAGTAAACAGTTAAGCTGATAGGTAATGCAAGGTAAAGTAAAGGTAAAGTAAAGGAGTCCCATAACCTATAAGGTCGTAGGGGAGCGAGGCGTCAAAGACCTCAACTTCTCTAGGGCCAGCATATTGAGGGCGGCGCCCATCTCCTCTCCCTCGCTGCTTTACCTTCCTTGACCCTAAAGAGGGCAGGTACCCATTTTTTACAGCTGGGTGAACTGGGGGAACTGTACTGAAGCCAAGGCGCGCAAACGGTCACCCATCCAACTGGTAACCTCGCTCGACGCTGCTTAACTTGGCTGGGGGAAAGCGAGTGCTCCGACCACTGAGCTATCCCGTCCCCAATGCAAGGTATAAACATCGAAAGAAAGAAAAAGACAGGTACAGACAGAGAGATACGTGCAGAGGCACAGAGAGAGAGAGAAGAGAGAGAGAGAGAGAGAGAGAGAGAGAGAGAGAGAGAGAGAAAAGGGGGGAGGGAGGGGGGAGGGAGAGGGGAGGGAGAGACAGACAGACAGACAGAGACAGACGGAGAACAGTGAGACAGTGATACAGAAAAACAGAGAGAGAGAGATAGACATTGACAACAGATGGATTGAGAGGCAGGGGTGGGGGGGTGGGAGAGACAGACATACAGACAACGACAGAGAGACAGAAACAGACAGGACAGAGACAGTGAGACAGAAAAACAGAGAGAGAGAGAGATAGACATTGACAAAACAGATGGATTAAGAGGGGGGGGGGGATGGGAGAGACAGACATACAGACAGAGACAGACAGACAGAGACAGACAGACAGAGACAGTGAGACAGAGATACAGAAAAACAGAAAGAGATAGACATTGACAAACAGATAGACAGAGAGACAGAGAAAGGGAGGGCAATGAGAGAGAGACAGAGGTGGAGAGCGGGCTGTGTGTGGAAGAGAATCACATCAAATCAAGTCAAATCAAAGTCTTTTATTTTGCGGATAATGAATAAGCGCTCAGGTATGTGGGTTTTTGTTTTTTTTTAGATCCATTTCCTGCCTTGATAGAGAGAGAGAGGGGGAGTGGGGAGGGAGGGAGAACAAACATGGGACACAAAGACAAAGACTGAAGGAGAGAAAGGGGGAGGGGGGGGGGGAGAGAGCAATGGACTCAGAGAGACAAACAGACAGACAAACAGACAGACAGACAGACAAGCGAACGGACTTCCCTAGAGAGTCGTAAAAGGGAAGCTGATCACACTCTGCAAGGCAAAAAGAGCAGACAACTCTCTCTCTCTCTCTCTCTCCCTCTCTCTCTCTCTGTCTCTCCTTTGCTGACTAACAGCACGGGTGTTCAGTCAACACTAGACCCCTGGCAGATAGATAGTACCTTTCCCCTGCCCCCTTGTCTCATTCTCATTCCATCCCTATGTGCTGCTGACTGCAACTTGTTAGAGACCACAACAACAAAACAAAACAAAAAACAAACACAGTAAACAGATGGAAACTGTTTGAAAACATTAGATGATATCTGGGCGGGGGGGAGGGGGGGGTTGTTGTTGTTGGTGTTGTTGTTGAGTGTTATCTCTATCTGCTGGGATGGGGTAATAGAGGGAATTGTTTGTGTGTGTGTATGTGTGTGTGTGTTGTGTGTGTGTGTGTGTGTGTGTGTGTGTGTTTGTTGTGTGTGTGTCGTTTTGTGTTGTGGGCGTGCGTGTGCGCGCGCGCGTGCTTGCATGTGTCTCTCTGTCTGTCTGTCTGACTCTCTGTCTCTTTGTCGGTCTATCTGTCTGTCTTTCTCTCTCTCTCTCTCTCCCTCTCTCTCTTTCTCTCTCTCCCCCCCCTCTCTCTCCCTCTCTCTCTCTCTTCCTCTCTCTCCCTCTCTCTCTCTCCCTCTCTCTCTCTCATCCTCCTCTCTCTCTCCCTCCCTCTCTCTCTCTCTCCTCCCTCCCTCTCTCTCCCCTCTCTTTCTCTTTCACCCTCTCCCTCCCTCTCTTCCTCCTCTCTCTCCCTCTCTCTCTCTCTTCATCCCTCTCTCTCCCCTCTCTCTCTCCCCTCTCTCTCTCTCCCCTCTCTCTCTCTTTCCCTCTCTCTCTCCCTCCCTCTCTCTCCCTCTCTCTCTCCCTCCCTCTCTCTCCCACTCTGTCTCTCTCTCTTTTCTCTCTCTTTCTCTGTCTCCCTTTCTCTCTCTCTTTCTCCCGCTCTCTCCCTCTCTCTCTTCCTCTCTCTCTCTCTCTCTCCCCTCTCTCCCTCTCCTCTCCCTCCCTTTCGCTCTCTTTCTCTCTCCCTCTCTCTCTCCCTCTCTCCCTCTCTCTCTCTCCCTATTGCTCTCTCTCCATCTCTCTCTCTCTCCCCTCCCTCTCTTCCTCTCTCCCCCCCCTCTCTCTCTCTCCCTCTCTTTCTCTATCTCCCTCTCTTCCTCCCTCTCTTTCTCTCCCCCTCCCTCCCTCTCTTCCTCCCTCTCTCTCTCTCTCCCTCTCTCTCCCTCTCTCTCCCTTTCTCCCTATCTCCCCTTCTCTCCCTCTCTTCCTCTCTCTCTCTCCCTCTCTTCCCCCTCCCCCCCTCTCTCTCTTTCCCTCTCTCCCTCTCTCTCTCCTTTGCTGACTAACAGCACGGGTGTTCTGTCAACACTTGTTTCTCCCCCCTCCTTCTCTCCCCCTCTATCTCTTCCCCCCTCTCTCCCCCTCTCTCTCCCTCCCTCCCCCCCTCTCTCTCTCCCTCTCTTCCCCCTCCCCCTCTCTCTCTCTCTCCCTCTCTCCCTCTCTGTCTCCTTTGCTGACTAACAGCACAGGTGTTCTGTCAACACTTGTCTCTCCCCACCTGGCAGATAGATAGTACCTTGCCCCTGCCCCCTTGTCTCATTCTCATGCCATCCCTGTGTGCTGCTGACTGCAACTTGTTAGAGACCACAACAAAAAACAAACCGAAAACAAACACAGTAAACAGATGGAAACTGTTTGAAAACATTTGATGATATCTGGGGGGAGGGGGGTGGGGGGTGGTTGTTGTTGGTGGTGTTGTTGTTGAGTGTTATCTCTATCTGCTGGGATGGGGTAATAGAGGGAATTGTTTGTGTGTGTGTGTTTGTTGTGATGTGTGTTGTGTTGTATGTGTGTGTTGTGTTGTGTGTTGTGTTGAGTTGTGCTGTGTTGTGTTGAGTTGTGTTGTGTAGTGTTGTATATGTTTGTGTGTGTGTGCGCGCATGGGTGGGTGTGTGGGTGTCTGTCTGTCTGCCTGTCTGTCTGTCCGTCTGTCCGTCTGACTGTTTGTCTCTTTGTCTGTCTATCTGTCTGTCTTTCTCTCTGTCTCTGTCTCTCTGTCTCTGTGGCTCTGTCTCTCTCTCTCTCTCTCTCTCTCTCTCTATATATATATATATATATATATATATATATATATATATCTCTCTCTCTCTCTCCCTCTCTCTCCTTTCTCTTTTCTGTGTCTGCCTATCTGTCTGCCTGTCTTCCCCCCCCCCCTCCTCCTCTCCCTCCTTCTCTTCCTCCTCCTCCTCCTCCTCATCCTCCCATCTCCCCAATCGACTACTACGCTCAGCACCACCCCGACCCCAGACTATGAAATGAAATTGTGTGGTTGATAGAATCAGGCTGCAGCAGAACAACTGCTGAGGCCTTCCAGCCAGTACCACAAGAAAGGAGAAAGCATAACTAACTAACGGCTTCAACCATCCTCCTCTCCTCTGCTCTTCTCTTCTCTTCATTTAGGTCCCAGATATTTATTGAGTGCACTCTCTCGTACTTGGGTACGTGCGTGTACACGCGTGGGCATGCACGCATACACGCATACACACACGCGCGCGCGGACACATACCAACAAATATTCACACATGCGTGCGCATATGCACGTATGCACACGTGAACACACATGCGCACAGTCACAGACACATACAGCACCACCACCACCTTCATCCAAACACACGCGCACATGCACACACACAAACGCACACACACACCACAAACACACACACAAACACACTTATACACCACGAACACTCACCACTTCCCTCCCCAACACACAGAACGCACGCAGAACATCTCGCGCACACGTTAAATCCTGTTCCGCTTTTCGTAAGAGTAGGCCATTGTGTGCCGGTGGGAACAGAGGACAACATTTACAAAAACCGCATACACACGGGGACTGGTTGTAAAAAAAGCATATAAGTGCTTATTCCATTATCCTCGATATAAAAGAATAAAATAAATAGAATAAATAAATAAATAAATAAATAAAACATACACACTCACCCCCCCCCCCAACACACACACCACACACAAACACACACACTCACACATACACACCCACCCACCCCACACACACACACTCACACATACCCCCCCCCCCCCCCACACACACACACATACACACATATATGCACATTCCTCCCCCCACCACCACACACACACTCCCATACCCCAACTCCCCCACACACACAGACATACACTGTGAGCAGGAGAGTAGACAGAAGAGCATAGTGAAGGAAGGCAGTAAGAGAGAGAGAGAGAGAGAGAGAGAGAGAGAGAGAGAGAGAGAGAGAGAGAGAGAGAGAGAGAGAGAGAGAGAGAGAGAGAGAGAGAGAGAGAGAGAGAGAGAGAGCGAGAGAGAGAGAGAGAGAGAAAGAGAGAGGAGAGAGAGAGAGAGAGAGAGAGAGAGAGAGAGAGAGAGAGAGAGAGAGAGAGAGAGAGAGAGAGAGAGGAGAGAGAGAGAGAGAGAGAGAGAGAGAGAGAGAGAGAGAGAGAAGACAGACAGACAGAAGAAGAGAGAGAGAGAGAGAGAGAGAGAGAGAGAGAGAGAGGAGAGAGAGAGAGAGAGAGAGATGAGGCCACAGCTACAGGGACTACTGTGGAGCAACTGATCATGTGTGTTGGAATATTTTCCCTCACTCCCCTTGTCAACAAGCTACATCTATGTTGGCATCACATTTGATTATAAATATATTCCTTGCACAGAGAGACAGGGGGAGAGAGAGAGAGAGAGACAGAGACAGAGAGAGAGAGAGAGAGAGAGAGAGAGAGAGAGCGAGATAACGATATCGATATTTATTCAAGAAAGGCAGTTGAAAGGATATCCGCATATTCAAATTCACCATATTTTTCATTGACATAACTGGAGAGATGGGGAGAGACGGAGAGAGAGAGAGAATCAAGTCAAGTCAAATTATTTTATTTCGAGGATAGTGAATAATTACTCATGTGCTTTTTTCATCAAGTCCCAGAGAGAGAGAGAGAGAGAGAGAGAGAGGAGAGAGAGAGAGAGAGAGAGAGAGGAGAGAGAGAGAGAGAGAGAGGAGAGAGAGAGACAGACAGACAGACAGACAGACAGACAGACAGACAGACACAGACAGAGACAGGACAGAGACAGACAGAGAGAGACAGAGACAGACAGACAGGCAGACAGAGACAGATAAAGAGACAGACAGGCAGATAAAGAGGCAGACAGACAGAGTGAACAGAACAGAACATCGATCATCGTTTATTGCCATGGAAGCCTAGAGGCTTACAGACACAAGTAAACAAATCGGTAAGGAAAAACACAGTTACCGATGATTCATGCAATCAGAAACATACTTCGCAAATGGTCTTTGAAATTCGTCGAAGTGTACATTATCACTTGGAACCAAATTGTCAAAACACATTTGTTGGATTGGTCTAATTAATAAGTGGCTGGAATACTGCATCTCTTTAAACAGATTACATCGTAGACCCTGAAACAACTAACAAACAACCCTCTCTCTCTCTCTCTCTCTCTCTCTCTCTCTCTCTCTCTCTCTCTCTCTTCTCTCTCTTTTCTCTCTCTCTCTCTCTAAAATATATAGCCTGATTAATCCTTCACATTGCATCCCATTATACCCAACAATGAAAATGGATAGGCATTTGAAAAGAATATTCCCAAAATTTAGATTTCGTATTTTAGAATTAAAAACGCATCATGACATGTAAATGAGAGAGATTTAATTTGTCCTCTATGCGATAGTTCTACTTAAGACGAAATACATTTTCTATTTACTTGTTCACAACTTATGAAATTAAGAGAGCAGTTTATACCTCGAAAGTTCTTACGTCAAGCACGCCTCCATAGGTTGATCATGCTCATTACCTCTGGAAATGAAGCTACTACAAAACACTTGGCCCTCTATCTTTATACAGCATTGAAACTGCGGGACACTCTTGTTAGTTCTTGATACATTGCCTTGTTTGCAAATCTGTGAATTGATTTCTTTTTGGTGCTATATGAGTATTACTTGTACGAAAGTGTGTGCTTTGTGTTTTTCCCCTTCAAATGTGGCCAAGGTATTTTGAATAAAACATTCGCACTCGCATTTTCTCTCTCTCTCTCTCTCTCTTCTCTCTCTCTCTCTCTCTCTTCTCTCTCTCTCTCTCTCTCTCCTCTCTCTCTCTCTCTCTCTCTCAGTCAACGGCTAAACACAAGAAAGCACAATGCAGGCACAGTCATAGAATGTGATGCCAGTGACCATGAAAGGGATAGGCCCGAGAGAAACGGAGACCTGGTGGGACCCTTCATCTTTCTAGTGAAGATGTGCATATGACAAGACAGAGGACAGGACAGAGGACAGGACCCGAGGACAGGACAGAGAACAGGACAGAGAACAGGACAGAGGACAAGACAGAGGACAAGACAGAGGACAGGAAGAGGACAAGCAGAGGACAGAACAGAGGACAAGACAGAGACAAGACAGAGGGGCAGGACAGAGGACAAGAGAAAACAGGACAGAGGACAAGACAGAGGAAGGACAGAGGACAAGACAGAGGACAGGGGCAGAGGACAAAACAGAGGACAAGACAGAGGGCAAAACAGAGGACAGGACGAGGGCAGGAGAGAGGACAGAGGAGGACAGACAGAGGACAAGACGGAGGACAAGGAAGAGGACAGGACAGGGACGGGCAGAGGACAGGACAGAGGACAAGGACAGAGGACAGAAAAGGGCAAGACGGGGCAGGGACAGGACAGAGGACAGAGGACA
Source organism: Rapana venosa (assembly GCA_028751875.1). Taxonomy (NCBI): domain Eukaryota; kingdom Metazoa; phylum Mollusca; class Gastropoda; order Neogastropoda; family Muricidae; genus Rapana; species Rapana venosa. Next base: position 16,452,342 of record CM054139.1, on the reverse strand, counting down.
AGACAGGGGACAGGACAAAGGCAGAGGGCAAAAGGGAGACAAGGGGACAGAGAGGACAGGACAGAGGACAGAGGACAGGACAGAGGACAGGACAGAGGACAGGACAGAGGACAGGACAGAGGACCGCAGTAGACATAACTGAAGACAGTGACCGGGATGATCCCAATGTATCAGAGGACAATGAAGGAGACAATGACAAGGAGGAGACTGATTTATTGACTTATTGACTTCTTTATTCTTTATTTCGAGGATAATGGAATCAGCACTCGCGTGCTTTTTTTTAAACATCCAATCCCCGGAGGAAGGCCAGTCTGCAATCTTCGATTCGCAGACGATATTGATCTCATGGGCCGCAGTGAAGAAGAACTCCAGGATCTCACCACCAGACTGGAAACATCAGCCAATGCCCATGGTATGGAGATCAGCACGGAAAAGAGCAAGATCCTAGTGAACAGTACCACACCAACCACTCCCACCAGCATCAAGATGAGTGGCGAGACACTAGAGGAGGTAGAAACTTTCAAGTACCTTGGAGCAGTCATCACCAAAGAAGGTACGAGCACACAAGAGGTGAAGATCAGACTTGCTGTGGCACTCTCCTCCATGACTAAGCTGGCGAAAGTGTGGAGAAACCATAACATCAGAACCCACACTAAGGTCAGACTCTACAAGGCACTCGTCACATCCATTGCCTTGTACAGCTGTGAAGCATGGACACTTACTGCCGATTTAGAACGTCGCATTCAAGCCTTTGAGATGAAGTGCCTCAGGCGGATCCTGAACATCACCTACAGAGACCGTAAAACCAATGACTACGTCTGGCAGCAGATCGAGGCACTGGCTGGCAAACAAGAACCATTGCTAGATACAGTCAAACGGAGGAAACTGAAATGGTTTGGCCACACAACAAGGCATAACAGCCTGTCAAAGACAGTCCTGCAGGGAATGGTGGAAGGAGCAAGGAGGCAGGGACGACCACGCAAAAGCTGGATATCCAACATCAAGGAGTGGACCGGCCTCACTGTACCAAACCTCCTGAAAGCAGCCCAGGACAGAACCATTTGGCGGTCCACTTGCAGCGTCCGTGCGGGTACCCCAACGGTCGTCCCGACCAAGGGATGAGTGAGTGAGTGAGTGAATCCCCGTGTGTATGCAGTTTTGTCAATTTTTTCATCCGTTCCCACCGGCGCACAATGGCCTATCCTTCCGAAAAGCGGAACGGGTTTTTATGTGTTCAAATACGGTAGAGGGCAATGAGGAAGACAGCGACAAGGAGAATACAAATTCAGCACAGAACAATGAGGAAGACATACCTGATAACTATGAGAGCGGAGCTAACATGTCTGACCAAGGTGGAGATGACACGATCGGCAGGGAAATAAGAACAAAAACAGCATAAAGGGATGATGAAGACATCATACCTGTCGTCACACATATCGGTGGTCTAGAGGTAACGCGCCTGCTTAGAAAGCGAAAAGTCCGGGTCGGAAGTGTGCGGTGGTTCCAATCCCGTTTGGGCCCGAAACTGTTCCCCCTTCCATTAGATTATGAGTGGTGGTCTTGGCGCTAGTCTTTCGGATGAGACGATAAACCGAGGTCCCGTGTGTTACACAAAATTATTCAGCGCACGTAAAAGAACCCACGACAACAAGAGGGTTGTCCCTGGCAAAATTATGTAGAAAAAAGCCATTCTGGTAGGGAAACAAATACAGTTGCAGACACAAAAAAAGAAGTTATGGGTGGCGCTGCTCATGTGGCGACGTCGCTCTCCCCGGGGAGAACAGCCCGAATTTCACGTAGAGAAATCTCGTGACTTAAAGTGGTATAAATAAATTTAAAAAATAAAAATAAAAATAAATAACAGAGCAGAGGACGGACTGAACACAAAACAAACAAACAAATCCTTGCAGAAAATTAAATGATGACAAGACAGTTGACAATAAAGTAAAGGTAAAGGCATTCCATAACTTATACGGCCGTAGGGGAGCGAGGCATCATAGACCTCACTTCTCTAGGGGCCAGCATATTGAGGGTGGCGCCCATCTCCTCTCCCTCCCTCCTTTACATTCCCTGACTCTAAAGAGGACAGGTACCCATTTACAACTGGACGAACTGGGGGACTGTACTGAAGCCAAGGCACGCAAACGGTCACCCATCCAAGTGATAACCACCCTCGATGCTGCTTAACCTTGGCTTGGGGGAAAGCGAGTGCTCCGACTGCTGAGCTATCCCGTCCCCAGTTGACAATACTCGTACGGAAAACAAAACAGTTAAGTACACAGACATTACCGAAGCGAGTGGAGGGGTTGCTAGTGACTGTAAACTTAGTGCAGAGCTCGTGTTTAGCTGTGATGTACTCACGGGCCTAAGCAACGAGGTTATCTGTTTAAACATATCATTGCTGGATGTGTGCTACAGTTAAGGCAATACTTATCTGTTAAAGCCATGGTATGTGAAAGAAATCCACGACGTTTTTGCATGTGCTAACCGAAGTGACGTATCGCGTCTATCCTCAAAGATTATCTATCTATCTATCTATCTATCTATCTATCTATCTATCTATATATATATAGATGCGTGTATATGTGTGTGCATGTATGTTTGTGGATGGACATGCGTGCGTGCGTGTGTGCGCGCGCGCAAGTGTGTGTGTGTGTGTGTGCGCGCGCGCGCGCGCGTACACGCACGTACATCCACAAACATACATCTCCACCATCTTATCATACAAGAGAAATGTACACGCGCGTGCACGCAACACACATACACACTCGCGCGCGCGTGCACGCACGTACATCCACATCCATACATACACGCACGCGCGCGCGCGCGAGTGTGTATGTGTGTGTGCGTGCACGCGCGTGTGTATTTCTCTTGTATGATAAGATGGTGGAGATGACAGCTGGGTCAATGATGATAAGATGATGATGATAAGGATGATGATGATGATGATGATGATGATGATGATGATGATGATGATGATGCTAAGTGTTGTGCACAATTATTTGTATCTGAAAAACGTTGACAGTTACTATGAAGATATGAACCCCACCACCCGCCCTCTTTATTTTATTGTCATTTGTATTGTGTGGCCTATGGCCGAATTGCATTAAAACAGTTCAGAGTTCAGTGCTCTCTCTCTCTCTCTCTCTCTCTCTCTCTCTCTCTCTCTCTCTCTCTCTCTCTCTCTCTCTCTCTCTCTCTCTCTCTCTCTTCTCTCTCTCTCTCTCTCTCTCTGATTGTCTGTCTGTCTATCTGTCTCTGTCTCTGTTTCCGACAGTTTCTTTCTCTCTGTCCTTCCTTCCCTACCTTCTTTGTTCTCTTTATCTGATTGTCTGTCTGTCTGTCTGTCTGTCTCCCTCCCTCTCTCCTTCCCTTCCCCACTGTATCTCTTTCTTTCCCTCCCTTCCTCCTCCCCCGCCTCTCTCTCTCTCTCTTGTTCCAAATTCCTCCCTCCCCCCCCCCCTCTCTCTCTCTCTCTCTCTCTGGGGACGGGATAGCCTAGTGGTTAGAACATTGCGCTCGCAATATGACGACCCGGGTTCGATTCCCGTTCAAGGGGATATTTTCCCCTGGAGTTCACATCAGTGCAGACTCCACTCTCTCCAAAAGTCCTTCGAATGAGACTATAAACCGAGATCCCGTGTGCGAACGCACGCAGAACATATTGCGCACACGTTAAATCCTGTTCCGCTTTTCGTAAGAGTAGGCCATTGTGTGCCGGTGGGAACAAATGACAGAATTTACAAAATCCACATACACACTGGGACTGGATGTAAAAATACCATTATCCTCGATGTAAAAGAATTTATTTTTAAGTGTTCCCTATCACTTTCTCCAACTCTATCTCTCTGTCTCTGTCTGTTTGTTTCTCTCTCTCTCTCTCTCTCTCTCTCTCTCTCTCTCTCACTCTCTCTCTCCTCTCTCTTTCTCCCTCTCCCTCCCTCTCTTTCTCACTCTCTCTCTCACTCCCTCACTCCCCCATTCTCTCTATCTCTGTCCCGACTTCCTCCCTTCCCCCTCTGTCTCTCTCTCCATTACTCTCTCACTCTGTTCTCTGTATCTCTGTCTCTCTCTCTCCCTTTCTCTCCCTCTCTCCCTCTCTGACTCTCTGTCTCTGTCTGTCTGTCTGTCTCTCTGTCTCTGTCTCTGTCTCTCTCTCTCTCTCTCTCTCTCTCTCTCTCTCTCTCTCTCTTGTCCACGTTCTTCCATTCACGTTCTTTCTCCATCTCTCTCTCTCTCACTCTATCTCTTTGTATCTCTGTCTGCCTCTTCCCCCCCCCCCCTTCTCTCTTTGTCTCTCTCTCTCTATCTCTCTCTCTCTCTCTCTCTCCTCTATCTGTCTCTCCCTCGCTCACTCCCTCACTCTCTCTCTCATCCTCTCTCATCCTCCCTCACTCCCTCACTCCTCTCTCCTCTCTCTCTCTCTCTCCTCTCTCTCTCTCTCCTCTTCTGTCTCTCCCTCGCTCACTCCCTCACTCTCTCTCTCATCCTCTCTCATCCTCCTCACTCCCTCTCTCTCTCTATCTCTCTCTCTCACTCTCTCTCTTTCTCTTCTGTCTCTCCCTCCCATTTCTTTCCCTCTCTCCACTCCGACTCTCTCTCACTCACTCCTCTCTCTCACTCCTCATCTCTCTCCTCTCCTTCCCTCTCTCTCCTCCTCCCTCCCCTCTCTCTCTCTCTCTCTCTCCTCTCTCTCTCTCCTCTCTCTCTTCTCTCACTCTGCTCCCACAAAGAAGCAAATCTCTTAACACTGCTCCCCGCCGAAGGAAATAAAATTTAGTTGATAGAATAAGTCTGGCAAGAGCCAAGTCGTTGGCCCAGCAAATCCAAACAGAAAAAGTAACCCCCCCAAAAAAACCCATGTGTTAGCGCTCCAACCTTTTCCCCCTTTATTTTTCCCTGTGTGTAAGGCATGTCTAACATGTATGTGTATGTGTGTGTGTGTGTGAGCACGTCCAAAAAGCTCACAAACACACACACAAGCACACACACACAAACACACACGCATCCACCCCCTCCCCAAAAAAAAGAGAGAGAGAGAAAGGCGAGCATAAGAAAGAGAGAGAGATACAGTGGGGAAGGGAAGGAGAGAGAGAGAGAGGGAGTGAGGGAGGGAGAGAAGGGAGAGGAGAGAGACAGAGACAGAGACAGGACACAGACACAATACACAGGACACAGGCACACAGAACACACACAGACACACAGACACACAACACACACAACACACACACACACACATATATATATATATATATATATATATAAAGAGAGAGAGAGAGAGAGAGAGAGAGAGAGAGATTAACATAAATATGCATGCCCATATACATTCACACACATACGCACACACACACACACTCACTAACTCACTCACACATACACACATATACACACATACACACATACACGCACAACACACACACACACACTTACACATACTCACACTGAACACAAACACATACAAAACACACTATACACATACACGCACAAACACACACACACTTACACACACTCACACTAACACACACACACACACACACACACAAAGCAGACGACGATGACAAAAAATGGGTAAAGAGCGGGAGAGAGGGAGGGAGGGAAGGGAGACGAAATGGGAATGGAGGTGAGGTGGCAGTCTGAAGTGCTTGATATCTCCTGAGTTCTTTTGGGTTTTTCGGGGTGGTTGTTGTTGCTGCTGCTGTTGTTGTTTTTGGGGGAGATGGGTTTTTTCTCATTCACACCTATAAACAAAGGGAATGCTATCATCTAAAAGTCATTGTCTGAGAGAGAGTGTGTGTGTGTGTGTGAGTGTGTTTGTTCTCCTGTTGTTCTTGTGTTGTTGTTGTTGTTCTTCTTTTCTTCTTCTTCTTTTTCTTCTTCTTCTTTTCTTCTTCTTCTTCTTCTTCTTTTCTTCTTCTTCTTCTTCTTCTTCTTCTTCTTCTTCTTCTTCTTCTTCTTCTTCTTCTTCTCTCTTCTTCTGTCTTGTCTGTATGTATGTATGTCTTTTCTCTCTGTCTGTCTGGCTGGCTTCTGTCTGTCTGTTTGTCTGTCTTTCTTTCTTTCTTTTCTTCTGTTTCTGTGTTTCTGTGTCTCTCTTTAATCACACCCCCCCCCACCACCACACACACACACACACACAAACACATACACATAAACACAAACACACACACACATAAACACACACACACAAACGCACACAAACACACACACACATCATTGTCTAATATCACTTAATGTGAAAAGACATTAAATAAAAAAAGAACACGCACACACACGCTCGCGTGCGCGCGCACACACACACACGCTTACACACACAAATACACGAACACACACACACAAACACACGCACAAACACACTTGTCTAATATCACTTAATGTGAAAAGACGTTAAATAAAAAAGAACACAGACTCACACATACACACACTAACAAAACACACACACACCAACACAACACACACACACACACCACTAACACACACACAGCACACACTAACACACAGCACACACTAACACACACACAGCACACACTCACACACACACTACTATCACAAATGTACTAAGAAAACAAAATTTAAGTTAAAAAAAAACTTCGCCGATGTAAGGAATTAAATAAAACTTGGGGATAGGTAAGAACAGTAGCAGCAAATCATCGCAGCAGCAGCAGCAACAGCAGCAGTAACAGCAACAGCAGCAGCAGCAGCAGCAGCAACATTAACTTTCGGTACTCTAGTCGCTGCTTCCTTGTTGCTGCTGCCGATTGTGCCTGCTTGCTAGCCCTGATGATGGTGATGATGGTGATGATGATGATGATGGGGGTGGTAAGAGAGGAGAGAGAGAGAGAGAGTGAGGAGAGAGAGAGAGAGAGAGAGAGG
>CM054139.1:16420472-16427972 GCA_028751875.1 Rapana venosa | reverse complement strand
TTGCGTCTTGTGGTGTGACCAAACCACATCAGTTTTCTCCTCTTTATGGTGGAGAGCAGAGGTTCTTGGGGGCCCACACGCTTTTTGATTTCTTCTTTCACATAGTTGTTGGTCTTGTGTTCTTTGTATGATATTTTGAGGAGTCTTCTGTGGCACTTGTTCTGGAATGCTTGGATTCTCCTCTCTAGCTCTGCTAACAGAGTCTATGATTCACAGCCATATAGGAGGATAGATATACCTACATGAGTTAATAACATTTTTTTTATTTCTTGTGTCTTTTCACTTGTCCAAGAGAGAGAGAGAGAGAGGGGAGAGAGAGAGAGAGAGGAGAGAGAGAGAGAGAGAGAGAGAGAGAGAGAGAGAGAGAGAGAGAGGAGAGGAGAGAGAGAGAAATGATAATCTAAGCTGGTTATGAACCCATTTTGCTGATTTAGCAGTGGAAAATGATACAGGTGTTTAAAGGCGAAGAGAAAGTTTGCTAAGCATTTATAAATTGAGTCTGTTTATCGAGCATTTTCTAAGTATTAACAGAAAACGTACCGATTCCATGAGCATAGGGTAGGCAAATTGCTGTTCTCTAAGATAAAATGAGTGTGCAATGATTCATTAAGACATTGCCTTATGCTCTTTCTTTTTCGTTATCGTTCTGTGTTTCAGATACATTCTCATTATCTGAGAGACTGCATTGATACTCTAATCAATAGGCCTAAATCAAAATATCTGATAGCTTTGTAAAACTTGTAGTGGTTATTTGAAAGATAGAATGCTCAAGGTCACTCGCTAAACTTTTCATGCCACAATAGCCAATAAACAACAGACCTGTTGAAAATGAGTTAACCCTTTTGTTGTAGTTGGAAAAGAAATAGTCACAAACTTGAAAACTTCTCTCTTTGGTAATCCTTATGTCGGACTAGTGCATATCTAAGTTCTATGTCTGCACAGTAATGTCTATGTTCTGTGTCTGCACAATAATATCTAAGTTCTATGTCTGCACAGTAATATCTATGTTCTGTGTCTGCACAATAATATCTAAGTTCTATGTCTGCACAATAATATCTAAGTTCTATGTCTGCACAATAATATCTAAGTTCTATGTTTGCACAACAACATCTAAGTTCTATGTTAGCACACCAATATCTAAGGTCTATGTTAGCACAATATCTAAGTTCTATGTTTGCACAACAATATCTAAGTTCTATGTTTGCACAACAATATCTAAGTTCTATGTTAGCACAACAATATCTAAGTTCTATGTCTGCACAATGATATCAAAGTCCTATGTTTGCACAATAATATCTAAGTTCTTTGTTTGCACAGTCTCTACTGTTTTCACCCTACGGAGGTTTCTTTTTTTTTTCTAATTCAGCAGAATACACCCTGGATATCATCCCAAGGTTCGCCAATGGTGAGATTGGGATCATGCGACCATTTTTGCCCACCCTGAAGGTACCTGCATTCCGACTTCGGGGATGCATGCTGGGTATGTTCGTGTTTCCGTAAGGTACCGAACGCTGACATCAAGTTCGAAATCTTCAACGTGCGCGTAATTTGATATTTATGTATATACACGAAGGGAATTAAGGCATTGGCAAGTCTGCGCTTGAAGTTGACCTGGGATATCGTAAGAAAAAAATCCACCCTTAATTCATCAGACGCCGCCGAGATTCAAACCCACGACTTCATGTACCCATGGAATTGAAGTCGAATGGTTTTGACCACTCAGCTATAGCGTCCGTCCCTGAACGTGATGGATACTGCACCCTGTTTTATTGCAGTATTGTGTTGAACCATTTCTACAATAAACTTACAATATTAGCAGCTGTATTGATAAGAGCTATAGAGGCAAGATTCAAACTCAATGTGAAGAAATTTAATAGGCGATAGAGTTTTTGGGGGGATGCTTAAAATGTTGAACATGTTATTATAACTTGTGATGCTAAATTCGACGGCTTTTATGGGGGTGGAAGAGATGAGGTGTCTATCATATAAAACACCGGTTTCTTTATTTCACTGGTGTTCTGTGTGTGTCCGCATTTATTCCAGTATTTTTCTGTCAGCTCTCCCAAACTTGATTTGATTAGCCTTTTTTTCATTTCAGTGTGCTTCATTTCTTTGAACTTTGTTTCAGTGTCTCACCTATAACAAAAAGGGAAAATACAGAATGTTATTTTTATTTATGTATTTTGTTTATTTCATTCGTTTATATCGAGGATAATGGAATATGCTTTTTTTACATTCAGTCCATATCAGTAATATCCAGAATAACGCTGTAAGTAACCCAACCAATGTTTATATGATGGTGGGAAATGATACAGGTATTGTGGTAACGCTCTCTCCCCGGGGAGAGCAGCCCGAGTTTCATGCAGAAAAACATTCCGTGACGTAAAGTGGTATACAATACAACGCAATACAATACAATACAGTACAATTCAAACCGAGGCCCCAAAATACGAACGCATACAGAACATCTTGTACGCACGTTAAAACCCGCTCTGCCTTTCAAAAGAGCAGGCCACTCGTACCGGTAAGAACAGACGGACAAAAATACTTTTTTTTTTAAATGCATGCTCACTGGGGTGGCGTTTTAACATCATCCCTGAAGTCGAAATACCGCTGCCTTAGCGGGGAAGGGGGCGGGAGGATGCCATCACAGAAATCTCATCATTGCTGAACCTGGGAGCTCTAGCCGACGAATGAAGAAAAAAAGCGTATTAAAGTTTATTCCGTATCGTGATATTTCTTGGAACGATGACATTTCATTTCCATTTGATGGAGTTCATTATTTGTTTCCTTTTGAATTCTGCCATCACACCTTGTGCATTCCATCTAAGACGTCACAGGTTCAGTTTTTTCTGTTCTGTTTGGTTTACCTCTATTTTAATAAGTATTGTTACGATTCAAGCTTGTCTGTTATTCATTTCCCATGATTTCATTGATCTGAAATTACATTTTTGAAATGTTCTGGTATCAACTCTATTGATTCTGGTTCAAACGTGTTTGTGTTATATCTTCGTTTTATTGTGTTAACCTTTTTATGTTTTATGCTATTTTTTTTTGCTTAATTCGTTTCTATGTGTAAGTTATTTTATCATTTTATTTCATATCATTTTAGGTTAGGTTATGTTCTGACACTTTTTCTAATCTCGCTCCCAGTTGTCACGTTAGCTTTGTTTTGTTTTCATGACATTTCAGTTAGTGTGTGTGCGTGCGCGCGCGTGCGTTGGTGCGCGCAGGTGCGCGCACGTGTGTGTGTGTGTGTGTGTGTGTGTGTGTGCTTTGCGTACGTGCGTGCGTCCATATGCGCGCACGTATGCGTGTGTGTGTGTGTGTGTGTGTGCGTCTTGCGTGCGTGCACGCGCATATGCGTTCTTTTTTTAATTTAACGTCTGTTCACTCAAGGTGATATTAGACCACATAATTATGCGTGCGCGTGCGAGCGTGCGTGCGTGCGTGTGTGTGTGTGTGTGTGTGTGTGTGTGTGTGGAGAGAGAGAGAGAGAGAGAGAGAGAGGGGGGGGGGGGAAGAGGGATTGAGGGAGGGAGGAAAAAGGGATCAAACTGCCAGTTTCAAAAAAGCAATTGCGGGTAATTTTAGAGGGGGATGTGGAATAAGGAAGAGGGTGGAGACACAAGATTTTGAGACAAAAAAGAGAGAAAGGGAAGAAATTATGGGAGAGGAGGGAGAGGAGGGGAGGGGAGGGGGAGAGGATTAAGAAGGGCTCAGACAGAGGGGTAAGGGTTATCTGCAGCAGACGTTCCACTCTTAGACTGTCAGATTCATGTCGCGCGGGTATAACTTCGTTTGGTTGGTTTGCTTGTTTGTGGGTTGTTTGTTTGTTGGTTGGTTGGTTGGTTTCTTGTTTCCTTGTTCGTTTTTATTTGGGTTATGCTTTGTTGCTTTAATGAATGCACCAGAAGCATGTCATTGTAAATATTTTTTTCGAGGATAAAGGAATAAGCACTCATGTGCTTTTTTTTTTTACATCCAATCCCCCGTATGTATGCAGTTTGTAAATTTTGCCATCCATTCTCACCAGCACACACAGGCCTATCCTTCTGAAAAGCGGGACGGGTTTTAATGTGTACGCAAGATGTTCTAAGCGCGTTCGCATGTGGGACTTTGGTTTATAGTCTCATCAGAAAGACTTTTATGGGGAGTGGAGTCGGCACTGACGTTTACTCCAGAGGGAAAATCTTCTTGAGCGAGATTCGAACCCGGGTCAGCAGATCCCAAGCGCAATGCGCATCACACTAACCACCGGGCTATCCTGTCCTTTGTTGGCGAATTGTTTGTTTTTGTGACACATCATGTCGTTTCCAAAAGTGTTATAGCCATCCATCCATCCATCCATCCATCCATCCATCCATCCATCCATCCATCCATCCATCCATCCATCTTTCGTGCATCTATGCATCCATGCAACCATTCCTCTAAGTGTGCATGCATCCATGCGTCCATCCATCCACCGATCCATCCATCCACCCATCCACCCATCCATCCATCCACCCTCCCACCCACCCACCCATACATGCGTACATCCATAACATTTCGACCACATAACGAATCCACGGGAACAAGAAATTGTCCTTGACAATATTCTGCAAAACAAAAAAACAATCTATATAGGAAAAAAGACATGAAAAACAAGAAAAACATAAATTATTTCTTAAAAATATAATTGGTGGCGCTGTTCTTGTGGCGACGCACTCACAGGGGAGAGTATTAGTAGCTATCCCGAATTTTACCGTCTGACTGTAGTCTTCACCTTCATCTTCACCTATCCCGTAGTCCCAAGGACCGTGGGGGACACCAATGAAGATTTTGCAACCAGCTTCCTCCACTCCCCAAGGTCCTCTTCTTTCCGTAGCAAATCGTTCCACTCAAGGCCAGTCAGTCCACTCTCTGATGTTGTAGATCTTCCCATCGTTTTCTCTGTCTTGCCCCTCCGTCTCTCTCCTTGGTCTGTTCCCTGTAGTATACAAATGCAAATGCAGACCTGTTCAGAACCAGATGTTTTCTCTCCCGTCTAGCTTGTTGATGGTGTGGCTGTCAATCATGGAATGAATTGCTGGCTACACAGGCAAGTTCTGTGAGCAAACCCCTGTGCTGGTGCAGCGCACTGTGCACTATTAATGATCACCGATGCTATCTGTTTGCTGGCGTCTTTCGTGAACCAGAACGGGATGGGGGACGGGATAGCCTAGTGGTTAGAACATTGCTCTGGCAATCTGACAACCCGGGTTCGATTCCCGTTCAAGGGGGATATTTTCCCCTGGAGTTAACATCAGTGCAGACTCCAGTCTCCCCAAAAGTCCTTCGGATGAGACTGTAAACCGAGGTCCAGTGTGCGAACGCACGCAGAACATCTTGCGCACACGTTAAATCCTGTTCCGCTTTTCGTAAGAGTAGGCCATTGTGTGCCGATAGGGAACAGATGACAGAATTCACAAAACCGCATACACACAGGGACTAGATGTAAAAAAGCACATAAGTGCTTATTCCATTATCCTCGATATAAAAGTATAACTTAAAATAAAATAAAAACCAGAATGGGGTTTGTTTAGTGCGTGTATGTGGTGTCGTTAAATGGTTTTCGTGTCACTAAATGGATTCATGCTTTCAACTGCGCAAGCCTGGCCCAAATGTACAATAAAAAAAACCCACCAACCCTAGAATTGTAATTATTGGCATTTTTTAATGCTGCTTAACCTTCTCTTTGTTTTTTTTTCTTTTTAAAAATAATTTTGATTGGCACACATATACAGTTCAAACCAAACAAATTAACTTTTCATCCAGACAACATTACATCATTTCCATTTTACAGGCGTACAAGGCTACTAGCTCCACAAAGTACAAGAAGAATCAATCATCATTTTCGTTGTCAAGACAAGATTTATAGATTACATACACAATGTTACTAATATTTTGAAATGGTATTCAAATTTCTACAAAGTTTATGTACTGAAACCATTTTTTCTGAAAATTAGTAAACTGCATTAATTTGTTTCCAGTGCTCCAGCTTTTCCATTTCATATTTATATTTTAGTTCATTTAGAAAATTACCAACATTAGGTTTTGTTTTACCAATCCGACATTTGTAAACATAGAACTTTGCTAACAGTTTTATTAAGTCGAACACTTCATCAGTTTTTGTAAATGCATCAGTGTCAAATAGCACGATTTCCACATTAAGGTCCAGTCTCTTGCAATGATAGCAGTTGTGTTTTATAGTCACTTCAAGTTCTTTCCAGAAATTCTGTATATACTAACACTCCAATAAATAATGGTTTATCGTGTCCTTTTCCTTGTCACAAAAATTGCAGTTGTCATTTTCTGCATTTAGCTTTCATTTTCTTTAATATTTTGTTCGTGACTAATATTTTATAACAAATCTTTATTTGAAACCATTTCAATTTCATTTCTTTAATTTATTTGTCAGTTTTTTAATACTCCGTGCCAGTCTATTGGATTATTGGTAAAATTTTATATAGATGCTATTTGGACGAGGACTATGGAGACTGTATGCTGGGTTTTTCTTTGTTTTGTTTTTGGCTGGGTTTTGTTTTGTTTATTTTGTTGTTGTGTTTGGGTTTGGTTTTTTTTTTTTGGTTTGTTTTTTTTGGGGGGGTGTCTTTGAAGAAAGCGAGAATACTTCAGATTGGAACTAAATAATGAACTATTTTGAGACAGAACGGTTACAACTTCTTTGTCTGTCTGCCTGCCTGCCTGACTGACTGACTGTGTCTGTATGTATGTGTGTCTGTATATCTGCTTGTGTGTGTGTTTTACTGTCTGTGCTCTAACTGGCTCTCTCTCTCACTGTCGGTCTGTCTGCTTGTGTATGTTACTGTCTGTCTGTCTGTCTCTGTATATCTGTCTGTTTGTCCGTCTCTTTCTCTCTCCTCTCCTCATTGTCTGTCTGTCTGTCTTCTGTCTGTCTCGTCTCTCTCCTCTCTCTCTCTCTCTCTCCTCTCTCTCTCTCCTCCTCTTCCTGTCCGTCTCTCTCTCGCTCACACACCACACACACACACAAACACACACACACACACGCGCACGTAGAGCGCGCAGTAGATAACAACAACAGCAGCAGCATCAACAGCAACAACAACAACAGCAACAACGACAGCTACAATCAGGACAGCAAGCCAGCAGCCACCATCCACACGACGAGAAAGAAATCAATGGCCACCATCAGCTGTGTCACAAGATAACTGGCATGCTGCACAGAGATAAGAAAACACGTTTCCCCCTTCACCAACCCTCCCCCCCCCCACGCACCCCCCCAATTCCCCCCCCCCCCCATCCCCTCCACCCCCCCCCCCCCCCCCCCCCCCCCCCTCTGCCAGCCCACCCCACACACCCCTCCCCACTACCTCTCCTTCCCGAATGACATCAACAGTCAGGAGCATCTGTCTCTGTATGTCTGTCTCTCTCTCTGTCTCTGTCTCTCTCTCTCTCTGTCACCCTTCGGATGAGACTATAAACCGAGGCCCCGTGTGC
>CM054139.1:16405472-16410472 GCA_028751875.1 Rapana venosa | reverse complement strand
TTAAAAAACTCTTTTATATCGAGGATAATGGAATAAGCATTTATGTGCTTTTTACAACCAGTCCCCGTGTGTATGCGGATTTGTGAATTCTGTCATCTGTTCCCACTGGCACACAATGGCCTACTCTTACGAAAAGTGCGCGCGCGCGCGCGCGCGCGTGTGTGTGTGTGTGTGTGTGTGTGTGTGTGTGTGTGTGTGTGTGAGAGAGAGAGAGAGAGAGAGAGAGAGAGAGAGAGAGAGAGAGAGAGAGAGAGAGAGAGAGAGAGGAGAGACCAAGGCTGTTAACATATAGCTTTTGAAATTTTTTTAGTTGTGTTCATTGGGGTTTTTTTTTGTTTGTTGATTGTTTTGGTTTTATTGTTGTTGTTTTTGTTGTTGTTGTTGGGTTGTTGTTGTTGTTTTTTTTTTTGGGGGGGAGGGTTGGTTCGTTCCCGGCTAGAGCTCTGATGGTCACCTTCGGATGAGACTATAAACCGAAGCCACATGTTCGAACGTATGCAGAACATCTTGCGCACACGTTAAATCCTGTTCCGCTTTTCGGAAGAGTAGGCCTTTGTGTGCCAGTGGAAACAGATGACAAAATTTACAAAACCGCATACACACGGGGACTGGATGTAAAAAAAAAAGCACATAAGTGCTTATTCTATTATCCTGGATATAAAAGAATAAATAAATAAAGTAAATAAAAATAAAATGTTCACCAATAGTGAAATGTTGCGTATGCAATTGTTCTTTTCCCCGCCCCCTAAATACCACTACAAATTAGGTTGCTGCATTCCACCTTCGGAGATGAAGTCTCAACACGACACTGATATAATACACGCGGAGATTTCTTTTGCCATCCGTTCCTACCGGCACACGTAGCCTACTCTTTTGAAGAGTGGAACAGGTTTTTAAACATGTATGCGAGATGTTCCGCGTGATTTCGCGCACGGAGCCTCGATTTATGGTCCCATCCCAAGAACTCTGACCTTCAGTTCGATTTCATAGGCAAAGTGCGGAAGACAGGGCGAGGCTGGGGGGAATCGAACCCA
The DNA here is from genome assembly GCA_028751875.1 of Rapana venosa. Taxonomy (NCBI): domain Eukaryota; kingdom Metazoa; phylum Mollusca; class Gastropoda; order Neogastropoda; family Muricidae; genus Rapana; species Rapana venosa. The sequence goes on along the minus strand of CM054139.1, from coordinate 16,409,438 downwards.
GAATCTCATGGTTTACTTGTTGGCTGGTGAACGTTTTAACCATCCTGCCATGCCACCCTCCATATTTGCTGTTTGGATTTGTATGGGGTGTGTTTGTGTGTGTGTGTGTGGGTTGGGGGGGGGGAGTCTTGGTTTTTATTTTCTGGCAAAACCAATGGTGGTCTGAGACTGGCGAGAATAGAGAATGTATGCTGATTTGGACAACAAAGGCAACACAACCAACACCAAAGCTACGCCACTACTGCTGCTGCTGCTGCTGCTGCTACTGCTGCTACTGCTTCTACTGCTACTACTGCTGCTGCTACCACTACTACTACTACTACTACTAATGCTGCTGCTGCTGCTGCTGCTGCTGCTGCTGCTACTACTACTACTACTACTACTACTGCTGCTGCTGCTGCTACTGCTACTGCTACTACTGTTACTGCTACTGCTACTACTACTGCTACTACTGCTACTATTACTACTACTGCTGCTGCTGCTGCTGCTGCTGCTACTACTACTGCTACTACTGCTACTATTACTACTACTGCTGCTGCTGCTGCTGCTGCAACTGCTGCTGCTACTACTACTACTACTACTACTACTTCTACTGCTGCTGCTACTGCTACTACTACTACTACTTCTACTGCTGCTGCTACTGCTACTACTACTGCTACTACTGCTACTATTACTACTACTGCTGCTGCTGCTGCTGCTGCAACTGCTGCTGCTACTACTACTACTACTACTACTACTACTACTACTACTACTACTACTTCTACTGCTACTACTCCTACTACTCCTACTACTACTACTACTACTGCTACTACTACTTCTACTACTAATGCTACTCCTACTCCTACTACTACTCCTACTACTACTACTACTACTATTGCTGCTTCTGCTACTACTACTGCTACTAGTACTGCTTCTGCTACTACTACTGCTACTACTACTGCCACTAGTACTACTACTTCTATTACTACTACTGCTACTGCTACCACTACTACTTTTGCTACTGCTACTGCTACTACTTTAGCTACTGCTGCTGCTACTACTAATACTACTACTACTGCTGCTACTACTACTACTGCTACTGCTGCTACTACTACTACTACTACTACTACTACTACTACTACTAGTAGTAATGATGATGACGATGGTGATATTTTGGTGATGGTGATGATGGTGATGTAATGACTGTCACCATTATCATCGTTATCCTTATCATCATAGTCAAATTAATACAAAGGAAGAAAAAGAGAGTATAAAGTTCACACACACACACATACACACTCAGACAAAAATAAATAAATAAATAATAAATAAAAATAAAAGAGAGTGAGAGAGGGAGGAAGGGTGAGGAAGGGAAAGAAAGATAAAGTTACAGAGACAGAGAAACAGACAAGAGACATTAAGCGACCGAGACGAAAAACTTAGTAAGTTCATAATTCCTCTCTCTCTCTCTCTCTCTCTCTCTCTCTCTCTCTCTCTCTCTCTCTCTCTCTCTCTCTCTCTCTCTCTCTCTCTCTCTCTCTCTCTCTCTCTCTCTCTCTCAATCTCCCTCTCTCTCAACAGTTTCATCCAAAGAGGCGACTTCAAAGGCCGTTTTCTTTTAAGGACGGCGGTTCGGCTTAGGACAGCCAGACAGAGAGGCTGTAATAAAGCAGTATCGTGCACTAGATTAGCCCCCCCAATATACCCTCATCTCCAGCCTAATCTCATTGGGAGCCCTGTATCATGCTGCTATGGAGTTGAAGGTTGCCGAGGCACAGGCAGACAGACAGACGGACAGACGGACAGACAGGGTGGGGGTGGGGATGGGGATGGGGGTGGGAGGGGGTGGGGGATGAATAAGAGCTGGCTTGCTGGCTTCTTTAGTAACAGTCTCTCTGTGTGCAGTCGCCCTGAAAGAGCTGTTTCCTTGTTTCAAAGAGCCGAAAAAGTTGGTTGTGTGGGTTGGAGTGTGTAGGTGTGTGTGTGTGGGTAGGGGGGGGGGGGGGTGTGTGGGGGGGGGGGGGGGGGTGGTGGTGGTGAGGGAATTGGTGAGTGTGCGGGGGGGGGGGGGGGGGGGGTTGTAAGGATGTGTGTGAGTGTGTATGTGTGGATAAAATGCTTATGCTTTTGGGAAGAGAGAGATTTTTAATTTTCGGATTGCACAGAGAATGTGAAGGGGTGGGGGGAGGGGGGTGGAAGTTGTGTGAAGTGTGTGTGTGTGTGTTTGTATATGTATGTTTGGAAGGGGTGTGTGTGTGTATGTGTGTGCACGTGTGTGTTTGTGTTTCTGTATATGTGTGTGCGTGTGCACGCGCGTGCGTTCGCACTCACGCGTATGTTGGCGTGCATTGTGCACACACTTGCACGCGCGTCAATGGGTGCATGTGTGTGCATATGTGCGTACAGGTCTGACTGCCTTCTTGCTGTCTTTCTGCATGTCTGCAAACATTAGTTTGTGTCTGTAATCTGTGCTGGTGCATGTTTCAAGGTCTGCAGCGTACACATGTGTAAATTTATATTATGTGCAGTGAATTTCAAAATGCCAGTTTATGCTCCGGTGAAACTGTAATAGTTGGCACTGGCATAGGCATGAGATTAAAGTGATCAGATAGCAATGGGCCTGTTTCATTTTGTAGTTAGATACTTGCTGACAGTTATTAAGATCAATGTTTCTTTAAAACGAGTTTAGGAGTGCATTGAAAATAACGGAATAGTTATGTGGTCAGAGCACTCGCTTTCCCCAAGCTAAGGCTAAGCAGCGTCGAGCGTGTTTACCAAAGTGGATGGGTGATTGTTCGTGCGCCTTGGCTTCAGTACAGTTCCCAGTTCACCCAGCTGTAAATGGGTACCTGCCCTCTTTAGGGTTCAGAGAAGGTAAAGCAGCGAGGGAGAGGAGATGGGCGCCGCCCTCAAAACGCTGGCCCCTGGAGAATCTGAGGTGACTGACACTTCTCTCTCTAACGACTGCATAGGTTATGGGACACCTTTACCTTATTTTTATTTATTAGATTGATTAATGTTTATTCTAACTGAAATCAAATATTTCAGTCAAAGTGACGCCTTGATATAACAATAGTGACAATGCGACTTTTCACCACTTCTAAATGTAAGAATAATGCAATCGGATTGCATTTTTTATAGCCCAAGCACAAATGGATATGCACATACAGATGCATGCAAACTTGCACAGGCACATGTATTTTATGTGTCAGGTGGGGGGGGGGGGGGGGGGGGGAATTGGGGGACTGAGTGAAATCAAATGAAATCAAAGTCTTTTATTCGAGGATGATGAATAAGCACTCATATACTTTTTTTCAGTCTGTCTGTTTGAGAAGCACGGGCGCACTCACGCACATGCTTGCCCGCGTGATGCGTACATGTGTACAGACATCACGCGCCCTGCGTGAATGCGTACGTGTGTGCTTTGTGTGTGAGTGTGTTGTGTGTCCATGCATGCGTAAATGGGTGTGTACTTCTGTGTGTGTGTGTCCGTGCCTGCGTGCCTTGGTGTGCCCATGTTCGTGTGTAAGTGTCATTTAATTTAATTTATTTATTTATTTTTTTTTTATATCGTGGATAATAGAATAAGCACTCATGTGCTTTTTTACATCCTGTCCCCGTGTGTATGTGGTTTTGTAAATTCTGTCGTCTGTTCCCACCGCCACACAATGGCCTACTCTTTCGAAAAGTGGAACAGGATTTAACGTGTGCGCAAGATGTTCTGCGTGCGTTCGCACACGGCGCCTCGGTTTATAATCTTATCCGAAGGACTTTTGGGGAGAGTGGAGTCTGCACTGATGTTAACTCCAGAGGAAAATATCCCCTTGAACGGGAATGGAACCCGGGTCGTCAGATTGCGAGCGCAATGTTCTAACCACTAGGCTATCCCGTCCCCCATCTGAGCACGAGCGTGCCTGCACATGTGCAATATGGACGAACGTGTTTATATCTCTCTAGTAAGCTTTAAAGACTGCATCTCATGCAGGG
>CM054139.1:16397972-16400472 GCA_028751875.1 Rapana venosa | reverse complement strand
TTTATCTTTGTGCGTGCGTGGTTAGTGTGTGGTTTGTGTGTGTATGTGTGTGTGTGTGCGTGCGCGCGCGCGCGCGCGAGTGTGTGTGTAATTGTGTTTATGTATTTATGCATGTATTTATGAGTGTATATGTGTATGTGCGTGCACACTACACACATACACACTCACACACATTCGTGCGCGCGCGCACATGCACCCACTCTCACACATACGTGCACACGCTTCGACTCACACACACTATACACACAACACACACACACACAACGCAAACACACCACACTACACACACACTACACTGCACATACAAACACACTATACGCACTCTACACACATACAAACACAAGCACACACACACACTACACCAAACCACACACACCACACACACACACACTACACGCACTCTACACGCATACACACAAACACACGCGCACACACACCACACTATACACAAACACACTACACGCACTCTACGCACACACACACACACACACAAACACACGCACACACATACAAACACACGCACACTACACACACACACTACACACACACACGCGCGCGCGCGCACACACACACACACATACAAACACACACTACACACACGCACACACACACACACACAACACACACACACACACACACACACACACACACACAACACACACACACACACACACAGGGAAAGGAACTTAGACAGTTTGACAGTTGGGCATTAGGGATGTTGACAAGAGGCCGACACAGCATGCTTTGAAGTTGTGTGCAGTCGGTAAAAAAGATGCACAAGATCATCCAGAAAAAAAATCAATTTTGTTCCTCTGAAAAAACCCCACCCCAAAATGTTTATCCTACTCATCCAAGTGCTGTTTCTTCGTTGTTGTTGGGTTGGGTTTTTAAAAAGATAGTATTGTATTGTGCTGTAATGCATTATCACACTATATGCCATTGTTATGTATTGTATTGTCAGGAATAGCATCGCATTATAATGCATTGTGCTGCAGTGTTGTGTAGCGATGTGCTAGTGTAGTGTAGTGTCAAACACATACTAGGCAAAGTAGTGTAGTGTAGTGCAGTGTAGTGCAGTGCACTTAGTAGCGTTATGCATGTCCTTCGGATGGAACTATAAACCGAGGACCCGTGTCCGAACGCACGCAGAACATCTTGCGCACACGTTAAATCCTGTTTCGCTTTTCGTAAGAGTAGGCCGGCCATTGTGTGCCGGTGGGAACAGATGACAAAATTGACAAAACCGCATACACACGGGGACTCACTAGATGTAAAAAAACAACAACATGTAAGTCCAACAAGATGTTCTTCTGCATGCGTTCGCACACGGAGCCTCGGTTTATAGTCTCATCCGAGTACGTTAGCATCGGTGCGTTTGGTTGTGAAGTTGTTCTCGAATTTAATGGTGATGGCGAGAGAGACAAAGTCTCAAAGTACTGCTTTTAAGCTCCGTTTTTTTTGCTTCTAAGTGACATGGTTTGTTGTTTGTTATTTTTTCTTTTTACTGGCTGGATTTGTTGAGTTGTTTGAGGGGGTTGTTGGGGTTTGGTGTTTTTTTCGTCCCTTGGCTAAAGGTCCGAGGTTCACCGATGGTGAAATGTTTGTGTACGTGACTGGGTTTTTTCCCTACCTTTAGGCAGCCACAACCCGGCTTCGGGGGTGATTATGGCTAGAGTCGATCCGTTCCTACCGGCACGCAGTGGCCAACTCTTCCTTAAAGCGGAATGAATTGATGGTGGTGGTGATGGTGGTGGTGATGGTGGTGGTGGTGGTGATGATGATGATGGTAGTGGTGATGATGATGATCATGATAGTGGTGATGATGATGGTAGTGATGATGATGATGATGGTGGTGAATGGTGGTGGTGATGGTGGTGATGATGGTGGTGGTGATGGTGGTGGTGGTGATGGTGGTGATGGTGATGATGGTGGTGGTAGTGATAATGATGGTGGTGGTGATGATGGTGGTGGTAGTGATAATGATGGTGGTGGTGATGATGGTGGTGGTGATGATGGTGGTGATAGTGATGATGATGATGGCGGTGGTAGTGATGATGATGATGGTAGTTACGACGATGATGATGGTAGTGATGATGATGATGATAGTGATGGTAGTGATGATGATGATGATGAAAGTGATGATAATGGTGATAGGCAGAGAGAGAGAGAGAGAACAAAGTACATCAACATATCAAAATTTTTAAAATATTTTGTTGTTTAGCTTGATCTTTTGTGTCCTTTAATTTCAGGGATACTCATAGATTGTTCTGCTAGTACACCACAGCCTCTGTCTACATTATCACCTTCTTTCTGCACTTTTTGATGGGGAAATGAATTAACTGTTTGTGTGTTTTATCTCAACAGCTAACCATCCATAAAGAGCGCGGCCACTAGAGGAAGGTGGACTCTACACAATGCCGTAGTGACTGCAGCCAGAACGCACACTCCATCCTATCCCTCACACATGCTGCGTGTGTTGATACAGTGCTTGTCTTCCAAC
>CM054139.1:16362972-16375472 GCA_028751875.1 Rapana venosa | reverse complement strand
GAGGCCCTGGTGTGTGGTGAACGCACGTAAAACCGTCTTCCGCTTTTCGAAAGAGTAGGCCATAGTGTCCCGGTGAGAACAGACGACAAAATTTACAAAACGGCACGCTCACGGGGACTTGATGTAAAAAAACAAACCCACACCATGTGAGTGGTTATTCCATCATCCTCGATATAAAAGAATAAATCAATAAAATTAAAATTAAATAAATCTGTGCGTGCGCACGCGTGTATATGCGTGCGTGTATGTGTGCGCGCACATGTACGTCTGATGAGCTATTGCGTGTGTGTGTGTGATTTGCTACCAAACGTCTTTTTTTAAGTAGGCTAGTGTCGTGAACAACGCCCCATTCCCCACACCCACGGCACTGATTAAAAACCTCACTCCTAGCTCCTTTTCGTCGATATAAGTAATCTAAATAATAAATTAAATAAATCTCTTGCGTGCCACGCGTGTTTTGCAGTTGTGTGTTGCGACGAATGTACTCATGTCTGGCAGTGTGTGGTACCAATCTTTATTTTACTCTCTAATACCACCTCACCTCCCCCATCCCTCCCCTCCTCCTCCTCAGCTCTTTTCTTCTTCGCTCACTCCTCGTTCTATCTCCTTCAACCTCTTTTGATTCCGTATGCTGACTCAGACGTCGTCACTGGAGCCACTGTTTCCTCCTCGTATCCTCCCTCCTCTTCCTCCTTTCCTCCTCTCCTCGTCCTCTTCCTCCTCGTCCTCCTGTCCCTCCTCCTCCTCCCCCTCTTCATCCTCCTCCTCCTCCTCCTCCTCCTCCTCCTCCCCCTTCCTCCTCCTCTTCCTTCTCCTCCTCCCTCCTCCTCCTCCTCCTCTTCCTCCTCTTCCTCTCCTCCTCCTCCTCGTCCTCTTCCTCCTCCTCCCCTCCCTCCTCTCCTCCTCTTCCTCCTCCTCTTCCTCTCTCTCCTCCTCCTCTTCCTTCCTTGCCCTCCTCCTCCTCCTTCTTCCTCCTCCTCCCTCTTCTCCTCCTCCTCCTCTTCCTCCTCCTTCTCCTCCTCCTCCTTGCCCCCTCCAACTCCTCCTTCGATTCTCCTTTTTTGCAATGTTTCACTCAAGAGGTACGAGTCAGGTGGGGTTGCCATCAGCTGTTGTTGGGTAAACACCGTTGTCAGCAAAGCATAGAGAAATAAAAGATACACCCCCCAAAAACAAAACAAAAAATTGTTCATCTTTTTTGTTTTGATGACTGCTATGAAAGGTTTTTATTCAGAAGCGTAACTTAATGATGATTGTGTCTGTGACGGGTCGGTCTGAGGAGATGGAGGGAAAAATGAGAAGGTTCATACTGAGTTTTCTTCTCGCATGAAGTAGAAGGGGGGATGTAAAAAGGAATAGATATGGTGACAAAGAATGAAGGAAAGAAAGAAAGGAGGAAAGAAAGGAAGAAAGGAAGGAAGGAAGGAAATGAAAGAGAAGGGAGAGAGAGAGAGAGAGAGGAGAGAGAGGGGGGGGGGGGGAGAAGGAAAGATAGAAAAAAAAGGAGGAAAGATGGAAATGAATGAATGAATAAATAAATAAACAAACAAATACTTACAAAGAGAGAGAGCAAGCAAGCAAGAAAGAAAGAAATGAAAGAAAGAAAGAAAGAAAGAAAGAGGAAGAGAAGGAAAGAAAGCAACAATTAATGAATGAACTCCTGACTGACTGACTGACTAAAAGCATGTGTAAATGAATGAATGGATGAATGAATGAATGAATGAACAAACGAACGAATGAATGAATGAATGACTGAATGGAAAATGGATGAAGAAAAAGAAAAGAGATTGATAGACAGGAGGCAAAACGAAACGAAAGAAGAAAGAAAAATAAACGAACAGCAAGAGAAATTGAAGGCGGCTCAACGGAAAAAGAGAGAATGAATGAAACAAAGAATAAAGAAGGGAGGAAAGACAGAAAGAACAGGAGAGAGTTCAAGACAAGTACATAAAAAACCTTGCCTACATAAAAAAATAAAAGAACGAAAAAAGAAACGGGAGTGAGACACAATGGAGCACATAAGACTATCCTTACAAGAAAATCATCTCTCTCTCTCTCTCTCTCTCTCTCTCTCTCTCTCTCTCTCTCTCTCTCTCTCTCTCTCACTCTCTCTCTCTCTCTCCCTCTCTCTCTCTCTCTCTGTCTGTCTGTCTGTCTGTCTGTCTGTCTGTCTGTCTGTCTGTCTGTCTGTCTATCTATCTATCTATATCTATCTATCTATCTGTGTGCCTGTCTGTCTGTCTCTGTCTCTGTTCTCTCTTTCTTTCTCTTTCTGTCTCTCCCCTCTCTCTCTTTCTCTCCCCTCTCTCTTTCTCTCTCTCCCCCCTCTCTCTCACTCCCCCTACCCCTCTCCCTCTCCCCCCCCTCTTTCCTTCCTCTCCCCCTCCTTCTCTCCTCTCCCTCTCTGTTTCTCTGTCTCTCTGTCTCTGTGAGGAGGCAGTCCTCCCTCCCTCCTCCTCTTGTCTCTCTCTTTCTATCTGTCTCTTTCTCTGCCTGTTTTGTCTCTATATCTGTCTGTCTGTCACTCTCTATCTCTCTGTCTCTCTCTACCCCTCTCTCCCTCTCTCTCTCTCTCTTCACTCTCTCCTCTCCCTCTCTTCCTCTCTCCCCCTCTCTTCCTCTCTCCCCCCTCCCTTCTCTCTCCCTCCCTCTCTTGCAATTTCCCAACCCATTCTAACCTCATTCGCTTTGTTTTGACAATTGCATAATACTTCTATCTATCTATCTATCTGTCCCGTAGTCTGACGACCGTGGGGGCACCCTCAAAGACTCAACAACCAGTTCCCTCCATTCCTCTCTCTGTTCTGCCTTTCTCAGGGTTTTGTTGAGTTCTAGGCCTGTCCATTCGCTGATGTTATCCTCCCAGCTCTTCCTTGGTCTGCCTCTTCTTCTTCCTCCCTGGACAGTGCCTTGTAAAACTGTCTTTGCAAGTTCTTTGGATCTTGTGACATGCCCATACCATTTAAGTTTACGCTTTTTCACGATCGTTAGAAGGTTCTCATAGGGTCCAATGGTTTGCTGGATTCTGTTATGCACACTTTCGTTGCTTATGTGGTCTTTGTAGGAGATGCCAAGGAGTCTCCGAAAGCATCTCATCTCCACCGCCTGTACTCTTCTCTCCAAATCTGCAGTCAGGGTTCATGATTCACAGGCATACAGAAATATGGATATGACAAGGGAGCGCATTAGTCTGATCTTGGAGATAAGTGAGATATTTTTATCTCTCCAGATGGTGTTTAGTTTTGACAAAGCTGTTATTGTCTGTGCATAATACTTACCGGAGATATATTTGGCAAGTTTGGAGGTGGTTGTGTTCACACTCTCTTATGCTGCTTCTTTTCCGCTCCCCCCCTCCCTTCCCTCTAAACTTCTTCTTAGGAAGCAATAAGCTGGCTGTCTTCAGTTGTTGTAGTGTGAAATTGCTGTCTAAAGAACGAGAGAGAGAGAGAAAGAGAGAGAGAGACCGAGAGAGAGAGAGACAGAGAGAGACAGAGAGAGAGAATGAGAGAGAGAGAACTGATCACTGAACTGAAAGTAATTTACTGCCATTAACAGTACAGTCTTTTTGGCAAGGAGCACAGGAAAGAGAGAGAGAGTAAGAGAGAGAGAGCTAGAGAGAGAGAGAAAGAGAGAGAGCTAGCTAGAGAGAGAGAGAGAGCGCTAGAGAGAGAGAGAGTACTTCATTTCCTTAATTGTAGCCAATGAATGGGATTGTTCAAAATGTAAAAGTTGCAGTATGATTATCTAAAGCCATTTCCAAACTAGTAGCCTTTTCTCTTTTTTCCGATATTGAGAAAGAATACTTTTAAAAAAACGATGAAAAAAAAGAATGCCAAAGGGAAAGAGGAGGAAAAAAAGGAAGAAAAGAAAGAAGGAATGGAGGAAAAAGAAAGGAAGGAAAGAAAGATCAAAATATTGACAAAAAAGAAGTAACAGAAACAAAGAATGAAAGATGGACAAAAAACAAAGAAAATTAGTACCCAAAAAATGGAGAGAAAAAATAACAGACAGAGAGAGACCGATAAACAGATAGACAGACAGACAAAGAGAGATAGATAGAGATAGAGAGATAGAGAGAGAGAGAGAGAGAGAGAGAGAGAGAGAGAGAGAGAGAGAGAGAGAGATGGAGAAAGAGAGATAGAGAGGAAAAGAACAAGGAGAAAGCTCACTCTATATTATCTTTCTCTCTCCCTCTCTGTTTCTGCAATCTCCATCTCTCTGTTTCTCTCTCCATCTCTCTGTACCTCGTTTCCTCTCTCTCTCCCTCTCAGTCTCTCTCTTTCTCTCTTTGTCTCTCTGTCTGTCTCTGTCTGTCTCGCTCGCTTCTCTCTCTCTCTCTCTCTCTCTCTCTCTCCTCTCTCTCTCTCTCTCTCTCTCTCTCCCTCTCTCCCCCTCTCCCCCCTCTCTCTCCCTCTCCCCCTCTCTCTCTCTCCCTCTCTCCCCCTCTCTCTCCATCCCTCCCTCTCTTGCAATTCCCCGACCTATTCTAACCTCCTTCGCTTTGTTTGGACAATTGCATAATACTTACCGGAGATATATTTGGCAAGCTAGGAGGTGGTTGTGTTCACACTCTCTTATGCTGCTTCTTTTTCCGCTTTTTCCCCCTCCAATCTTCTTCTTAGTGAAGCAATAAGCTGGCTGTCTTCAGCTGTTGTAGTGCGAAATTGCTGTCTAAAGAGAGAGAGAGAGAGAGAGAGAGAGAGAGAGATGCGGAGGGAGGGAAGGAGAAAGGGAGGGGAGAGAGAGAGGCACTTTATTTCCTGAATGGTAGCTAATGAATGGGATTGTTCTCAGTGTAAAAGATGCAGTGTTATTATCTAAAGCCATTTCCAAACTAGTAACTGTTACTATCATTTTCTTATATTGAGACAGAACACTTTAAAAAAAAACCGGATGCAAACAAGACAGAGTGATAAAGGGGAAAAGGAGGGACGAAAGAAGGCCAGAGGGAGAAAAAAAAGGAAGGAAAGAAAGAAAGAACCAAATTTAAATATGAACAAAAAGAAGTGACAAAAAGAAATAATGAACGAAAAAAACAACAAAAAAATAAGTTCAAAAAGAAGAAAGAAACTGTCTGTCGTCTCTATCACTCTCTCTCTCTCTCTCTCTCTCTCTCTCTCTCTCTCTCTCTCCTCAATCTCTCTCTCTCTCTCTTCTCCTTCTCCTCTCCTCTCTCTCTCTCTCTCTCTCTCTCCTTCTCTCTCCATCTCTCTGTACCTCTTTTCCTCTCTCTCTCTCTCCCTCCCTCTGTCTCTCTCTCTCTCTTTGTCTCTGTCTGTCTCTTTGTCTGTCTCGCTCTCTCTCTCCCTCTCCCTCTTCCCCCCCCCCCTTCCCCCCCCCCATTTCCCCCCCCCCCCCCCTCTCTCCCTCCCCCCCTCTCTCTCTCCCTCCCTCCCTCTCTTGCAATTTCCCAACCCATTCTAACCTCCTTCGCTTTGTTTTGACAATTGCATAATACTTACCTGGGATATATTTGGCAAGCTAGGAGGTGGTTGTGTTCACACTCTCTTATGCTGCTTCTTTTTCCGCTTTTCCCCCCTCCAATCTTCTTCTTAGTGAAGCAATAAGCTGGCTGTCTTCAGCTGTTGTAGTGCGAAATTGCTGTCTAAAGAGAGAGAGAGAGAGAGAGAGAGAGAGAGAAGAGAGAGAGAGAGAGAGAGAGACAGAGAGAGAGAGAGAGAGGGGGAGAGGTAGAGAGAGAGAGAGAACAAGAAAAAAAGAGAAGAAAAGGGGAATGTGAGTAATAAAACAGACAGGGAAAAGACATGGAGAAACACAAAACATCTGAACAAAGATAAAGCTATCCCTCTCTGTTTGTCTGTCTCTGTTTGTCTGTCTCTCTCTCTCGGTCTCTCTCTCTCTCGGTCTCTCTCTCTCTCTCTCTCTCTCTCTCTCTCCCTCTCTCTCTCTCCCTCTCTCCCTCTGTCTGTATGTGTCTATCTGTGTGTCTGTCTGTCTTGTCTGTTTCTCTCTCTCAGTTTCTTTGTATCTGTCTTTATCTCTGTCTCTCCATCTGTCTGTCTCTCCCTTTCTCTTTGTCTCACCACCTCCCCCCCTCTCTGTCTCTGTCTCTATCTCTATCTCTTGTCCTTCTCTCTCTGTCTCTCTTCCTCTCTCTCTCTCTCTCTCCTCTCTCTCTCTCTTCTCTCTCTCTCTCTTTTGCTCTCTGTCTCCGTCTCTATGTGTCTCTGTCTCTCTGTCTCTGTCTGTCTCTATCTGTCTCTCTCAGTCTGTATGGCTCTCTGCCTGTCTCTGTCTCTCCTGTCTGTCTCCGTATGTCTGTCTCTGTATGTCTGTATATCTGTCTCCCTCCCTGTCTCTCTTTCTATCTCTGTGTCTCTGTATTATGTGCCTCTGTGTGACTGTGTGTCTGGGTGTCTGTCTGCCTGTCTCTCTCTCTCTCTCTGTCTATCTGTCTGTCTGTCTGTCTGTGCCTGTCTCTCTCTTACCTACCTCTTTTCTTGTCACATCACTTCACAGTTGTTCTCTCTTCTCTTCCAGGGTAGGGGGTAGGTGTTGTTGTTGTTTTGTTGTTGTTTCGTTCTTGTTCTTGTTGGAGCAGCGCAATCAAGGTGGCTGGCGTCAGTGTCTGTTGTGTGGGGGTACAGTAGTTTGTTGTCAGGAGAAATAGGAGGAGGACAAGAAAAGAAAAATGTCTGTGAAGTTTCGCCTGATGCCTGTCTGTTAAGAGCATGCTTTTTGAAGGGGTGGGGGGAGGGGGGGGAGGTGGATGTGTGTGTGTGTGTTTTGTGTGTGTGTGTGTTTGTGTGTGTGTGTGTGTGTTAGTGTGTGTGTTAATGTGAGTGTGTGTGTGTTTGAGTGTGTGTGTGTGTGTTTGTGTGTGTTAGTGTGTGTGTGTGTTAGCGTGTGTGTTAGTGTGTTTGTGTGTGTATGTGTGTGTTAGTGTGTGTGTGTTTGTGTGTGCTTGTGTGTGTGTTTGTGTGTGTTTGTGTGTGTGTTTGTGAGTGTGTGTGTTAGTGTGTGTGTGTGTTTGTGTGTGTTTGTTTGTGTTGTGTGTGTGTTTGTGTGTGTGTGTATTGCGTGTGTGTGTGTTTTTCGTGTGTGTGTTTTTGTGTGTGTTTGTGTGTGTGTGTGTTTGTGTGTGTGTGTGTGTGTTTTGTGTTTGTGTGTGTGTTTGTGTGTGTGTGTTTGTGTGTGTGGTGTTTGTGTTTGTGTGTGTGTTTGTGTGTGTGTGTGTTTGTGTGTGTATGTTTTGCGTGTGTGTGTTAGTGTTAGTGTGTGTTTTGCGTGTGTGTGTTTAGTGTTAGTGTGTGTTAGTGTGTGTTAGTGTGTATGTGTTAGTGTGTGTTAGTGTAAAAAAAAAACCTCACAGAAAAATGAAGTTTCATCTTGTCTGTTAAGAGCATGCTTTTTGGTGTGTGTGTGTGCGCACGCGCGTGTGTGTGTGTGTGTGCACGCGCGCGTGTGTGTGTGTGTATGAGAGAGAAAGTGTGTGTGTGTGTGAGAGAGAGAGAAAGTGTGTGTGTGTGTGTGAGAGAGAGAGAGAGAAAGTGTGTGTGTGTGTGTGTGAGAGAGAGAGAGAGAGAAAGTGTGTGTGTGTGTGTGTGTGTGTGTGTGTGTTGTGTGTGTGTGTGTGTGTGTGTGTGTGTGTGTGTGTGTGAGACGATCGCTGACTGATGAGCTAATGAGACAGCAGTGCTTGCATTTTTTCCCAACCCGCTGTTTGTGTGTTTCTGTCTGAGTATCTTTGTCTCTTCCTGCATCTCCTCTCTCTCTCTCTCTCTCTCTCTCCTCTCTCTCTCTCTCTCTCTCTCTCTCTCTCTCTCTCTCTCTCTCTCTCTGTCCTCCAGTCTGTTTGCATGTCTGTCTGTCTGTCTGCCTGCCTGTCTCTGTCTCAAAGTCTCTCGTTATGTCTCTCTCTTTCTTTCTATCTGGATGTCTAACTGTTTGTGTGCCTGCCTTTTTGCCTGTCTGTGTGTCTGCCTGTCTGTTTGTCTGCCTGTCTGTCTGTCTGTCTCTCTTTCTTTCTCTCTCTCTCCTCTCTCTCTCTCTCTCTCTCTCTCTCTCTCTCTCTCTCTCTCCTCCCTCTCCCTCCCTCCCTCTCTCTCCTTCCCTCCCTCCCTCTAGCTCTCTCTCTCACCTTCTCTCCCTCTCTTCCCCTCTCTCTCCTTCCATCCCTCTTTCTCCCTCCCCTCCCTTCACTCTGTCTGTCTTTCTCTCTGCTTCTTTCTGTCTTTCTTTTTGTCTTTCTTCCTGCCTTCCCTTCCTTCCTTTCTTTCTTCTTTCTTTCTTTTTTTTTCTTTCTTGCTTTCTTTTCTTTCTTGCTTTCTACCTTTCACTCTTTCTTATTCTTTCTTTCTTTTCTTTCTTTTTCTTTCTTTCTTTCTTTTTTTCTTTTTCCTTTCTTCCTTCCTTTCTTCCTTCCCTTCTTCCTTTCTTTCTCTCTTCCTTCATTTCTTTCTTTCTTTCTACCGTTCACTTCTTCGTTTCTTTTCTTTCTTTCTTTCCTTCCTTCCTTCTTTTCTTTCTTTCCTTCTTTCTGTATCTATCTTGACAAATGAGCACTACAACAGGCCATGACATCGGGTCTGCTGGAAGTCCCACCAGAGAAGAGGCGCGGCAGAAACGTGAAAGATGAACAGACGGAACGCTGAAAAAGAAAAGACTATAGAAAAAAACAGGAAGAGGGGTGCAGAAGTGAGGAGGAGGTGTGAGAATTATTTGTACCAAAGGGGTGAGTCTCTGTCTGTCAGTAGATAATTTACGCAATGGGGTAAACAAAAATAGGGTAAGGCAGATGAGATGAGATGAGATGGGATGAGATGAGGACGAGAGAGAGGAGAGTGTGAAGAGAGGGGGGGGGAGAGAGGGGGAGAGAGAGAGAGAGAAGAGAGAGAGAGAGGAGAGAGAGAGCGAGAGAGAGGAGAAGAGATGAAGGAGAGAGAAGAGATTGAGAGAGAGAGAGCTGCCATGCTTACCTTCAACATTCATGTGGTCAGCTATCCGGTTTATAAACAATAGAGAATAATGTAGAGCTCAGGATGCATCCTTGCCTTACACCAAAAATGGACTTTAAAAAAAATTTCGTAAACAGACAGTAAGAAAGAAAGAAAGAAAGAAAGAAAGAAAGAAAGAAAGAAAGAAAGAAAAAGAAATACAGAAAGAGAAAAAGAGAGAGAGAACACTGAAACACTGAAAAGTTTTATTGTAAGCCTTAGGCCACTATACAAAACATGTTTCGGGCAGGGGATATAGGTAGACATCATAGCAGAAAACGTTGTTTCCATTTCGCATTTCCAATTCTGCAAGCATACAGAATCATCCCCATCATCATCATCTTCAGCATCTTAAGTAATCATCGCTATCAGCACCTTCATTGTCTATAGCACAGAGAGAGAGGGGGGAGAGAGGGAGAGAAGAGAGAGGGGGGGAGAGAGGGAGAGAGAGAGGGGGGAGTGAGAGAGAGAGAGGGAGAGAGAGAGGGGGGGGGAGAGAGAGAGGGAGAGAGAGAGAGGGGGGGGTGAGAGAGTGAGGGAGAGAGAAGAGGGAGAGAGAGAGAGAGGGAGAGAGAGAGAGGAGGAGAGAGAAAGAGAGGGAAGGAGAGAGAAAGAGAGATGAGGGAGAGGAGGGAGAGAGAAGAGAGAGAGGGGAGAGAGAGAGGGGGAGAGAAAGAGAGGGGGAAGATAGAAAGAGAGGGAGAGAGAGAGAGAGGGAGAGAGAGAGAAAGAGAGGGAGAGAGAGAAAGAGAGGGAGAGAGAGAGAAAGAGAGGGAGAGAGAGAAAGAGAGGGAGAGAGAGAGAGAGGGGGGGAGAGAGAGAGAGAGGGAGAGAGAGGGAAGAGAGAGAGAGAGGGAGAGGGAGGGAGAGAGGAGGGAGAGAGAGAGAGAGGAGAGGGAAAGAGAGGGAGAGAGAAAAAAAAAGAGAGAGAGAGAGAGAGATGGGGGGGGGGGGGGCTTTATCTTTTTGTCTGCCCAAAGAAACTTCTCTGTAAAGAATGCTGACTGATGAGGTAAGACGACAGGAAGACAAGTACGGCCTGAGGAGTTTTCCTGTCGTTTTTTTTCCCTTGGCCTTCCAACTCTCAGAGGTGCTGAGAAAAAGAAATAGAGAGAGAGAAAGAACGAACGAAAGAAAGAAAGAAAGACAAAGAAAGGAAGAAAGAAAGAAAAAAGGAAGAAGGAGAAAATAGGAAGAAAGAAAGAAAGAGGGAGACAAAAAAAGAGAAAGAAAGCAAAAAAGGAATGAAGGAAGGAAGAAAAAAGGAAGAAAGAAAGAAGAAGAAAGAAAGAAAGAAAAAAGGAAGAAAAAAAAACAAAAAATGGAAGGAAGGTATGAAAAAGAGAGAGAGAGGGGGGGATGAGGGAAAGAGAGGGAGGGGTGCAAAGATAGAAAAAAAAGAACGAGAGAAAAGGAAAAGCGAGAAGAAGAGCAGCAGAGAGAGACAAACACACGAGCAGAACAGCAAAGAACGACTGCTCGCTGCTTCGCTCCTCTCTCATGAAAAAATACTAACAAACTCCAAAAGAGTGATGAAAGAAATATATAACTACAAACAAATCAAGCAGCAGGTGGACAACAAATACAAAGACTTAGGTCATTCACACCCAAACACACACACAAACCACACACAACACACACACACAGCACACACAACACACACACACACACACACACACACACTCTCTCTCTCTCTGTCTCTCTTATAATAAAGTAATATACTATAATATGATATCTATATATATATAACAATATAATATATCCTAAGGCGGGACTGATGAAAGAAAGCACATGGGTTAATTCATATACACGAAATAAAAGAATTTTGTCGTGTTAAAGAAAACGAGAGAAAAAAGAAAGACAGAAAAGAACAAAGAAAAAAGAGCAAGAAACGAACAAACACAATTGAAAACAAACGTAAACACAAAAGATAGGTGGGCATGAAAAAACAAAGAAACGAACAAGAAGAGGGATGAAAAGAAAGCAACAAAAGAAAAACAAAACGAACGAAGGAAAGGACTAATTCAGACAGACTACAGATAGTTCAAATACAGGCATAAAAAGGAAGGAAGGAAGGAAGAAGAAGAACAAATGAACGAACGAAGAAAGAAAGAAAGAAAAAAGAAAGATCGACAGAAAGAAAAAAGAACGATGACGACGAAAGAAAGAAGAAGAAGAAAGAAAGAAGAAAGGAAAGGAATAAGAAGAAAGAAGGAAGGAAGGAAGGCGAATGAAGAAGGAAGAAGAAAGAAAGAAGAACGATCGACAGAAAGAAGAAAGAACGATCGACAGAAAGAATGAAAAACGATGACAGAAAGAACGAAAGAACGATCGACAGAAAGAACGAAAGAACGATCGACAGAAAGAACGAAAGAACGATCGACAGAAAGAACGAAAGAACGATCGACAGAAAGAAAGAAAGAACGATCGACAGAAAGAATGAAAGAACGATCGACAGAAAGAAAGGAAGAACGATCGACAGAAAGAAAGAAAGAACGATCGACAGAAAGAAAGAAAGAACGATCGACAGAAAGAAAGAAAGAACGATCGACAGAAAGAAAGAACAGAAAGAAAGAAAGAACGATCGACAGAAAGAAAGAAAGAACGATCGACAGAAAGAACGAAAGAAACGAACGAAAAAAGGAAAGGAAGTAAAAAGAAAGAACGACAGAAAGAAAGAAAGAAAAGAACGAAAGAAGGAAAGGAAGTAAGAAAGAAAGAACGCAGAAAGAAAGAAAAGAACGAAAGAAGGAAAGGAAGTAAGAAAGAAAG
Organism: Rapana venosa; assembly: GCA_028751875.1. NCBI lineage: Eukaryota > Metazoa > Mollusca > Gastropoda > Neogastropoda > Muricidae > Rapana > Rapana venosa. The sequence continues at coordinate 16,363,743 of CM054139.1, read as the reverse complement.
AACGACAGAAAGAAAGAAAGAACGAACGAAAGAAGGAAAGGAAGTAAGAAAGAAAGAACGACAGAAAGAAAGAAAGAAAGATCGACAGAAAGAAAGAAAGAAAGATCGAACAGAAAGAAAGAAAAAAGAAAAGAAAGAAAGAAATAAAGAAAGAAGCGAAAAAAAGAATTAAAAAAGCACAAAGAATAGGGGGAAGAAACGAATTCAGTAACTTACAAATAAAACAAAGAACAGAAGAAAAGAAAGGAATAAAAGCGAACGAAAGAAAAGCCTTACAGTTTTTAGATTTAGTGTTCAAAATGATGGCACTCTAAGGTAACTAATTTACGTGAAGAAAAATAAAACAAACAAGAAAAAGATACCCCAAACCGTTAAGGTATCAGAGAAATGAATAAATAAAAAAATGCCATCGTGTTGTAAACGCCATCGTGTTGTTAACTCTCTCTCTCTCTCTCTCTCTCTCTCTCTCTCTCTCTCTCTCTCTCTCTCTCTCTCTCTCTCTCTCTCTCTCTCCCTCATCTCCTCTCTCTCTCTCTCTCTCTTTCTCCTCTCTCTCTCTCTCTCTCTCTTCTTTCTCTCTCTCTCTCTCTTCTCAATCTCTCTCTCCTCTCTCTCCTCTCTCTCTCTCTCTCTCTCTCTCACCTCTCCTCTCTCTCTCTCTCTCCTCCCTCCTCTCTCTCTCTCTCTCTCTCCTCTCCCTCTCCTCCTCTCCCCTCTCTCTCCCCTCTCCCTCTACTCCACCCTCCTTCTCTCCCTCCTGTGTCTCTCCTC
>CM054139.1:16332972-16355472 GCA_028751875.1 Rapana venosa | reverse complement strand
AAAGTATTGTCATCACATACCAGGTCCATGTCTGTAACTGTGATAGCAAAGTGTACCCAGTACTGTCATCACATACCAGGTCCATGTCTGTAACTGTGATAGCAAAGCTGTACCCAGTACTGTCATCACATACCAGGTCCATGTCTGTACCTGTGATAGCAAAGTACCGTCATCACATACCAGGTCCATGTCTGTACCTGTGATAGCAAAGTATTGTCATCACATACCAGGTCCATGTCTGTACCTGTGATAGCAAAGTGTACCCAGTACTGTCATCACATACCAGGTCCATGTCTGTAACTGTGATAGCAAAGTATTGTCATCACATACCAGGTCCATGTCTGTAACTGTGATAGCAAAGTGTACCCAGTACCGTCATCACATAACAAGGTCCAGATCCTGTGTGCACTGAGACCCTACCGGACTTCTCAGACGGACTTTGGCAGACTGATCCACAATGTCTTGTCTTTGTGCCATCAAATCGTATCTCTGTGTCTCAGCCCCTTTTAGGTTTTGCTAAGCTTCATCTCCCACTGCCTGTTACATAAAGAATGTATTTCTCCAAAGCCAACCGTTAGATATTTGTTTCTCAATTCTCCTGACAATATATCTGCATGGTCGCTTTCATGCAGCGTCTGTATCAACGTGGTTCCTACGTTTTTAGCAGATGTTGGCTGTTGTTTTCATGTGAATAAGCTTTTCATCTATATTTGAAAATAAAGAAACGTCTGCATGGTCAATTCCATGCAGCATCTTTTTCAACTTGGCTCCTTAGTGTAAGTAGATGCTGGTTGTTTTTCTTGAGAATAAGCTGTTCACCTTTTTTTTTTTTTTAAAAGAAACGTCAGCATGGCCAGTTTCATGCAGCATCTATTTCAACTTGGTTTCTTGAATAAGCTTTTCACCAAACTTGGAAGAAGAAACAAAGCAGCTTTGAAAGTAATATAGGAAGCATCTGAATGGAAGTGGAAATGGGAGTAGAGAAAAGGAGAGAAGGAGATGGGGAAGAAGGTGAAACAAGGAAAATCAGTAGTAAGACATCGTTGTTACTCAGAGTGTGTCTCCTGATACATTTCTCACTATTACTTTATCCCCAAAGAAAAAAGCAACCCTCGAAATTGAGCACCCTCTGCAGACAAAGAGGATTAGGTGAGACTGGGAACGCTGAATCGAAAATTTACGACCTGCCAGAAAATATTGTAGTCTTATTTTTCTGTCTGCGCGCGCGCGCGCTGTGTGTGTGTGTGTGTGTGTGTGTGTGTGTGTGTGTGTGTGTGTGTGTGTGTGTGTGTGTGTGTGTGTGTGTGTGTGTTTTGTGTGTGTGTGTGTGTGTGTGTGTGTGTGTGTGTGTGTGGTGTGTGTACGCGCGCGCACAAGAGCTTTGAAGAATCACACTCCATATAATCAACATTTGTTCTGTAAATGTAAACAAAGCTCCACTCATGACCTTGATATATACCAGTGCCAGTGCCTCTGCTTGCTGACACACCACACTAGCTCTCAGACAGACTCTGCAAACTGATGCTGATCGTTGTGTCTTCCCGCTGTAAAGCCCTCCTTGTGTCTTCCATTTCCATACTAAACCCCTGCTTGGGCTGTCTCTCACACGGAGATTGGATTCATAAACCAACTAGTAAACGCTTGCTTGTTTGTCATGTTTGAGGACAAAATGAAATTTGTACGTCCCTTATCTATATACCCTTCTTGAAGATAAATGAAATGTGTACATCTCTTATCTACATGTCCTGTTTGAAGGTAAATGAAATATTATGTCACTTACCTATCTATCCTGTTTTAAGACAAAACGTAAATATGTACTACTCTTACCTATCTGTCCTGCGTGAAGATAAAATAACATTTGTACAGCCAGTCCCATTTACGTTCGTCTGATTTTAGCCCCAATGCTAAGAGATGCTGACTTTTTACATTATGTGATAAACCTATAAACAGTTTCACATCATCGCAAAAAGTAAAACCCGAGAAAGCCGATAGCCATGTCAAGCTATTGGATGATGGAATGAAAGAGAGAGGAAAAAGTTTACTACATAATGATAAAAAGCGGCTAAACCTAAATTTGGTTGTCACTTAAATAGTGTCAACATTGCAAACACTATTGTCTTTTCCAAGTTTAAGATCATTCTTGACCATGTAAACCAACAAGGAGTAAGAAGAAGAAGGAGGGCGAGGACAACAGCATTAACCAGTATATAATAATAATAGTAATAATAATGTATGGAATTTATATAGCGCTGAATCTTGTATATCAGCAACATCACCCAACAATATCAATAGCAACAATGGCTACAAGAAAAAAACCCAACAAAAACAACAACTCATTTTTTTAAATCCCTGAGTAAGCGAAGTAAGGGAGGTGTGTGTGGAGGGGGGTGGGGGTGGAGATGACCTCCCACTGGAAAACAGACCACAACACACACTCCAGGCAGAGCTGAACAGCATTAACAGAAAAGGTCCTCGGAGAAGAAGACTTCATCATCGTGACTGGTCTCAAAAATGGATCCCTCCCTTGAGGAGAGACAGAAAACTTCTTGCTGCTGCCAGACTTGATTCATGAGTTTTCTCTCCTGGGGTGAGGTTCTTCAGAAACCACTGCCGATATCAGTGACCGTTCCTCCATTGTGTCTTCCACAGAGACTGCTCGATACTGATGGATGGGCTGTCAGGTTCGACACGGGAGTGATAGATATGTGTGTGTGTGTGTGTGTTGTGTGTGTGTGTGTGTGTGTTGTGTGTGTGTGTGTGTGTGTGTCTAGAATCGATGTTGACTTGTTTGTTGCAAATCTGTCTTCTTGAACTGGGCGTACCAAAATAAGTGTGTGTGTGTGTGTGTGGGTGGGTGTGTGGGTGTGTGTGAGGGTGTGTGTACGGGGTGTTTTGTGTGTGTGTGTGTGTGTGTGTATGTGTTGTGTGTGTGTGAGGGGAGCACTTCACACATGTACATTATCCGATGTCCTAGCATATCATACAATCGATCTTATTAACAGCAGTATTTGTCTATACTATAGCATAAGCTTTTACACTTTACTGTCATTATACACTAACGCCAGTACTTCCGTTTACCGACACCCCACAATACTCATCAGACAAGTTATACAAACTGATTCCAATGGTCTCGTCTTCTCGCCTTAAAAGCCCCCCCCCCCCCCCACCACCCACCACCTCCCCCTTCTCCCCGTGGTCGCCATTCTTTGCTTACACCTCATCTCAGACTGTCTGAGAATCAGAAAATCGATTTTTAAAATCAATTATCAAATATTTGCTCATCCACTTGCAAAGGACAGTCACTCCCATCTAGGCTTCCTCCGTCTGGCTTGACTGCAAACGTGATTTCCACTGTACTCTTTGCAAGAGCTAACCGATCTTTCCTGATGAGTTTGAGAGAGATTTACACTGATACAGTCTTGGAGATTATAGATAATCTGATAAGAGAAATTATGCAAAGATATTATGTACATTTGCAGACAGAATCTTTTTTTTTAACAATAGACGAATGACTCTTCTCTTATTGTGATATGCGCTGTTCCTGCAAAGTGTGGCCAATATTTCAGACAGACAAATTTGCCGTGGCTGAAAGAGGTATGGAAACAGTACGAAACAATGTCATGCAGTACAGTGCAGTGTAACGTAAACACAATGCAGTAGAATGCCAATAGCAAAATCAGTACAATGAACAATATAATATTGGGGGGGGGGGGGGGGGGGGGGCAGGATAGCCTAGTGGTTAGAACATTGCGCTCGCAATCTGACAACCCGGGTTCGATTCCCGTTCAAGGGGATATTTTCCCCTGGAGTTAACATCAGTGCAGACTCCACTCTCCCGAAAAGTCCTTCGGATGAGACTATAAACCGAGGCCCCGTGTGCGAACGCAAGCAGAACATCTTGCGCACACGTTAAAATCCTGATCCGCTTTTCGTAAGAGTAGGCCATTGTGTGCCGGTGGGAACAGATGACAATTTACAAAACCGCATACACACGGGGACTGGATGTAAAAAAGCGCATAAGTGCTTATTCCATTATCCTCGATATAAAAGAATTTTTAAAAATATAAGAACGTGGGTGGTGAAGGAAGGGGCCCTAGGGTGCAGGAGAGAAGGAGAGGTAGAAGACGGAGAGAAGAAGAAGCAGTAATATTTTGGTTGTTATGTAGAGCATGATGATGTCTCCGTGTGTATTCGTTTTGCTCATTGGCCTGATGCTGAACTTCGCTAGTGAGAAAAGAGCCCTTGTGTCCAAGAAAACGGGGAATGGCAACAACACTGATTCAAATATGAAACAATTCATGGTCTGATCCTTCCCTCCAATAATTTTCTTGGCTCTAATATTATCTATCTATCTATCTATCTATCTATCTATCTATCTATCTATCTATCTATCTATCTATCTATCTATCTATCTATCTATCTGTCTATATATCTATCTATCTATCTATCTATCTGCATATCTATTTATCTGTCTATCTATCTATCTATCTGTATATCTATTTATCTATCTGTATATCTATCTATTCAATCAATATCTGTCTTATCTGTCTGTCTTATCTATCTTATCTATTTATCCATCTATCTCTATCTCTGTCTGTCTGTCTGTCTGTCTGTCTGTCTCTCTCTCTCTCTCTCTCTCTATATATATATATTATATATATATATATTATATATAGAGAGAGAGAGGAGAGAGAGAGAGAGAGAGAGGTGTGTGTATAATTATGTATATATATATACATAATTATACACACATACATACATTTGTGTGTGGGTGGGTGTAGGGGTGTGGGTGGGTGTGCACATACATACATACATACATGCGTGTATGAGCCAGCCGATTTCTTTTTTTTATTATTCTGGTAGAATGAGACCCAGTGAAAGCAATGTTTGTCTGTAGCTGTAACTTAAACCTCACTCATCATTGTCATCACACATCACTACCCAGCCTCTCTGTTTACTGACTCACCCTCCTCCTCCCCCCCCTCCCCCTTTTGCCCAAACACTTCTCAGACAGACAGTTCCTGCGGACAGATACTGACCCTACTGTCTTGTTTTGCTGCGTCCAATCCTCTTTGTCTCCGCCCCATTTCCGACTAACCCCCGCTCTCTTAGGCGATCTGTCACATACGGAGTGAATTTACAAAGCCAATAATTACCAAATATTTGGACATATGTCTGCCTATTTCTTCTTCTTCTTCTTCTTCTTCAGGATCCCCCAAAATGGATGATCAAGTCTAGTCCTATTTTTAAACAAGTCTGAGTCTGGCTCTAATGTAAACAGATGTTGACTTCTTTTCTTCACAGACTTGGACTTGTTTTCTTTAATGAAACACCAGCAGAATCTGATAGAGTTTCCAAAGGGTCAGTCAAAACTTAAACAGGGGGAAGGTGGGGGATCGTAGAAAAGTGGGATGTGGCGTGGCAGGGGAGAATGGGGGGAGGGGGGAGGGGGGGGGTTCAAGGACAGCGGAATATGGTGTAAGGGCAGAAAGGTTAAATCTTATCAATCATCATATTTTTATTGGCAGTTTAACGAAATATTACCAGCAGTCTTGCTCTTTTCACATGTAAGATTATTCAAGATTAACTGGTAAGAAAAAGAAAAGCAAGTAAAAATTAAAAGCATTAAAAAGAATATTAATTTATAAAAAAAAAGAGTAAAACTTGAACAAGAACTAGAACAAAAAGAAAAAAAAGCACGAAGAACAAGAACAAAAAAGTACTTAAACCAAACCAGAGATGGTGTTTTCATTTTCAACATCTCGGCACAGAAATAAATGAAAGTCCAGAGAAATGTTTGCTGGTTTCATTGATTATGCATTCGACCTTGTGAAACACACAGAGAAATTATAGCACTACTTGAAAAAGCAGGTATTGATTGTAAAGAAATACAAATTATAATACATTTGTTCTGGAACCAGAAGGCAGCTGTCAAAGTAGACGAACAATCAGAACCTTCTAAAATCAAGAGGAGTGAGACAAGGTTGTGTCATATCGCCTTGTTTATTCAACATCTAAACCAACTAAATATAGTGTGTATAGATCATTTTGTGTGTTGCGATTACAATGTCACTAAACTGTTTGAAAAAAGACATCAAAATATAAAATAGACGGAAAGTGCGTTTAAGGAGGCTGATTTGGACTTTTATTCATATGTACAAAGATTAACAGAACTAAAATACTAGGACGCACTTTCTATTTTTTTTAAAAAAGACATAAGTGGCAGGTTTGTTCTCTCTGGCAGACAAACAGCAAAATGACATAAAGATAATCTGCTATCCCTAATCAGAGCATTCACCATGGAACAGAGCTACCTTTTATTTCTTTTCCCCACGGTCAGTTATTTTATTGTTTTGGTTCTAGTAAGTGTCGGTGTGTTTTTTTTTTATATATAAAAGGCATCTTCCAAAGAGAATCAGTAAGACTATTGCTTAGGTCTTTTATACAAATTTTACAGAAAAAGACATTAAACTGATAAAAAGGATGATAGACATGAGCCCAATACTCACACGTTTTGTGTGTGTGTTTGTGTGAGCGTGTGTGTTGTAGTGTGAGTGGTGTGTGGTGTGGCGTGGTGTGTATCTGTGTCTGTGTGTCTGCGTGTCTGTGTCTGTTTGAGGATCCCACGACGCTTGCTTTTTATGTGCGTGAGCACAGACACTCTGACTGAAGTGCATATGTCTGTCCTGTTCCAGTGATAAGAATCTGCATTTCGAGGATTTTGTAGGGAAGAAAGTTACTGTATGCATAGGGACGATGTCTGTTCTGTCCATCCACTCAGGTAGTCTGAAACAATGCATAGCAAACGAGGGCATCAGCTCCGATGTCTCTGAGATCGAAATGAAGTCTGAGACTTCCAGGACAATTGGATGACGTCCATCTGATGCAGTCTCCATAGCCCAGCCCGCAACCAGTGTGTGCTATGTATGCAAATGAGCCATCAAAATGTGGTGCTGGAGAGATCCTAGGAAACTCTCTGCTCTAGCTGAAAGTGATTTCAGAAAAGAGTTTCTTTGTTTTGTTTTCCCGTGTGTTTTTTAATGGAATACTCTCTCTCTCTCTCTCTCTCTCTCTCTCTCTCTCTCTCTCTCTCTCTCTCTCTCTCTCTCTCTCTCTCTCTCTCTCTCTCTCTCTCTCTCTCTCCTTCTCTCTCTCTCTCTTTCTCTCTCCCTTCTCTCTCCCCCCTCTCTCGCTCTCTTGCTCTCTATGTATGTAGGTATGTAGTTTTTCTTGACATTTTTTTCTTTTCTTTCTTATCTTTTTTGTATTTGTTTTTTCCGTCTTTTTGTGAGAGCATGGTGTAAAGAAGCCCTATACTTATCCATTTACTCTCAATAAACAGCTCGAGTTCTCTCTTCCACTCACTCTCTCTCTCTCTCTCTACTCGGAGGGAGGGGAGGGGTGGTGGTAAAGTTATTTTTGTTTGCATTATAACCCTGGGAACATACTATTTTTGCTTCATTTTGCAATGTAGTAAACAAGTGGAGCCAATTTGCCAGCTATCTCTGCATGCAATGTGGTAAACAAGTGGAGCCAATTTGCCAGCTATTTCTGCATGCAATGTGGTAAACAAACAAGTGGAGCCAATTTGCCAGCTATCTCTGCATGCAATGTGGCGATGAGCACACTGAATTCATATGGAAGGCCTCGCACCGAAATCCCACTAGAGGTTTTAACGGAGGAATCTTCAGTTGTCTCCCTCCAGGAGTATGTAAGTTGTATGTTTTGTCCAAGGACTGGGCATATACAGTTGAATATCATCCACTGTGTGCAGGCAATGTTGAGATTTTTTTCAGAAATAACTGGACCAAACAAAAAAAATGTCTGTCATGTCCCGTTTGGACCCGAAACTTTTCCCCCATCTATTAGACCATGAGTGGTGGTCTGGGCGCTAGCCCTTCGGAGGAGACGATAAACCGAGGTCCCGTGTGTTACACATAATTATTTAGCGCACGTAAAAGAACCCTCGGCAACAAGAGGGTTATCCCTGGAAAAATTATGTAGAAAAAAGCCACTCTGATAGGGAAACGGATACAGTTGCAGACGGGAACACAAAAAAAGAGAGAGAAAAGTGGCGCTGCTCTTGTGGCGACGCACTCTCCCCGGGGAGAGCAGCCCGAATTTCACGCAGAGAAATCTGTCGTGACTTAAAGTGGTATAAATGAAATAAATGAAATATAAATGAAATAAATGAACTAGTTCTTCTCCTTTCGTGGCAGACAATGTTACTATGGAGTGAAGCATAGAGAACAGGTCTGTTTGCACGGTCTCCAATGTAAAGTACATATCTACGGCACACACATAATTATTCGCTCATGCGTGCTTGTATTATCCCTCATTTTGATACCAACAATGTGCCCTTAAGGCCAAGAATCTTGCTCTCAGAAGAAATGTGTGCGCAAATGAGTAGAGGACAGTGTCTCTCGTATGTCCATTATCTCGGACAGATTCGGCCAGTAAACAGCACAGGGCTCTGCCTGGTCCAGTGATTCTCAGGTCCAGAGACAGGGTACGATTACTGAGATAATTGCATGTGGTCCCTCTGATGCTGTCCCAGTAGCGCGCGCGCGCGGACACGCGCACACACACATCACACACGCACGCACACACACACCACACGCACGCACGCACACACACACACACACACACACATATATATATATATATAGAGAGAGAAGAGAGAGAGAGATAGAGAGAGAGATGTATAGATATATAGATAACTATGTATATCGATATGTATAGATAGATCGATAGATATATAGATAGATAACATCCACACACATGCTTTTATATGTATATTATCTATATCTATCTATCTATATATATAATGTATGTATATATATATATATATATATTATATATATTATATATATATAATAAATATAATATATATATATATATATGATATTATATGTTAGTGTGTGTGTGTGTTTGTGTGTGTGAGAGAGAGAGAGAGAGAAGAGAGAGAGAGAGAGAGAGAGAGAGAGAGAGAGAGAGTGGAAGAGACAGACACAGACAGAGACAGAGAGAGCGACAGAGACAGACACAGACAGAGAGATACAGAGAGAATGCTGATCACCAGAATCTGTCTCCCTATCCGAAAAGTTATACCCACCTAGGTAGCGCAGTCTGGCATGTTCCTCCCCTCAGCCGGAGCCAGGCAATACGTACACAACCTTGAAGGACATCAGCGTGTCCAATAACTAACTCACTCTCAGATTCGAACCAAGTCTTGAGATGACCAGGATAATTGCATGGGGTCCGTATGATGCTGTCTCCGTAGCACAATCCCGTTCAGGCCGCATGCTGTGTATGTGAACAGAGGGATGGCCAGCGGCTTAGGACGCTGAGGTCATATCGGGTATCGTTCTTCCTTGGTCCTGTTTAGCGGCAGATGTACCGTCTCTTTAGCGTTTGGCAATCTGCTTAGATAGCACGCCTGGAGGGCGGGGGTAGTCTCGTGGTTAGAGCGCTGAGCTTGTGGTGTGAATGGGGCAGGTTCGAGCCATCATCGAGTTCGCCTGTTCCGAGAGGATGTGTCTTTTCCTCTGGAGTTAGCATTTAGTACTGACACCACTGCCCCGACACTTCCTCTGATGAGACTATAAACCGAGGTTTATGGCAAGAACGCGTGCAGAATATCTCACACACAGGTTAAAACCTGTTCCATCTTTTTCGGAAGAGAAGGCTATGGTGTGTAGATAGGAATCGATGACATTTTTTTTGAAAAACCCGCATGCACACTGGTGTAGCGTTTAGAAATCATCTACTGAAGTCGGAGTGCAGCTACCTTAATGGTGGGCAAACGGTTACATATATACAATTTCACCTCTGGTAAGAACCCTAAGTGATAAGCGAAAAAGAAAAGAAAAGATAACGCCTCTGATAATGTAGTTCTATTTTTTTTTCTTCCACGTTCAACTGGAGTGTTCTTACATTTTTGTTCTCACGTACACCTCCAACGTTGCAAAAAGGTCATGGTGTTTATGTGCTAAATAAATCAATTTTATCTTTCCTTGATGATGGATTTCTGCTTCGAATAAATAAACAGGAAAGATACAGTTTACTTTACTTCAAATATTGACTATTTTGCAACTGCAAGGAAATGAAGTTTAGCTGCCAAACAAGACTTTTTTTTTCAAGATTTGAGAGATCCGTTCGTCTTTAGTTTTAAAAGAAAAACGAACAGATCTCTTTTCAGACAGAGGCATTTACGCAGATGTCATATCTTGTATATCTGTCTTATGTTTGTTTCATTTGTGCGTGCGTGGTGTGTGTGTGTGTGTGTGTGTGTGGGTGTGGGTGTGTGTGTTTGTTTGGGTGTGTGTGTTTGTTTGTGTGAATGTGTGTGTGTGTGACACAAAAGAGAGATACAGACAGACAGAAAGACTGGCAGACAACAGAAATAAGTAGTTTGTAGGAAGACTATGCCTGTAGGTCAAGAGACTGTGTGGGAAGTGCTGCGTATGAGTATGGCATTGCCTGTATGTACGTACTTGAGGTAGAGAAGGCTGTCCACTTTGCCCTTCCTCCAGAGAACAGACAATGATAGAGATAGGACTCGGTCCAGTGACCTCGATCCAATGAACTCTGAGCTACCAGGGTAATTACACGTGGTACACCTGATCGATGCGTATCAGCGACCCAATACAAGTAGTATGAGTCTGCTGTACTGTATGTCTGGCCTGTCGTGTCTGTCATCCTCAAATACAAGTAGTATGATGTCCTGTCTGTCTCTGTCATACAAGTCTGATTAATAATGTTGGTCTGTCTGTCTGCTGTCTGTCTGCCTGTCTCTGTCTCTCTCTCCCCCCCCCCCCCCCCCCCCCCATCCCCACAATAAGTCACACTTTCAGGACCAGAACATTGGCGTATAAGCACCTGTACATATGCATTAAACACACGCGCGCACTCGTGCGCGGCATGTACATGCACATGCATGTACACATACACGCACGCTTGAGAGTGTGTACTTGTGAGCGTTGTCCTCTTTGAACTTCTTCTCATCATTCGCGTAGTAAACTTTCCAACTTTCCTTGTAGTGTATGGTGTCACACCTACAATGCGGGATCAGCTGATTTCATTTTTACTTTGACTGTTTCTACTACAACAATCCAGAGTTATCTATATTTCCAACAAAACAAAAAAAGATAAAGCGTAAACTTGTCGAAAAAGAAAAAGTCTGCAAGAAAAAAGCACCTCAATAACATCATCGTAGGATAAAGGCGGAACAAGCCAATGCTGTCTCCCTACCGCCGCCATGTTTACGAGACAAGGGAGCTCACTGCCACTTTGAAGGACAAGGGAGACCATTCCCATACATGGTGGCCGAGGTATACCGGAGTACAGGGATCCTTTCTGGCTGATAACGCTGTACAAGAACAAATCCACCCAGAAACATCGGCAGTGATTCCAGCCGATACTATAATGTCTGTAGTTTGGGGCAGGCTACAAGAAAGCCTTGGCGAAGATGTATTGGCAATCTGCACAGACTGTGGAAAGCATGAGTAGTGGAAGCCGATACATTTCCTGATGGAAAAGATGTCGGGACCGGTTGAGGTAGCAGGGGGGAGAAACCGTGGGGAAACGATACAGATGTAGCAGTAATGATGATGTATGACGTAAAGAAAAGGCAGTGACCCTTGCAAGTATACTTCTTCTACAAAATGTAGGCTAGAAAATAGGTAAGAGTAAGTAAAGATGGGTGAAGAGATGATGGTAAGATTTACAGAGCAGTCGAAGTTTTTGCATCCTCACGAACAGGGTTACATGACTGTGTAAGAAATAGGTTGAATGTAAGCGCTTTGATTTGTCTGTGCAAGATATAGCGCTATATATAAAAAAAATGTTGGTTATTATTATTATTGTTATTATTATCATATTTTTAACAGGGCACATTGTTTAAAGAGAATGAGGTAAAGGAGACGATGCGAAGATGATGAATATATTAGGAAGAAGTCGGGGGGGGGGGGGGGGGGGGGGGGGGAAGGGAGGGTAAGAACATTTCTGAAATAACCGTAGGGTCGGGTTTTTTATTCATGATGTGAGGTGTTGGGTTGTTTTTTTCTTTAAAGAGATCATATATATCTTTTGGTCATACGTAGCTATCGTACGCCTGTTGCTGTCCACAGTTGGTGTCACTGTTGCTGTTCCTGTTGTTGCTGTCATCAGTACTCTTCATGCCTTGCAGTTCCTAAAACACTATATAATAGTGGTAGGGGCATATGAAAACAATGAAAATCCCTTCATACATCCTGTTGTCCAGTCTTCACCAGATGTCGTTCTTTGCCATGAGGACAAGATAACATTTATCTTACTGGTGATAATGTAGGCCTATATAGTACCACAAGGAAAAACCCATACCCCCTCCCCCTCCTCTTCCACTTCCCTCCCTTCTCCCTGTCCCAAACCACACACACACACACACACACACACACACACACACACACACACACACACACACACACACACACACACACGACAACACAACATTGAAGTACCACACATCTGAAGACTAAATACCGTACTTGGCTTGAGTTATCAATCTACAGATTAGAAAGAAAGTAGAGAATGACTGTGTGCGTGGGAAAACCTATTCGGGGTTTTTCAAGCAGCAGCTGCAGCAGCAGCAACAGCAACAGCTTGTGTTGATTATTTTAAAACAAGTACAATTGTAAATGTTGTGTGTGTGTGTGTGTGTGTGTGTGTGTGTGTGTGTTGTGTGTTGTGTGTGTGTGTGTGTGTGTGTGTGTGTGACCCAAATAAAGTCCGAGATTAGCAGGATAGGTGCAGGGGGTTATCTGATGCTCTGTGGCACTTGCACAATGGGTCTTCTGTGTGTATGAAGATCAGGCAGTAGGCTGAGGCACAAAGGTCACTCTGATTGCGTTTGGTCCGCTATAATTGATTGTGTGTGTGTGTGTGGTGTGTGTGTGTGTGTGTGTGTGTGTGTGTGTGTGTGTGTGTTGTGTGTGTGTGTGTGTGTGTGTGTGTGTGTGTGTTGTAAATTAGTCTGCTTTTGTGTTAGTTTTTCAATTTAACGTCCTTCCACCGAAAAGTGATATCAGACAGTGTGTGTGTGTGTGTGTGTGTGTGTGTGTGTGTGTGTGTGTGTGTGTGTGTGTGTGTGTGTGTGTGTGTGTATGAATGTATGTATGTATGTACGTATGCATGTATGTATGTATGCATGCATGTATGTATGTATGTATGTATGTATGTATGTATGTATTGTGTGTGCGCGCGTTCGTGTGTGTGTGCGTGCGCGCGCGTGTGCGTGCGTGCGTGCGTTGCGTGTGTGTGTGTGTGTGTGTGTGTGTGCGTGCGTGCGTGCATGCGTGTGTGTGTATGTAAATATATGATAGAAATTGTGTGTGCGTGATCGTTTGCGCTCGTGCATGTGAGGGGTGTGTGTGTGTTTTTGGAAGTATATTAGAGAAACTGTGTATGTATGTGAGCGCGCGTGCGAGTGCGAGTGTGTGCATGCGTGGGGTGTGTATGTGTGCGTGCGTGCAAAAGTATGTGCACAGGCATGCCTCTCAGTCGCTCTGTTTGGAAACATGCGTTTGTACTTGTATATTTGGACATGAACGGCATATTCCAGTTCGTGCGCCTGCAAGTGTATGCACGCAGTCAAACGCGCATGCATTCACTTTCTGCTTTGATACTGACCATGATAATGATGTACCCCTAAGCTAAAGGGTCTTGCTTGGAAGAGGGAAACTGCATGCACGCTAGTAGATAGATAATGATGCCTCAGTGTTTCGATCCCCTCACAAAGACTAGCACAAGGCCTATCACCATGACAGGCATCAGAATCGATGACTGTCAGACACAAACGAAGTCTACCATTACCGGGGGTGATTGCAGGGGGGAGGCCCGTATGATACTGTCTCAGTGGCACAATCACATTCAGTCTGATACCTATATACAAAGATGAAGCCAACTGATGCAAATTCTAAGGATGTTCTGAGAAATAGAGAGATAGATAGATAGGTGGATGGATGGATGGATAGATAGATAGATAGATAGATAGATAGATAGATAGATAGATAGATAGATAGATAGATAGATAGATAGATAGATAGATAGATAGATAGATAGATAGATAGATAGATGGATGGATGGATGGATGGATGGGTAGGTAGGTAGGTAGGTAGGTAGATAGGTAAGTAGATAGATGGATGGATGGATGGAAGCATGGATGGATGGATGGATGGGTAGGTAGGTAGGTAGGTAGGTAGACAGACAGACAGACAGATTCTTGTTGTTGGCTCCTTTGTTTTGTTTCTTTCTCTTACCTTTGCCAGTACACAGATTGAATGTCATCTGTTTCGAGCTGAATTCTTTCGCTATATTCAGATAGTTTTACTTTATATAGAGTTGTCTAACTCGGAATGAAGTTACATTGAGGTGTCCGTTTAAACACCCGTTGCCATCGTCAATGGTTGAGGTTCTTCCCTGTATGAAGAAATGAAAAGTCAATTCTCACGAATCGTTTATAAACAAGCACTGTACATTTAATACTTTAAATATTTGTCATAAACAAGCAAGCGCGAGCTGTGTATGTGTGTGTGTGTGTGTACGTGCGCGCGCGCGTGTGTGTGTGTGTGTGTGTGTGTGTGTGATTCAGATATAGAAAAAGAAAGAAGAATATTATTGTGGTGCGTGTTTGGGTGTTGTTGGTGTGTTGTGTGTGTGTGTGTGTGTGTGTGTGTGTGTGTGTGTGTGTGTGTGTGAGTGATTCAGATACAGAAGAAGGAAGAAGAATATTATGTGTGCGTGCGTGTGTTTGTGTGTGTGTGTGCCATGTGTGTACCATGTGTGCACCGTATGTGTGTGCGCGCGTGTGAGTTGATGTGATTGTGTGTGTGTGTGTGTGTTGATGTGTGTGTGTGTTGATGTGAGTGTATGTGTTGGGGAGGGGAGGGGAGGGGGAGGGTCCGACATCGAATTTTGTGTTGTTGCTTTCTAATTCCTTCGTAAATCACTACAACACTGCCCATCTCCCTGCAAGTCCTGTGTGTTGACACGGTCCTCTAGTCGTTTCAGAGTGCAGGGCTTTCACACACTGGGGGGCTTTAGATTGAGTATCCCTTTTTGGGGTGGCAAAGAGCTGAGGCCTGTATTGGGTTGTTTATATGACGTTCTCCTGCAACGCGACCACCGTCCTGGATTGACCCTCATAGTTGACGAGGGCGTTAAATACGAGAAACGACAGTAGGGTTCTGTTTTAAATCTTGTTTCAATCTGAAAAAATGTTTGCACAGTTTGAGTTTGAGATTTAATTTTTTTACAAAGCGACAGCCCTGTGGTCGGTGGCGCTATGGACAACATAGCTGGATTGGATTGGATGGGATTCTCTTGTCCGTTATATTATCTGGACGTCATTTATTATCTGCCCATGCAGGTTGGCGCGCATGCGCCTTGCTTACATGCCTTGTGGAAACTACCATATTTTACAAACATGCACGTGCACGCGCATGTACCCCCATCTCCTTTCTCCACTCACACTGAAAAGACACGGATCGACTTTCTAGGAATGTTGTGGTTGGCTGGTTTCCGCTACGATAATTCATGATGAAAATTCGTAAACTTTCTTTTACAGATTAAAAAAAGGCTGGAAAAAAGCTTCTCTATTTCATCAGATAAAAGGGAAACACAACACCGCCAGTCCCCCATGTTTTTTTTTATATTTTGCCATGTTTATGAGACAAGGGAACTCACTATCATTGAAAAAAAACCCAAGGGGAGATCATTCCCTTACATCTCGCTGCTCTGTGGACCGAAGCTGTTGACAAACGGCTGTTTCAGCTGATACAAGCGACACAAGGACACATCCATCTAGCAACACACGACACAAGGACACATCCATCTAGCCCAACACACGACACAAGGACACATCCATCTAGCAACACACGGCTGTTTCAGCTGATACAAGCGATATAAATACATACCCATTTAAAAACTATGCTGCAGGACGGATTGTAAGCAAGCTCTGCAAAGATGCATTGGGAGCACTTTGCACAGGTTTGGGGTAGACTGGCTGGCGGGAGCTAACACGTTGTTGATGGCAGATGCTACTACTACTACTACTGCCGCTACTGCTGCTACTGCTAATACTGCTATTGCTGCTGCTGCTGCTACTACTACTACTACTACTACTACTACTCTACTACTACTACTGCTGCTGCTGCCGCCGCTGCTGCTACTACTACCACTACTACTGCTGCTACTGCTACTTCTACTACTACTACTACTACTACTACTACTGCACTATCACTACCACTACCACTACTACTACTACTACCACCACCACCACCACCCCAATAGCCACTACTGCCCCCCAAAAAACAACTATAGTAGTGTTAACAGCTGCAATATCAACAGTTATCTTTTTTTTTCTGCCAGTTTGAGATTGAAACTTGAAGCACATACTTGTTGCGTTCATCAAATTGACAGGGCCTGACCTTGCTATTCTGTCCATGTTTGTTGACACGTGTGGTAGTGATGACGAACAAAGCCCCCATTTCGCTCCTGCCCTCAAAAACGTGCTGATAACAACTGAAATAACAGCTGGTGGTGGCAACGACAGGTTTTGCTTTCCATCCCGAATTGTACCCACTCTTTCCTCTCTTGTGTCTCTGTCTGTCTCTCAGTCTCTGTCTTGTCTCTGTCTGTCTGTCTGACTCTGTCTCTCTTTCTGTGGTGTGGTGTGGTGTGGTGTGTAGTTGTGCGTGTGTGTGTGTGCTTGCGTGCGTACGTGCGTGCGTGTATGTGTAGGTGTGCGTGTGCACGCGCGCGCGTGTGTGTATGTGTGGGTGGGTGGATGGGTAGTGTTGTGTTGTGTTGTGTGTGTGTGAGGTGGTGGTGGTTGTGGTGGTTTGCGTGTGTGTTGCGTGCGTGTTGTTGTGTGTGTGTGTGTGTGTGGCGCGCGCGCGCGCGCGTGTGTGTGTATGTGTGTGTGCGCGTGCGCATGCGTCCGTGCGTGCTATTTCTCTACAATCATTTATAAGTGTGTACGTAGATCATATCGTTTGTCCCCACGCTCTCCCAATCCCACTGTCTTTTTAACTTCATTATATCCTTTGAACTGTAATCACGCCTCTGCGTGCGGAGATTTATGTTTTTAAATTTGTGTTAGTAATTATAGAATCTGCCATTCCTCCTTTCCTTCTATTCTTCCTTCTCCTCCTTTTTTATGTATTCATGAACATCGTCACGTCTGTAGAAACTAAGTCTAGAGGAAGGAAAAAATGGAACAAATGTTGAACCCTTAAATTTGTTTTTAGAGACAAAAGAAGTGAAAGCAGTGAGTTGATAAATGACGATGAGCTGGTGCCTTTGGTTTCATTGGCTGCTGCATGCTTTATCGAGAACTGCAAGTGACTGGGAAAAAAAATTGCAGCATGTTAGAAAATCGTCACGCTGACGTCGATAAGAAATGACATGATAGGGTTCATGTCGAAATCGATGATGGTGCAGCTGGGGATATTCATAAAATGAATAAATAATCCATAACAAGAGAGTTTGGTTGGGGGGGGTGGGTGGCGGGGGGATGGGGGGGGGGGTGGAGGAGGTTCAGATAACGGGTTTGGGGGGGGGGGGGGGGGGGGGGGGGGGGGTTGGTGGGGGTGGATTATGACTCATTGTTTATGCCCGAGAACCCACTAATGCTTAATGAAACGGATATTGTGTGAATTTTGCCTTTTCAATTAATGTTGTTGTTTTTGTTGTTAGTGTTGTTGCTGCTACTGCTGCTATTACTGCTGCTTCTGCTGCCATTGCTGCTGCTGCTGTTGTTAAAGAGCATCGAGGCCAAAACAATATCAATCGATTAGTTTAAATACGCGAACAGACACTTGACAAACAAAAGCCTGCACACACAGAAATCTTAACTAAACTATAACATAACCTTGAAAGAGAGAGAGACAGACAGACAGAGAGAGACAGAGACAGAGCGACAGAGAAAGAGAGAGAGAGAGAGAGAGAGAGAGAGAGAGAGAGAGAGAGAGAGAGAGAGAGAGAGAGAGAGAACACCCTCAGCTTCATTATTGCTTGTGGAAGAAAAACACAGAAGTCGGTCAAATCGTCAGCTGCCTTAAATTACGTTTCCCTCCGGGCTCCAGTGTTAAGAGGCTCCTATCGATCTAATCAGCCGCAGAAGCCGTGCTGATCCATACGATAGCAGGAACAATTCTCAGACGAAGACACCGTTTCCTTGCAACCATGATTATAGCTCTTTAGAAATCAGTTCCGAAGATGCCTGAAGCAACATGCACTGTACAATGTCGTCCTTCTTTAAAGGCCTCGAAAAGGTATATGGTGACGATTTCAGAAATCCCGCCCTTTCCTGGTCACGTCCAAGTTCTCGTCCCAGCATGCAACAGAGATGAGATCGATGGCGCCACCCTGTCGTCACAATTAACAGCTTTCTTTTTTGCTTGTTCGAAACACGATCTTCCCACATCAGCAGATTCAGACTTTTTCCATCGGTTGTGGCGGGTTATTTTTAAGCAACGGGAGTATTTGTGTTTGTGTGTGTGTGTGTGTGTGTGTGTGTGTGTGTGTGTGTGTATAGAAAATGGAGGATTGGGAAGTGGGGTCGGGTATTAGTGCAAATAGTTCAAGGGATGGCTCAGTGGTCAGAGCACTCGCTTTCCCGCAGCCAATGTTAAGCAGCATCGAACGTGGTTGCCACTTGGATGGGTGACCGTTTGCGCGCCTTGGCTTCAGTAAAAGGTAAAGGAGTCCCATAACCTATAAGGTCGTAGGGGAGCGAGGCATCAGAGACCTCACTTCTCTAGGGCCAGCATATTGAGGGTGGTGCCCATCTCCTCTCCCTCTCTGCTTTACCTTCCCTGACCCTAAAGAGGGCAGGTACCCATTTACAGCTGGGTGAACAGGGGGAACTGTACTGAAGCCAAGGCGCGCAAACGGTCACCCATCCAACTGGTAACCACGCTCGACGCTGCTTAACTTGGCTGGGGAAAAGCGAGTGCTCCGAACACTTCAGTACAGTCCTCCAACTCACCAACAATAAATGAGTACCTGCCTCTTTAGGGTCAGGGAAGGTAAAGCAGCGAGGGAGAGGTCGAGGAGATGGGCGCCGCCCTCAATATGCTGGGCCCTTGAAAAGTTGAGATCTCTGACGCCTCGCTCCCCTTCGACCACATAGGTTATGGGACACCTTTACTTTATCTATTTCTCTCTCTCTCTCTCTCTCTCTCTCTCTCTCTCTCTCTCTCTCCTCTCTCTCTCTCTCTCTCTCTATATATATATATATATATATATATATATATATATATATATTCTTGGAAAAACAAAGCGTTTTCATTTATCCTACGCCTTCACACGCAACCATTTACAGTTAATTGCGTTGGTGTTGGGTTTTTTTACAAATTTAAATATATACACAAACATGTATTATACATGATTTGATACATGAATATAATGCGTTCTTTAATCAAGCAAAAAAAATCTACAAACAAAATAGCTCAAGGGCAACTCGAGTCGTGCTTTTAGATTGCCATGTGATCAAGCGCCCGACAATGTAAAACCTGATAATTATATCCCGCCTCCTCTCGATCATCGATACCTCTCCATTACATGCAGGCTTCTTTGGCATCTAGGAAGCGTGCACTGCTAGCATAGTTCTAGATAGGTTTATTATTCATCTATTTATTTAAATTCTATTTCATCTTATTATTACCGTTTCGCGGACAATGGGATAAGCGCCCGTGTGCTTTTCTTGTTTAAACTAACATCCAGTCCCCGTGTGTATATGGTTTTGTAAATTTTGTCATCCGTTCACATCGGCCCATGATGGCCTACTCTTCCGAAGAGTGGAATAGACTTTAACATGTATGCAATATGGTCTGCGTGCCTTGGCTCATGGGACCTGGGCTTATAGTCTTATGGAAGGACTTTTGGGGGAAAGGTTTTCCGCGCGCACGCGTGCGTGTGTGTGTGTGTGTGTGTGTTGGTGTGTGTGTGTGTGTGTGTGTGTGTGTGTGTGTGTGTGTGTGTGTTGTGTGTGCGTGTGTGTGTTTCTTGTCACTTTCTTTCCTTTAACTCCCTGAGGAGTCGAAGGGACATGGAACTGAATTTTTCAGGCCGAGTATCTTGGGCAAGTTGAACCTGGCGGAGCCCATCCCTCTCCAGGTACATTGTGCATGCTGGGTCTGTTAAAATATTTCCGAAACGCACCAAACGTTGACATGGATTATAGGATCTTTAATGTGCAAAGACACTTGCTCAGCATCACGAGAAGAAAGGCTGCAGCTCAGGCTGACAGACCAGCATCAAGACTTTCATCTGTGCCCTCTACCATAGGGACTGTCATTCCCGTGTCGGACTTTACCAGAGTAAACACCTAGAGCGCAATTCCATAGCCTTCCGGGACTGACGGCTGCCAATGTAACTCGAGTTTATACACAAAATGAATTCAAGCACTGGCAGGCCTGCACCTTCAGTTGACCCAGAAAATCGGGGAAAAAGAGCCCTCTCGCTTACTTCATCACACGCTGCTGCCGAGATTCGAACTCACGCTATAACGGATTGACAGGGATGGAAGTCAAATGCTTTACCCAACTCGGGCATAACATCCAAACATTTTTTTTTTCCATTTTGTCTAAAGTTTCTTCCTTCTATCTTTCTGTCTTTCTTTCCCCTCTATATTTTGTGGCTTTGCAGATGTGGAGTGGCGTTTATGGAAGATCCAGCCCGCTCTGACACCTCCCTGACTAATGGAGTTGAAAGCGGAGCTAAAAATAGCTGGCTACCTTTTTTTTTTTTTTTGCCTAAGAGGTCGTTAAAAAGCCGTTACCTCGTTAACCCGGCGGCGATTGTCACTGGTTATTTTCGCTGGTGTTTGGGGGGGGGTTCCTCTTCTATTTCTATATGAAATTGACTGGTTTCTTCTTTGTTTTGTTTGAGAAATAAAAAGAGAGGTTGGGAGAGAGCGTCTGCTGGTACGAGGAAGTCTTTGTTAACTATGTTTGGGGGTGGGGTTTTTTGTTTGGTTTTTTTTTGGTTTTTTTTAATTATTCCCTCTCACTTGTCTGGCAATCGTGTGTGCGAGCGTGTTGTTGCCGGTGTTCGCGTTTTCTTACCTTTTCCTGAAATTGGGGAGCTATTTTTTGCTTCCACACGTTGTTCCTGAAAGGTGCCTTCTGGTGCAAACAATCACGATTCTATCTTTCACTAGATTTCAAGACGCGTGTGTGTGTGTGTGCGTGCGTTTGTGTGTGTGTGCGTGTGGTGTGTGTGTGTGTGTGTGTGTGTGTGTGTGTGTGTGTGTGTGTGTGTGTGTGTGTGTGTGTGTGCGAGCGCGCGTGCAAAATGTTATAGTCTCAGACATGCTGGGAAATGGAGTCGAAACGGTGCCACTGCAGGAAAAATGTCTCCCGTTTGGACCCGAAACTTTTTCTCCATCCATTAGATCATGAGTGGTGGTCTGGGCGCTAGTCTTTCGGATGAGACGATAAACCGAGGTTCCGTATGTTGCACATAATTATTTAGCGCACGTAAAAGAACCCACGGCAACAAGAGAATTGTCCCTGGCAAAATTATGTAGAAAAAAGCCACTCTGATAGGGAAACAAATACTGTTGCAGACAGGAAAAGAAAAAAAAATGGGTGGCGCTGCTCTTGTGGCGACGTGCTCTCCCCGGGGAGAGCAGCCCGAATTTCACGCAGAGGAATCTGTGTGACTTAAAGTGGTATAAATAAATAAATAAATATAAATAAATGATCCAAATCCGTGTCCTCGGCTGATTCAGATCACAGGTTTGATTCTCTAACCACCGCAATTCAAATTTTTACGAGGTGACAGCCCTGATAAGGCCTCTGTGGTCGGCGGGGCTATAAACGACAGGATTGGATTGGATTGGATTGGAATCACTGAGCTCTTTCACCCCCAATGAGTATCAGTAACAAGAAAATTAAAGGTGTCCCATAACCTATGCGGTCTATAGGGAGCGAGGCATCAGAAACCTCAGCTTCTCTAGGGGGCCAGTATATTGAGGGCGGCGCCCATCTCCTCTCCCTCCCTGACCCTAAAGAGTGCATGTACCCAATGACAGCTGGGTGAACTGGGGGACTGTAGTGAAGTTAAGGCGGATGAGTGGTCACCCATCTGCGAAGCAGCCACGTTCAACGCTGCCTAACCTTAGCTTTATATATTCTTTTATATCGAGGATAATGGAATAGGGGGACGGGATAGCTCAGTGGTCGGAGCACTCGCTTTCCCCCAGCCAAGTTAAGCAGCGTCGAGCGTGGTTACCACTTGGATGGGTGACAGTTTGCGTGCCTTGGCTTCAGTACAGTTTCCCCTGTTCACCCAGCTGTAAATGGGTACCTGCCCTCTTTAGGGTCAGGGAAGGTAAAGCAGCGAGGGAGAGGAGATGGGCGCCGCCCTCAATATGCTGGCCCTAGAGAAGTGAGGTCTCTGACGCCTCGCTCCCCTACGATCTTAAATGTTATGGGACTCCTTTACCCTTTT
>CM054139.1:16325472-16327972 GCA_028751875.1 Rapana venosa | reverse complement strand
TCTTCTCTCTCTCCACTCTCTGTCTTCTGTCTGTCTTCTGTCTCTCGTCTGTCTCTCTCTCTCTCTCTCCTCTCTCTCTCTCTCTCTCCTCTCTCTCTCTCTCTCTCTCTCTCTCTCTCTCTCTCTCTCTCTCTGCTTTCGTTTACACAGAGCCTAGAATAGGACAGATCAGAACAAAATCCTCAACCTGTAATCCCATCCTATCATCAATACCCGGTCTTCAACGCAATGGAGGTAATGACTTGGGGTGGGGGTGTTGGGGCTGTTATAGCAATAAATGCATAGGGATGGCAAAGCAGATCTATAGGCAGTGTGCGTTCACAGAGGCTCATTACTTAACCGTCCGTAAAGTTTACTTTGAACATATACCCGATGGATGTAGAGGAGGATGAGGTGAGGGTGGTGGTGGTGGTGGTGTAATGTGTGTGTGTGTGTGTGGGGGGGGGGGGGGGGGGTAGGGGGTGGGGGGGTGGAGTGGATGGGGTGGGGGTGGAGTGGGGGTGGGGTGGGGGTGGAGTGTGGGGGGTTTGGAGTGGGTTGGGGGTGGTGTGTGAGTGGGATGGTGGGTGGGTGGATGGTTGGAGGGAGGTGGGTTTTGTTTATTTTAGTTATTTTTTATTTTATTTATCCTTTTATATCGAGGATAATGGAATAAGCGCTCATGTGCTTTTTTTACATCCAGTCCCCGTGTGTATGCGGTTTTGTAAATTTTGTCATCTGTTTCCACCGGCACACAATGGCCTACTCTTCCGAAAAGCGGAACAGGTTTAATTTTAACGTGTGCGCAAGATGTTCTGCAATGCATTCGAACACGGGGCCTCGGTTTATAGTTTCATCCGAAGGATGAGGTGAGGTGGTGGTGGTGGTGGTGGTGTGTGTGTGGGGGGGGGGGGGCTAGGGGGGAGATGTAGGGTGGATTTGAGGTTTGATGGGGGTTGGTGTGGGTTGGTGTGTGAGTGGGATGGTGGGTGGATGGTATGGAGGGAGGTGGGGTTTTGTGTGGTGTGTGGTGGTGGTGGTGGTGGTGGTGGTGTGTGTGTGTGTGTGTGTCCGCGCGCGCGCGCGGCGTATGTGTGTGTGTTTGTGTGTGCGTGATGGGAACACGTTATGACAGTGTGTGTGCGTATGAGTGTGCGTGCGCGGTCACGCGCGCGTGCGCGTTTACAATAGTATTTTCATGTTAGGTTTTTGTTTTCACGTGCGATTTAACCTCGTTATCTTTAATTAACAAGAGCTGCAGGGGCATCAATTGTAGAAGCAGCAGCAACAACAGCAGCAGCAGCAACAACTGCAGCAGCAACAACAACAGCAACAGCAGCAACAACAGCAGCAGCAGCAGCAGCAGCAGCAGCAGCTACAACAACAGCAACAGCAACAGCAGCAACAACAGCAGCAGCAGAACATAATCAGTATCAGTACAACAGTAATTATAGATACACTGCAGCAGCATACTACACTATACAGTATACATACGAACTACGACTATTAGTAAGGGACTGCTACTACTACGACTACGACTACTACTACGACTCTACTACTACTACTACTACTACTACTACTACTACTACTACTACTTACTAACTACTGACTGCTACTGCTGCTGCTAGCTACTACTACTGCTTACGTAGGCTGCTGCTACTACTACTACTACTACAATTCTCCTCCTCTTACTACTAACACCACCACCAATAGCAGGATAGGCTAAGAATAGTACATTTCGTGATTTTGAAATTATACATTAACACACTGCGGGATGCTAGCTACTACGTAGTATATATACTATCTACTACTCTACTATATAACATACTAGCAGCACTCCTTCACAAGTTACACTCACTGAAATGTACCTTCGCGCCTCTTATACATTCGCCAGTCACCAGCAAATGACCTGCTTTAGGGTCAGGAAAGTAAACACGAAAAATGCGCGCCTAATATTATGAAATTATTTACAGTCTCACACGACTAAGGAATGGATTCTATATTATTAACTATATATATATTATATATATATATATATATATATATATATATATATATATATATATATATATATATATATATATGTGATATGTAGAGGAGAGTGTTCAGCTTGGTATAATAAAAACAAAAATGTACTTCTCAAGTTGCTAAGTACCAGATCAAGAAAGCAGCTCAGGAAAAAAAACCCAAAACGAAATCAATGTTGAAAAGAGGGCAAGCCCTCCAGCAGGTATGAATTTGGCAATGGAAAACGACAAGAGTACAGCTGTCTCACGTACGATAAACTGGTATTAGAAATAGCGGAATTTATTGGAAAGAAAAAAGTGCAGATATAAGTTTAGAGAAGTTTCGGGTTTTTCTGTGTGGAAGGAATCTTGGTTCACTATTCCAGGTGCAGATCATACAGTAAGATTAACTGCACTGTAGTTTTCTCTTAAAATACTTGAGACAGAAACAGAAAGCAAGATAGACCATTAGCAATAGGGGCATCAGCAATAACGACAACAACACGACAAGAAGA
>CM054139.1:16312972-16320472 GCA_028751875.1 Rapana venosa | reverse complement strand
GAACTGGGGGATGAAACCTGTGTTTAAAAGAGCAAACTACAACAAAAGTTACAACTGATCGCTTAACAATATAATAATAATAATAATAATAATAATAATAATAATAATAATAATAATAATAATAATAATAATAAATGGAATTTATATAGCGCTATATCTTGCAAAAACAAATCAAAGCGCTTGCATCCATCCTACTCTAACATATGCAACAAGTTACAATATCACCACCACAACATGATTGAATCCTTCTCTCGTCACAACAGAAAATAATAATCTAACTCCTATGTTTATTTTGCTATACATTATGAAAAAATCCACATAGCATCAGTTGCAATTCCCTTAAAACTGAGAGGTTTGTTTTATATTTTGATGGTTAGGTACAACAAGGGATTCTTTCAAACCGTTTTTTTTTTTTCTGTGAGCGCTTCCAACATCTCCCTCAACAATTCCTTAGAGTATAGTACAAGTAAAGCCAATGAATGAATTCTGCTTCACGACTTTGCTCTGCCTGACTCTTCTTCTTTTTTTCCTGACTGATGTCATTGATACAAAGTTATGCCTTTAATGACGAGGCAGAAAAATATGTTTGGTTTGTTTTTTAAATAGATCTTCAATGGAACAGCAGTTCGGAACAATTATTTCCAACCTTTTCCCCCCAAAGATCTTGACAGCAAAGACGATGGTTGATTCTTGCATGCAGGGGAAGGGAGGGAGGAGGTCAGGTCAGGTGGGTGTAATTTTGGCATCCACAGGCTATGATTAAAGGAATTAAAGGATTCTCCGGTTCATTTTCTTGTCATTCCTGCCAAAGTCAATTATCATCAGAGGTGGCAGATACCCGGAAGGTGGTATCATTTGTGTCGGGTGTGTTTGACGTTGCATTGAGGGAATTATCTATTTATTTATTTATTTATTCATTTATTCGTTCGTTCATTTATTCATTTATTTAGTCTTCTATTTCGAGGATGATGGAATAAGCACTCGTGTGGCTTCTTTCATGAAGTCCACGTGTGTATGCACTTTTGTAAATGTTGTCATCCGTTCCCACCGGCACAACAATGGCCTACTCTTACGAAAACCGGAACGGGTTTGAACGTGTGCGCAAGATGTTCTGCGTGCGTTCGCACACGGGACCTCGGTTTATAGCCTCATCGAAAGGACTTTTGGGGGAGTGGAGTCGGCCTTGATGATAATAATAATCATAATCATAATCATCATCATAATAATAATAACAATAATGATAATAAATGGAATTCATATAGCGCTATGTCTTGCAAAAAAAAAATCAAATGTTAAGATGTTAAGAATCGAACTCGGGGTCAGCAGATCACGAGCGCATCACGCTAGCCGCCAAGCTCTCCCGTCCCCCCCCCCCCCCTCCTCCCCTTCCCCCCGTCCACCTCCATTAGAAGTGACATGATCTTAGGGAAAAGAGACGAGCAAAAGACGATGAAGGATAAGACAAAACACGGTGACGTGGGGGACAAAGCGGTAGGGAAAGGGTAAACGGTGCAGTGGACAATGAGTGCCGAAGCAGACGTTCACAGAAAACTGGGCACTGGCTCCGGGAGTCCACGCTCGCAGACTACACTCAACAATTTTCTTTTAATATTCTATTTTTAAAAATTCTTTTATATCGAGGATAATGGAATAAGCGCTTGTGTGTTTTGCTACATCCAGTCCCCGTGTGTATGCAGTTTTGTGAATTTTTTCATCTATTCCCACCGGCACACAGTGACCTACTCTTACGAAAAGCGGAACAGGATTTAACGTGTGCGCAAGATGTTCTGCGTGCGTTCGCACACGGGGCCTCGGTTTATAGTCTCATCCGAAGGACTTTTTGGGGAGAGTGGAGTCGGCACTGATGTTAACTCCAGGGGAAAATATCCCCTTGAACGGGAATTGAACCCGGTAAGGCAAGGAGACAGAGACACGACAAGAAGGGGTGGAGGGAGGGAGAGAGGGGGAGAGAGAGAGGGAGGGAGGGAGAGAGGGAGGGAGGGGGAGGGAGAGAAGGGGGGGGGGGTTGGATGGATGGATGGAGAGAGAGAGAGTCAGAGAGAGAGACCGAGACCGAGAGACAGAGAGAGACAGTTAGGCAGGCAGGCAGACAGAGACACAGAGAGAGACGGAGACACAGAGAGAGGAAGGGACAGAGACAGACAGAGGGAGAGAGGCAGACAGGCAGGCAGACAGACAGACAGACACAGGCAGACAGATAGACAAACACAGAAAGATTGGGTTGGGAGGAGGGGGGCAAGCAGGCAGAAAGACACAGAGAGAGAGAGAGAGGTAGCGAGGGAGAGAGGTAGAGAGAGAGGGAGAGAAGAGGAAGAGAGGTAAGAGAGAGAGAGGTAGAGAGAGAGGGAGAGAGAGAGGGGAAGAGAGGTAGAGAGAGAGGGAGAGAAAGGTAGAGAGAGGGAGAGAGAGGTAGAGAGAGAGGTAGCGAGGGAGAGAGGTAGAGAGAGAGAGGGAGAGAAAGGTAGAGAAGGGAGAGAGAGGTAGAGAGAGAGGTAGCGAGGGAGAGAGGTAGAGAGAGAGAGAGGTAGAGAGAGAGGAGAGAGAGAGGGAGAGAGAGGAAGAGAGGTAGAGAGAGAGGGAGAGAAAGGTAGAGAGAGGGAGATAGAGGTAGAAGAGAGAGTAGCGAGGGAGGAGGTAGAGAGAGAGGGAGAGAGAGGAAGAGAGAGAGAGGGAGAGAGAGAGGGAGGAGAGAGAGAGAGAGGGAGAGAGAGAGAGGTAGAGAGAGAGCAAGTGGACTCCAGAATTCATCCACGGAGTCGATTTTCTCTGTCCTGGGCTAGGGCTCGGCCGAACTTGGCTGACCCCTGTCCAAGTGGGACATCTGACCACCACTGCTAGCTCGGCCTGTTAGGGACAGGGTCATTTTGTTTGTTGTTCTTTTTTCTCTCTCCTCCAGACGGTTGTTCAGTTTGGATTTAATCTGGTCATTGTTCATCTATTTATGTATATGTCTATTCTAAGCCTTTTCTTTTCGTCTAAATGTCGCTGCCGTTCTATCGGAGTTAAGGTTTGCGTGTGATGGGTTGTTTAGATTTCTTGTTCTTCTTGTTCTTTTAGTTGTTGTTCTTGTTTTGTTGTTTGTTGTCGTTCTTCTTCTCTTTTCTCTTCTGCTGCTGCTGTTGCTGCTGCTGCTTGCTGCTGCTGCTGCTTATTCTTCTTCTTCTGTCTTCTCCTCCTCCTCCTTCTATTTCATTCTTCTTCTTCTTCCTTCTTCTTCTGTCTTCTCCTGCCTCCTCCTTCTATTTCTTCTTCTTCTGTCTTCTTCTTCTGTCTTTCTTCTTCTTCTGTCTTCTTCTTCTTCCTGTCTTCTTCTTCTTCTTCTTCTTCTTCTTCTTCTTCGTTTTCTTCTTCTGTCTTCCTTCTTGTTCTTCTTGTCTTGTTCTTGTTCTTGTTCTTGTTGTTCTTCTTCTTCTTCTCCTCCTTCTCCTTCTCCTCCTCCTCCTCCTCCTCCTCCTCCTCCGCCTCCTCCTCCTCCTCCTCCTCCTCCTTCTTCTCTTCTGTCTCCTCCTCCTCCTCCTCATCCTCATCCTTCTTCTTCTTCTGTTTCCTCTCTCCTCCTCCTCCTCCTCCTTCTTCTTCTGCTTCTTCTTCTTCTTCTCCTCCTCCTCCTCCTCCTCATCCTCCTCCTCCTTCTCCTCCTCCTCCTCCTCCTCCTCCTCCTTCTTCTCTTCTGTCTCCTCCTCCTCCTCCTCCTCCTCATCCTCATCCTTCTTCTTCTTCTGTTTCCTCCTCCTCCTCCTTCTTCTCTTCTATCTCCTCCTTCTCCTCATCCTTCTTCTTCTGTCTCCTCCTCCTCCTCCTCCTCCGCCTCCTCCTCCTCCTCCTTCTTCTTCCTTCTTCTTCTTCTTCTTGTTCTTGTTCTTCTTGTTCTTGTTTCTTCTTGTTCTTCTTCTTCTTCTTCGTTTTCTTCTTCTGTCTTCCTTCTTGTTCCTTCTTGTTCTTGTTCTTGTTCTTCTCTTCTTCTTCTTTCTTCTTCTCCTCCTTCTCCTCTCCCCTCTCTCCTCCTCCCTCCTCCTCCTCCTCCTCCGCCTCCTCCTCCTCCTCCTCCTCCTCCTCCTCCTTCTTCTTCTCTTCTGTCTCCTCCTCCTCCTCCTCATCCTCATCCTTCTTCTTCTTCTGTTTCCTCCTCCTCCTCCTCCTCCCCCTTCTTCTTCTGCTTCTTCTTCTTCTTCTCCTCCTCCTCCTCCTCCGCCTCCTCCTCCTCCTTCTCCTCCTCCTCCTCCTCCTCCTCCTTCTTCTCTTCTGTCTCCTCCTCCTCCTCCTCCTCCTCCTCCGCCTCCATCCTCCTCCTTCCTTCTTCTTCTCTCTTCTTCTTGTTCTTGTTCTTCTTGTTCTTGTTCTTCTTGTTCTTCTTCTTCTTCTTCTGAGCGTCCATGATAGCATGCATTATGTTCTGAACATTTCGAAACGCTTTACATTGCGCAATGTCATAGTTGTATTGATGAGACATGGCATGTGCGTATACACCACACTACAATGAACGCATAGACACACGCATAGACAGAATATAGTGATCGGACATCAGACACACGCGCGTGGACATACTACATAAATCACATGAATTTCATGAAAAAATTATTCTATAGAGATTACACTTGTTCTAAACATGCTCACTCTCCTCCACTCCACCTCCTCCTTCTCCTCTTCCCTCCTGTTGCCACTTGTCTGCATGCATACCGTAGTGTACAGATTTATACACCCGTGTCTCTCTTCTCTTCTTCCCTAACTCCCCTGAGGATTTGTCAGGGACACAGCACATCATTGTTCAGCTCCGTCCCTGTCTCTTGGGCAAGTTAAACCTGTCAGAGCCTGTCTCTCTCTAGGTACATGGTACATACTCGGTACGTTCGTGTTTCCGTGACCACCGGAGCCAGGCTTGTAGATCTTCTGATACGTATACACACACAGTAAATCAAGGCACTAGCAGGTCTGTACGTCGCGCTGACCTGGAAGATCGTAAAAAAAAACCCTTTAGTTTACCAGGCGCCGAAGCCGAGATTCGAACCCATTACTTCATGATCCTCGTGGGATGGAAGTCAGAGGCTCTTAACCACTCAGCTCATGTGTGTATTGTTGCACGAGCTGTGTATGGAATGTACACGGGACATGTAGCAGCAGTACAAGTTCAGACAAGACAAGACACGACACGGCACACAACTTGAACTGAAATATCTGTATGACTTTCTGACTAGCTTACCCAAAACTGAAAGCAAGATGTAAGGAAATGTCAGTTTGAACATCATTAAAACTAAGTAAAATCATGTTTTGCTGTCAATTTAATGAAATTTAAAAAAACACTCTTGTGGAAGAGCGAATGACATAGGAAACCTAAATATTTGCAGCATCAGAGGCATACTATGATCTGTTTTTAGAAAGCTACCTGAAAATAAAGTCCCAAGTCTTGTACTTAATGATTTGTTTGATAGGAAACCAGTGCAGTTTTCAAAGTCTACACACACAAGAATAGGATTAACATGCATTACATATTATTAACTCACAAGATGAATATTTCATGTGTTGGATAGAAGGTCAGTAAGTTTTGTGGTGGATTTTTACTACAACCTTTATTAGCCATTATTTTTCTGTCCATTCCGGAAGTTTTGGATTTGTTTTGGAAAAAATGGGTTGGTTTTTTTTTCATGTTTTGCCTGCACATGTCTTTTATTTTCTCGCTCACTTTATTCGTTTATTTCTTCCTTTTGTCTCTTCTTATTTTTCCTGTTATCTGCCTATTTATTTCTTTCAGTTCTTTCAGTCTCTCGTCTTACGCTTTATTATATGTGCATTACTGTTTCATTGTTATCATTTTCCTTTCAATCTCTTCTTTTTTCTGTTTTCCTTTCTTTTCTTTTATTATTTTGTGTTTCTTTCCTTTCTTCCATCTTCTTTTCCTTCCTTCCGTCTTTCATTCTTTCCTTCCTTCCTTCCTTTCTTTCGTAACATTTTATCTTTCATGTATTTCCTTCCTTCCTACCTTCTTTCATTCTTTCCTTCCTCCCTTCCTTCTTTCGTAACATTTTATCTTTCATGTATTTCCTTCCTTCCTTCTTTCTTTCATTCCTTCCTTCCTTCCTTCTTTCGTAACATTTTATCTTTCATGTATTTCCTTCCGTCCTTCTTTCATTCTTTCCTTCCTTCCTTCCTTTCTTTCGTTACATTTTATCTTTCATGCATATGCTTCCTTTCTGCGGTCTAAAGGTTGTGGAGGCTATTCCCATGCGAGCCCTAAAACACTTCCAGTCTGTTGTGATTTCTCTCCCAGTACCACTTAACGTGGAATCGATGATTTTCCTCTAGACTGTCTTCATTTTTCTCTCTTCTTCTTTTTTCTTTCTGGCTGCTTTTCTCCCTTGCGCTTCCCCCCCCCCCCCCCCCCCCCCCCCCCCCCTTTCTTTCGTCCTTTTTTTTTCTTCTTCCTAAATTTCATTGTTTCTTTTTAGCTTTCTTTGGCTAGTTGTTTGTGCCTGTTTGTCTTTTCTTCCTATGCTTTCAGTATTTTTAAAAAAAAATCTCTTTTATCTTTCTCCCTTGGCTCTATTGGTTTCTTTCTTACAGCTTAAGTCTTTTAATTCTCATTCACTCTTTATTTTATTGTTTTCAACTTTTCTTCTGTTATTTTTCTCTCTTTTCTTTCTTTCTTTCTATCTCTCTCTCTCCTCTCTTCTCTCTCTCCTCTCTCTCTCCTCTCTCTCGCTCTCTTTTGTTTCCTCCTCCTTTCCTTCCCTCCTTCCTTTTTCTTCTATCTTTCATTATTTCATTTCTTTTTCTTCCTTTATGTTCTTCTTTTCTTTCCTTCTTTCTTCCTTTCTTCCCTTTTCCTCTTTCTTTTCTTCTTTCATTTCTTATTTTCCCTTTCTTCCCTTTTCTTCCTTCTTGTATTCTTTCTTTCTTTCTTTCTTCTTCCCTCCTTCCTTCCTTCCTTTGTTTTCCTTCTTTCCTTCCATTCTTCCTTTCATTCATTCTTTCTTTCCTTTCCTTCTATGCAAAAGGTTCTGAAGGTTATTTATTCCCACGTGAGTCCTAAAACGCTTTCAGTCTGTTGACTCTGCACCCAGTGCCAGCTGAGGTGTGAATCGATGCTGACGTGCTGTACTGTACTGTACTGTCCTGTCTGTACTGTCCTGTCTGTACTGTCCTGTCTGTACTGTACTGTACTGTACTGTACTGTACTGTACTGTACTATACTGACTGTCTGTCTCTGTCTGACTGACTGTGACACTCTCACTGGATCCACACTGGGAACGGGTGAGCTGAGACACCCCAGTTTATTGAAACCTGTCACCGTAAACTGAATAAATTATGGCTACTGGCCTTTTCTGCTTCACCGAAGAGACTATGGGGTTTTATCTTCTTCTGAATACTGCTCCAGTCTTGAGGGAGAACAATAAAGGGCAGGGCGGGCTGGGATGGTAGGGGGGATTGGGAGGAGGGTTCGTCATATTCTGTCTATAAAATTCCTTTTTTGTTGTTGCAAAAGCT
>CM054139.1:16280472-16305472 GCA_028751875.1 Rapana venosa | reverse complement strand
TTTTATTTCAATGCGTTCTCTCCTGAAAGTTTAAGAGTAAAAAATTTTTTTCTAAACGTTCTGTTCTTGGAAACTTATCATTGAAAAAGATTTACAGGAAAGGTGATTCCTGTTATGAAGGACCGATTTGATAGATTTTTTTTCATTTAGAAAGACTGAATTCATCTCGAGTTTCATACGAATACTTAGGAATCAATTGGATTTCATTTTCAAAAGACGCTTTCCTTCTCAAGTTCTGTACTGATACTTCAGGATCGATGGACTGTGTCACTGTTCTTCCCCTCTTTCAAACTGTCACCTCTCATCCAGTGCTAAGTGACACTTAAGTCGATATGGAAGTACAGCTCAGGCCTGTGTCTTTTGAATGCTGGTCACTAGAAAAAGGGGGTTAGTTAGTGGCTCCTATGCCAAGTTTGTGAAACCGGTCCCAGATCAACCATGTTTGGTTTGCTTGGCTGAGAATAAGTGTAAAACTTCAAGTGATTCAGTATGTGTGTGTGTGTGTGTGTGTGTGTGTGTGTGTGTGTGTGTGT
Source organism: Rapana venosa (assembly GCA_028751875.1). Classification (NCBI taxonomy): domain Eukaryota; kingdom Metazoa; phylum Mollusca; class Gastropoda; order Neogastropoda; family Muricidae; genus Rapana; species Rapana venosa. Next base: position 16,304,939 of record CM054139.1, on the reverse strand, counting down.
GTGTGTGTGTGTGTGTGTGTGTGTGTGTGCGTGCGCGTGAGTGTGTCTGTGTGTGTGGCTGTATCTGTGACTCTGTGTGTGTATTTGTCTGTCTGTGTTTGTCTTCATCAATGTGGTTGTGTCTGTATCTTTTTCTCTCTGTTTCTGTATTGAACACTAAGGTGGTGAGACCTCTTCAAGTTGATTCCCTCATGAACAGCTCCACACCCCTTCCAGACTATTCCCTCTCTCTCCCAAGTGCTAAGTAACGTAGACATTGATACACATGTGCGTTTACTTCTGACTCAGGACAGACAATTGCTGGGACATACACCAAGATTTTGAAACCTTTCATGATAAAAGTGATTACAGCTAGTTACTTTTCTGCTTTGCTGATTTTTTTCATTGTCTTTTTGCTGTTTCTGTTTTGACAAATTAGGTTACAAAATGTGATAGTGAGAGAGAGTGTGTGTGTGACTGTGTGTATGTGTGTGTGTTCTTCTAACATTTTGATTCGCTGCTTTTCCTCCTGAATGTATAACTTTTTAAGAATGACAAACCTTTTGCAAGTAAAAGTTCTGTTGCAATAGCTGCTAACTCCTCCCATAGAAGATGGTTTGCAGGCAGGATAACTAGTGTTAAGAAGATGGAGTGTACTATAAAAAAAAAGACTGTTTCATTCAGGCAGACAGTTTTCATCTAAAAGTTTTGGACTAATACCTCGGGATTGATTTGACATTCATCTGAAAAGACTGCTTTCATCTCAAGCTTCGTACCAATACTTCTGCGTTGATTAAATTTCGTTTCAAAAGACGCTTGTCTTCTCAAGCTCTGTACCGATACTACAGGATCGATGGACTGTGTCACTGTTCTTCCCCTCTTTCAAACTGTCACCTCTCATCCAGTGCTAAGTGACAGCTAAGTCGATGTGGAAGTACAGCTCAGGCCTGTGTCTTTTGAATGCTGGTCACTAGAAAAGGGGGTTAGTTAGTGGCTCATATGCCAAGTTTGTGAAACTGGTCCCAGATCGATCAGTCCGGTTTGATTTTCCTTGTGTTATGTGAGAACTGATTTTGAGTGTAGGGAGAGAGAGAGAGGGAGAGACAGAGACAGAGAGAGAGAGAGAGAGAGAGAGAGAGAGAGCCTAAGTGTGTGTGTGTGTGTGTGTGTGTGTGCTTTTTCTGTGCTTGATTTGGACATTTTAACTGTTTATTTGGTTTGTTTTTGGTTTTGTTATGTGTGTTATTGTTGTCTTGGAGAGACAGACAGACAGACAGACAGAGGGAGAGAGACTCTGTGTGTGTGTGTGTGTGTGTGTGCGTGTGTGTGTGTGTGTGTGTGTGTGTGTGTGTGTGTGTGTGTGTGTGTGTGTGTGTGTGTGCTGTTTCTGCGCTTGTTTTGGACATTTTAACTGTTTCTTTGCCTTGTTTTTGGTTTTGTTATGTGTGTTCTTGTTGTCTTGGTTTTTCTTTAGGGTTGGGATGTTTTGGGTTTTGTCTGTCTGGTTATCTGGCTGGTTGGCTGGCTGGCTGACTCTTTTGGATGGATGAATGGTTTTGTTTCCGTGTTTATTCTCTCTCTCTCTCTCTCTCTCTCTCCTCTCTCTCTCTCTCTCTCTCTCTCTCTCTCTCTCTCTCTCTCTCTCTCTCTCCTCTCTCTCTCTCTCTCTCTCTCTCTCTCTCGCGCGCGCGCGCGCGCTCTCGCTCTCGCTCTCTCTCTCTCTCTGTGCGCGCGCGCGCGTGTGTGAGTGTGTGTGTGCGCGCGCGCGAGCGAGCGTTAATGTGTGTGTTTGTGCGTGTATTCGGTTTGGGATATTCATGCAACCTACTCCCCCCCCCTCCCGAAATCAGAAGCTAAGTGATTTGATTTCAGTTGAGAAAGGATGAGTTTTGGAATAAGGGAAACACAAACAAAATGCATAAAGACAAAAAACCTCAATCAAACACTTCCACACAAAAACAAAATTTGCTGCAGTTTCTTTTGTCTTTCGCAAGAATGAATGTGTCTTCTATATCTGAATTCTCTTCAACGAAGACAATAATGGGACGTCGTGATATGTCCGGTAGGATTTTGAATGGACGTTTAATAGCATGCTTTCTTTTTTGGGTCTCACCCAGGGCTGTAAGTGATGTAGAAAGGGTTGTCTAGTGCAAACCCATTCATCCTCACTGGGAATAATGTTAGGAGGTTTTCCTTTTTTTAGGTTTTAAGACCTGCGATTGAAAATGATGCTTTATCGTCTGTTTATTGTGTGTTGAATTCTCGGTGGGGGTTGGGGGGGGGGGGATTGTGGGTTTTAAAAAAAATTATTATTGACATCTGAATTTTGGAATTTGTCTTTTTCGTGTTAATTGTGTGATAGAAAAAACATTTGAGAGAAATATTTATTGCTGTGTTTAGTAAGTTTCGCTACATGGGTGGGTGGGTAGGTGGGGGGAATTGGTGTTTGTGTGTGCGTGAACGATTGTGTCTGTTCGTTTTTGTCTGTCTGTATGCTCTTAAGTGCGTAAATGCATCCTTGGATTTGGGTTTGTTTATTGTTTATCGTGTCCTGCATTGTAGACTGTTTGATTGTCACTGATCACTCTTTTTGGCGATTTATTTTTCTTACAAAAGCAGTTACAGAAAAATCGATAGATCGTCTACTTTCCCCCGTGAGTTTGGGCAAACGATGTGGCTGAAGAGAGAGGTTATATGAAGTGCAGAGTAAAACCATTCTGTCCCTGCAAACTGTTTGAGGGAGATAATGTCAATGTGCTGCTCTCTCTCTCTCTCTCTCTCTCTCTCTCTCTCTCTCTCTCTCTCTCTCTCTCTCTTCTCTCTCTCTCTCTCTCTCTCTCTCTCTCTCTCTCTCTCCCTCCCTCCATCTCCCCCCCCCTCTCTCCTGTCCCCTCTCTATGTCTCGCTCTTTCTCTTCCTTTCTCTTTCTTTATTTATCTCCCATCTCCTCTCTGACTCTGCCTCTCTCTCCCCATCTCTCTACCCGGTCTCTTTCTCCTCTCTTTCTTTCTTTCTCTCTCTCCCTTCCCTCTCCCTTTCCCCTCCCTCCCTCCCTCTGTCTCTCTCTCTCTCTCTCTCTCTCTCTCTCTCTTCTCTCTCTCTCTCTCTCTCTCTCTCTCTCTCTCTCTCCCTCTCTCTCCCTCTCCCTCTCTCTCTCTCTCTTTTACTCCCTCTCTTGATGTAGTGTCATGCAGAAAGGCACAGGCCACACGACAGTTGGCTTGGTTCTTACACATTAATGTTTAGAGATAAGAAAAAATGGATGAAATGTCCCATCATGCCTCTAGACAGGTTTTAATGGAAATGTGAACATAACAATATACTTCCCTTTCTGCTATTAACAGATAACACGAACCCCTTAAAAACACCTCTGTGCCTGTATGTATTGTTTTCAATACAATATTTCTGTTTGTATTTTCTTTTTTTTCTTTTTTTTGGTATTTTATCTTTTATATCGAGGATAATGGGATAATAAGCACTTGTGTGTGGGTTTTTTTACATCCTGTCCCCGTGTGTATGCAGTTTTGTAAATCTTGTCATCCGTTCCCACTTTGTGACAGAGGCCATTGTGCCAAAAGTCCATTAAAAGTTCGAGTTTCAGTCGAGTTCGAGTTTTCTCTCTCTCTCTCTATCTCTCTCTCTCCCCGCCCTCTCTCTCCCTCCCTCCCTCCTTCCTTCCCCTCTCCTCCTCCTCCTCTCTCTCTCCCCCTCTCCCCCCTCTCTCTCTGTTCCTTTACTTCCCGCTTCTTTTCCTACTACTGCCCCTTCTCCTCCGTACCACTGTTCATTCTAGAGTACACAGACACACACAAAAAACCTCTTTCACAAAAAGAAAGCAATACCACAGCAGCAGCACTTCCTAGCCTATAGACCCAGAAATGACCGACCCCATTTTATCCCCTGGTCAGAAAGCTTCCGAAGCCAAATCTGAAGAGCACATGACTGCGTGGTAAGATGGACAGCAGTTCGGGATGCTGGCCAAAGCTGCTATCTTGTCCACAGAGCAGCCACAGCAGTAGGGACAGTGGCAGACTGGATGTGTGTGAGTTGTGTGTGTGTGTGTGGGTGGTGTGTGTGTGTGTTGTGTAGTGTGTGTGTGGTGTGGTGTGTAGTGTGGGTGTGGTGTGTGTGGTGGTGTGTGTGTGTGTGTTGTGTAGTGGTTGTTGTGTAGTGTGGGTGTGGTGTGTGTGTGGGTGTGGTGTTATGGGTGTGGTTGTGTGTGTGGTGAGTGTGGGTGTGGTGTGGTGTGTGTGTGGTGTGGGTGTGTGTGTGTGTTTGTGTAGTGTGGTGGGGTGTGTAGTGTGGGTGTGGTGGGTTGTGTTGTGTGTGTGTTTGTTGTGTAGTGTGGTGTGTGAGTGTGGTGTTGTGTGGTGTGGTGTGTGGGTGTAGGTGTGTGGTGTGTGTGGTGTGGTGTGATGTGTGTGTGTGTTGTGTAGTGTGTGTGTGTGTGTTGTGTAGTGTGTGTTGTGTGTGTAGTGTGTGTGTGTTGTGCAGTGTGGTGTTGTGTTATGTTGTGTGTATAGTGTGTGTACTGTGTGTATTGTGTGTGTTGTGCTATGTGTGTTGTGTAGTGTGTGTAGTGTGCGTGTGTGTTTGTGGTGTTGTGTATGTGTGTGTGTAGTGTGTGTGTGTTGTGTAGTGTGTGTGTGTTGGTAGTGTAGTGTGTGTTGTGTAGTGTGTGTGTGTGTAGTGTGTGTATGTGGTGTGTGTGTGTAGTGTGTGTGTGTTTGTTTGTGGTGTTGTGGTGTGGTTTGGTGTGTGTTGTGTGTTGTGCAGTGTGTGTGTGTGTTGTGTTATGTTGTGTTGTGTAGTGTGTGTTGTGTTGTGTTGTTGTGTAGTGTGTGTATGTGTGTTGGTTTGTGTATGTGTGTGTGTGTTGTGTAGTGTGTGTTTGTGTAGTGTGTTGTGTAGTGTGTGTGTGTAGTGTGTGTGTGTTGTGTATGTGTGTTGTGTTTGTGTGTGTGTGTAGCGTGTGTGTGTGTGTGTGTGGTGTGTGTGTGTGTGTGTGTGTGTGTGTGTAGCGTGTGTGCGTGTGGTGTAGTGTGTGTGTGTGTGTTGTGTTGTGTGGTGTGGTGGTGGTGTAGTGTAGTGTGGTGTGGTGTGGTGTGGTGTAGTGTGTGTGTTTGTTGTGTGGTGTGTGTGTAGTGTGTGGGGTGTGTGTGCGTTGTGTATGTGTGTGGTGTGTGTGTAGTGTGTGTGTGTAGTGTGTGTGTGTGTGTGTGTGTGTGTGTGTATGTGTGTGTGTGTGTGCGGTGTGTGTGTGTAGTGTGTTTGTGTTTGTGTGTGTGGTGTGTGTGTGTTGTGTTTGTGTGTGTGTGTGTGTGTGTGTGTGTGTGTGTGTGTGTGTGTGTGTGTGTGTGTGTGTTGTGTGTGTGTGTTGTGTGGGGTGTGTGTAATAGCTCTGTCAGTCTCGAGACATCTTGCAGGAGTTCAGTGTGGATGTGCAGGGGTGTATCTCTGTCTGTGTATGTTTCTCTGTGTGTCTGTCTCTATCGCTTCGTCACTCTTTTTGGATTTTCCTTTTTTCTCCTTTCTTGTTTGTGGGTTTGATTTGTAAGTGGTTTGAGGCCAGTATTAGGACTGGTCTATTGTGAATGGGTAGATCTTTCCCTTTTTCGTAAAATTCAATGGAGCTGATAGTGTATTTTCACCTTTTCTTTGCAGTTTCTACAAATATGTCTTCCTGTTATCTCCCTTGTCAAAGGGCCAAGTATGGCAATGACAATACAGTGTGACAGCGTTAAACTCTCTCTCTCTCTCTCTCTCTCTTCTCTCTCTCTCTCTCTCTCTCTCTCTCTCTCTCTCTCTCTCTCTCTCTCTCTCACTCTCTCTCTCCCTCTCCCTCTCCCTCCCCTCCTTCCCTCCCTCTAATCTCTCTCTCAACTCTAGTCTCATTGGGGAAGAGGGGGGGAGGGGTGGGAGGATGGAACGGAAAAGCCTGGTTAAGATCATTGCCCATTGTGATCTGCTGACCCGAGTTTGAATCCCGTTCAAGGGGATTTTTCCCCTGAAGTTAACATCGGTCCGACTCATAAGCGCTTATTCCATTATCCTCGATATAAAAAAATAAAATAATTTTTTTTTTTAAAGTCATTTGAATGAGACTATAAACCGAGGCCCCGTGTACGAACGCACGCAGAACATCTCGCGCACACGTTAAGACTTAATCCACTTTTCGGAAGAGTAGGCCATCGTGTGCCGGTGAGAACGGATGACAAAATTAACAAAAGTGCATACACACGGGGACGGGATGTAAAAACAAAAAAAGCACATGAATGCTTATTCCATTATCCTCGAGATAAAACATCAGGTAAATAAAATAAAAATGAAATCATCAGATATGAAAATCTTACTCCACGAAAGAAGCAACATCACTAGTAAGACATCTACGCTAGCAAGTAAAGGAGTCCCATAACCTATAAGGTCATAGGGGAGCGAGGCGTCAGAGACCTCACTTCTCTAGGGCCAGCATATTGAGGGCGGCGCCCATCTCCTCTCCCTCGCTGCTTTACCTTCCCTGACCCTAAAGAGGGCAGGTACCCATTTACAGCTGGGTGAACTGGGGGAACTGTACTGAAGCCAAGGTGCGCAAACGATCACCCCATCCCACTGGTAACCACGCTCGACGCTGCTTAACCTTGGCTGGGGGAAAGCGTGTGCTCCGACCACTGAGCTATCCCGTCCCCTTAGCTTGCAAGCTAGCAAGTATAGCTACAAAAAAATCTGACCCTTTCTGGATCCGTGTGGCCAAACGTTCCCAGAGCCAAGTCTATGGCTCCTCCAGCCCATGGCACTCTGGCACCAGCGGGGTTGTCTGCAAGAAGTCTGGCTGTCCATCACAGGGTGCTGGTGGAGAAGAGGCAGGGGTGTGAGAGCTGTGTGCAGAAAGTCTTGAGCCCCCTTGAGACGTCTTGAGAGGCTTCAGGGTTCTGTAGGGCTGCTGCTGAGCAGGCAGAGGGGAGGGATGTCGCCTTCGTTTTCTGCCTTTTTCTGTGAGATGTTCTGTTTTTGTTAGTGACAGCACAGGTGTGTGCGTGGGGGTGGGGTGGGGGGGGGGGAGTGGAGTGTTGTGGTGTGTGTGTGTGTTTGTGTGTGTTTGTGTTGTGTGTTTGTGGTGTGTGTGTGTGTGTGTGTGTGTAGTGTGCGTGCGTGTGTGTGTGTGTAGTGTGCGTGCGTGTGTGTGTGTGTAGTGTGTGTGTGTGTTGTGGTGTGTGTAAGATATGGTGCCTGTTGTGGTGTGTGTGCATGTGTGTGTTGTTTGTAGTATGTGTAGTATGTGTGTGTAGTGTGTGTTATGAGAGAGAAAGAAAGAGGGAGAGAAAGACAGACAGACAGACAGGCGGCCGGACGGATCGACGGAGAAAAATTGGTCAATTTTGCAAAAGTATTTCAGGATCTAGTTAACAGCACAGAATGTTTAGAAACTGTTTTCTGGAGAGAGAAAAAAAATGTGTCTTTTACTTTTTGCTTATCGGTGGAGTAGTTGCAGAGATGATGGCAGCCTTAGTTTTGTCCACTTTTTTTCCCTTCTCTTTTTGCCTGCTATAGTTATTGTTGTGGTTGCTTCCATACTTGTTGTGGTTGATGACGTTACCCCTGTCATCATCATCATCATCATAGAAATGATGGTGGTATTAGTGGTGGTTGTTGTTTTTGTTATTACAGCATTTTGTAAAAAGAAATGGGCGGTTTGCTGTTGGTGATGATTTTTTTAAAATTTGCTTCCTTGCTTGCTAGCTCGTGTTAGCTTTTCTTGTAATGTTTTCTTCTAATATTTGTTTAGTTGTGTCTCCGAAAGTGGTTGAAAAGAAGAATGGGTGGTTTGATGGTGTGGTGTGGGGGGAGGGGGGGTGGGGGCTGGGGAGGGTGATTGCTCGTTGATTATTCTGTGAACCTTTGCTTCGGCAGAAGAAATACTTTACCCAAACTGGCAGATAAAGGATGATGTGGTGAAGGTAGGGTGTCTTCCATGCGTTTTGTGTCCACTGATCAGCATTGCAAACACTGCTTAATGAATAAATACATGATTACGCCAATCGATGCATAAATGCATAAACAAATGAAGGAATAGGTGAGTGAATGATTAAAGGAGTTGAGGAATAAATTCAGAGAATTGACAAATGAGAAAATGTCATTAGGGACATAATGTGTTCAGAGACACAATTGCGCGGCTTAAACACATACACGCGCCCGCGCGCACACACACACACACACACACACACACACACACACATCCCACCACACACACACATAAACACACACACAAACACTCGCGCGCACGCACACATACACACGCACGTATGCGCGCACGCACACAAGTACATGCATATTCAAAAAACACACGCATGTACGCGCACGCGCACACACACATACACACACACTAACACACACACACACACATACATACACACATACACACACACACTCACTGTTACCCGTATCAAGATATAGTGAACATATGCTGTTGCTGAAAAGCCTAATCAGATTCCTCTACACGAAAAGTTTTATTTTTGCTACAAGCGCGATCCTAATCTGATATATATCTCCTGATCAAATCTGCAATGTTTCAACTGTTACATCGTTGTTGTTGTTTCGTGTCGTGGGATTTGTTGTTGATTCTTTGATTTTATGCGCGTGGTTTTAGTGTTTTCTGTCTTGTTCTATCGCTATGTAATAAACCAGTGAGATGGATATCACCCTGCTGGCAAAGTCACGAATAGTTGTAAAGGGCACCGCCGCGGGCAATAATTTTGGGGGTGCGTTTTCTCTGTTAGTTTCTTCCCCACAATTGTTTTAAGGAACTTTCTTCTTGCACTAACACCTTTGATAATCAAGGACTACTGAGGACGATGGCGTATCATCAGTTTCAACAAGACAGCAACACGAGGCACCAACTGCCTGCAGCACTAGGGTGGCGACAGATTGACATCAGACCTACATTAGTTGCAGTAGATAAAGGCTAAAGAAATATCTTTCCAACGTCAATTGATTGTGTTTCTATTCTCTCTGTTGCCTTCCTTCCTACCTGATTTATTACATATGTCTCTTTCTTTTTTCTTTTTTTAAACTCATTGTTTGTACGAATACTGTGTGCTTTACTCTCGTGGATATGCAGTTTGTTTTGTATTCTCTAAGGTACAAAGTCAATTCATTCTTTCTTTTATGGCGGAGTTAAAAGCTTCCCTACACCGTATGTCTTTTCCCAGTTCTTTTCTTTCTGATCTTTGGTTGAGAAAAATTCCTTCTCTCATCCTCAGATATCCCGCGATAAGTCCTTGGTAGTTGGGGGGCACTTATTTGATGATGTTTTGACATCCAGCTTTCCTACCACTCCCGCCGGTACTATGCTGGACGTTGAAGCTCCTTCCCACTCTTGGCAGTCCTTACTCTCTTATGTTGATTTTTCTTCTCATCGTTTTTTTCTTCTGCCCTTCCTCTCCCTCCTTGTACTTTTCCCCTGTAGTAGGACGGGTCTTGGCCAGTCCAGATTTTTGTTTTGGACGTCCCTTTTACCCCCCTTCTTTTGGTGGGTTTCTTTTCATTTGAAGTCGGGGAGCTCTTCATTTTGGCGTTTGGTGAAAAAATTTCTAGTTTTCACCCCCCATAATTTCATGTGTTTCTCTGAAATTGAACCCCCAAAGCACCTCAGGTCAAATTGCCTGTATCCTTTGGGTTCAATTTTTGTTTTTGGGGTTTAAATTTTTCAAATGCGTACACAAATGTGGACATGATCAGGGAACCCATTTTGCAAAAAACAAAATTTACCATCCGCAAAACTCCCCCCCCCCCCATTTTTTGTTTTTCCCTCTCAAAGGGTTTAAAAAAAAAACAAAAAAAAAAAAAGGGCCCAACCCTACAGCTATTCCCCCCCCAAATTTTGGGGTTGTTTTCCCCTTTGTTTTTAAATTTACCAACCATTTTTTTTCGACAATTCAAAATTGCCTGTACCTTTCCAAACACCACCCCCTTCACTTTCCCCATCAAATTGTAAAAAAACCCCAATTTTTTCCCTCCTCCCCCTTTTAAACCCAAAAAACCAACAAATCTTTGGGGCAAAACCCCAGGCCTTGAATCTTTACCATTCCCCCTTTTGCTTTGGGGACCCCCCAAAAAAGAAAAAAGGGACAAGGGAGTTTTTGGGGCAGAGAAAACCCCGACGGGGAAAGATGGATCGGTCCCGGGGTAAGGGGGACGGGGGGAAAAAGGGGGAATTTGGGCCCCGAAGCGGGGGTGGGGTTGGTGGGGGGGGGGAAAAGGGAAGGGGGGAGAGGGGAGGGGGAGGGGGGGAGAGAAAAGGGGGGAGAGGGGGAGGGGGGAGAGGGGGGGAGAGAGAGGGGGAAAAAGGGAAGGGGGGGAGAGAGAGAGGGGGGGGAAAATTTCAATACAAATTCTTTTTTTTTCGGGAAAATTTTTTAAGCACCATGTGCTTTTTTTACACCCCAGTCCCCGCCCGTTAGGGATAAATTTAATAATAAAAACCCCCCAATACTTATACAGCCCTCACAAAAAAAAACAAGGGGAAATAACCCTTTTCAAACAGCCCCCCCCCCCCCCCAACAACCCCCCCCCCCCCCCAAAGCAAGCAAATAAAAAAAAACCCAATAAAAAACCCACCCCCCCCCCCCCCCCCCAAAAAAACCTTTAAACCCAAAAAACAACAAAACAAACAAACAAAAGGGGGGGGAAAAAAACCAAAACCCAAACAAAGATATAAAAAAGAGAAAAAAAGCAGACAAAAACCCAAAAGGGGAACAAGAAAAAACCCAGACCCCAAAAAAAAAATAACAAAACCCAAAAATTAAAAACGTCAAAAAGAAAAAAAATTCTAAAATTTTGTCAAATGGTAAACTTATTTGGTTACACATAATTTAAATCAAATTAATTAACAAACAAGATCTTTCAAATAAAAAATTGAAATATTTCAATCAAAACCCTTTAAATTAGGGGGAAAAATCAAAAAATGAAAAATCAAATAAATTTAAAAAAACCCTTTTAAAACAAAAAAAAAGACCCACAAAACACCCCCCTTCCCAACACCCCACCCCCCCTTAAACCAAACAAAAACCCCCCAAAAAGTCCGGAAAAATGAAAAGCTGGCGCGCGCGGTGCAAAAAAACCCAAAACACACACAACACCCCCCATACCACACACTTCCCGCCGTATAGCCACGAAAGAACCACACCACACAAAAAACACTTTTCTCACACTTTCACACACACACACAAAATTTACAAAACACAAAAAAAACACACACACCCCACAACACACCACAAACACACCCCACACCCGGGAAATACATATCCATTCGAAAGACTTTTCCCCTCACATAAAAAGATAATAGACAAGGTCAAAATTTTTCCCAAATATCATAACCGTACATTTGTACAAAACAAAACCAGGAAATAAACTTTAAATTTGATTTTCAAGACGCAAGCCAAAAAAGCACCCGGGAAAAAGGGGCCCGCCCTAACACCCGCAAATTAAAACAATAAAAAAACACAGAACTCTTTTTTTTCCCGGGCCATCTCTGCACAAAAACGGGTGAAGGGGCGCCCCTTTTACTACTCATGCCCACACAAAAAACACACTTACACCACAATAACCCCCACAAAATATTCAGGGCATGCGCAATCCTATATACAAAATTAAATTAAAATTGAGACCAAAAAAAGTCCCCAAAGTGGGAAAAAATTGTCCACAAACATTGCAAATTTAAAATTCCCCCAACCATTCTCCCTTAAAAACCCAAAAAAACAACCCAAATTTCTTTTTAAAGGGGGGGAAAACTCAACATAGTTCTTTTGTTAAAAAAATCAAACAAGAAAGGGGCACCCCAACACACAAAACCACACATTAAAATTTAAAAGAAAGCTCACTAATGTCAAAAAAGGGAGAGAGAGGGGGTGAGAAGAGAGAGGGGAGAGGGGAATAGAGAGAGAGAGAGAGGGGAGGGGAAAAGGAGAGAGATAAATTTGGGGGGTATAGGGCCCCCGGGGGGAAATAAAATTTTAATTTGGGTTTCCCCAACAGATAAATTGTGGTTTTTTTTTTTTTATGCAAAAATTTGGATAAAAAAATGATTTTTTGAAGATTTTTAAATTTTGTTTGGGAGTTGTCTAAAGGGGAGTCGGGAAAGGGGTTCCCAGCACAGGGCCTGAGAAAAGGGAAAAGCTAGATTTGAACAAATCTATTTTTGGGTTTGGGGGAAAACAGGGTTTTTTGGGTTTTTTGGGAAATTTGGATTCATTGGGAACTTTTTTTTTTCAAGGATGGGGGAAAAATTTCCCTTCATTATTTTAAAAACCTTCTGATGCCTTTTTTTAAATTTTTATTTTTGGGTGTGGGGAAGAAAAATTTAAACCCGGGGGTTTTTTTCCCCAAAACTATAAGGTATCTTCTTCGAAGAACCATTTCAAAAGCACGTTTTTACAGCTTAAAAATGGGTTTCATAGTGTTTGCTTGCAAAACCCCAGGGGGGTTGAAGCATAATCTTTTTAGGATTGTATATAAGTTTAAAAGAATAGTCTTCTTAAATTTAAAAAGTCAAAAAAATTTTTGTTTTTAGTCATTTGGTATACTCTTTGAAAATGTTTTGCACAAAAGGGATATGTGTTGGTACCACTGAGTTTTTTCTCAATTGTTACCCCTAGAACTTTGGGGTGAGAGGCTTTTTCCCTTTTTTTTCCTTTTCAATAGGGTTGGAGAAAATTTTTTTGATAGATTTTGTCGCTTTTGTTGGGGGATAAGCATGCATTTTTTTTTTTGGGGGGGTGAAATAGACATTTTAAATTTGGGTTGAAATCCATTTGAAAAAGGAAACCAGTGCTTTTTTGGCAATTTTCTTTGAAAAGAGAGTTAATGTAAATTTGGGCTTGTAGTAGGGTTTGTGTCGCAGAAAAAAGTTCGTTTTTAGATTGATATGGAGGGGGAAGCCTTTTATTTAAAAAAAAGAAAATTTGGGCCCAAAAATTGGATCCCTGTGGTACTCCATAAAAGGGGTTTTTTTTTGTGGAGGTGGCCCGTAGCTATTGAAAACTTTGTTGCCTTTTTGGAAGATAAAAGAAAGAAGTTCAAGAGAAATTTGTAGAGAGATTATAAAAGCCCAACCCTTTTTAATGAGAATTCTTTTCGGCCAATTGTTTTAATGTTTTTTTAAAATTTCACAAAAAATTTACTCCAAAAAATTTTAAATTGCCCTTAATTTTTGACACCCAATTTGGTCTAAAAGACTAGTTAATGCCGTAGGCAGGGATTTTTTTTCAAAATTTCCAACTGTTTTTGGGTGAAGAAAAGTTGTTAATATCTATATGATGGACAAATTGGTGTTTTTTAAAATTTTTTTCCCAAGGGGTTTTTTGAAAGGTAAGAAAAAAATTTGAGTTTGGCCCTTTTAATTTGGGGAAACAGAAGTGTCTCCAGACTTGGGGATCGAATCACCAAAACATTTTTGAAGGCGTTGGGGAAATAGTTTTATAAGAAAAGGTTTTGATATTTTCCAAAAGGGGTCTGTAATAACTGGACCTGGGATTTTCGTATTCTGATCTTTTCCCATCGGGACCCGCGTACTTGTTTGTTTGGGTGGGGGTCAGGTAATCGAAAGACCCAAAAAACAGGTATAAAAGGTATTTGGAGTTTTGATGGAATACCTTTTTTTGGGGCAGAATTTTTTTTTTAGTTCATTGGATAAATTGGATTTCGATTTAAAAATTTTTTAATTATGTTACAAAAATTTTAAATGAATTGATTTTTTAATTTTTTCAGCAGAAATATTTTTTAAAATTACGTTAAAATTGGGAAAAGAAAATTGATTTTTGTTTTTTGGGTTTGATTGCCTTCCATACAGTCTTTAAAATTTTTTTGGATAAATAGATCGGGAAATTTTTCCCTTTTTCTTGCCGTTTTTTGGGGAATTTATGGCATTTTTTAAATTTTTTTTGCCTCCTATAATATTTATGTTCTTTTAAAAATCCTAAGATAGCATGCTTCTTCTAGTTTTCCCTTTTTAAACCAAAGGGGGTTTGCGGACAAAGGTTTTATCCCTTTTGGTTTTTAATGGGGAAAGTTTTGTTTTAAATTTCCCGTAAAAACTTTTAAACCAGAACTCAATGGCCAGGTCTGGATCAGTAATATTAATGTTTCCGAGAGCATGGGAAAATGTTAACTCTAGTAAAAAACGCTCATTAAATTTTGCAAAAGAGCGATTGGGTTTTAGTTTTTTTGGCCCGGTTTAGGAAATTTTTTTTCCCTTTTTTTTTTCCCTGTGGTTCAGAAAGGGTAGGGGTCGCTACAGTTTTGTACAGGTAGGCACAATTTTTTATGAGTTTTTTTGGGTTTTGGGTACATAGATGTGATCAATGTTGTGGTTTTGAATTTGATGTGGGTCTTGTTTGGGGGAAGTTACTAATTGGGAAAAATTGAATTATTTTTTAACTTTTGGGGCCATTTTGTTTTTCTTTTGCTAGGTCAAAATTAAAAATTCCCCCTAGTAAGATAATTTCCCTAGATTTAATAGGACTTGTTATCATGGAGTAAAAAATTTTCTATCCAATTTTTTTTTTTCGTTGGGTTTTTGTGCAAAACCCCTTTTTAAAAAGGCGCTGCCCCATTTTTTTAGCTCCCTTCCCATCCAAATGGGTTTTAATTCATAAAGTTCAAGATGGGAAAAAACGTTTGAACGTTACAGAAATCACTAATATAGATTAAAGGGGACCGTTTTTTGGGGGTTTTTCGGATCTTTTCCATGAAATTTTTATCCTGGAATTGGGGAAAATTTTAGTGTTGGTTTGTGTTCTGAAGCTTGAATCGGGAAAGGGCCCAGTATAAGAAAAAGGTTTTCCTTTGGGTTTTTGTTTAGTCTTGTTTATCTTCGTTTTATTGACTTGCATGGTTTAAAATTTTGGTGCCCAAAATTTGTAGCCTCCTTTGGGGGGCCCTTTAATTTTTTGTCTTGAATACCCCTATTAAAATTGTTTGTTTTTAAAAGTTTTAATGTGTTTTCAAGAATGGGGTTTAAGATAAAGGGAAAAAAAGGAGCAAAGGAATAAAATAAAAAAGGAGGGGGAAGTTTAATACTTTATAGGGGGATAGTGGTGGAAGGGGAAGAGAGGAGGGAAAAACAATTCCACTTGTTGCACACAATGTTTATATAACCAATCAGTCCCGACTTTGTCTGACGAGAAAAAAAAAAAAAAATAAAATAAAAAAAAAAAATAAAAAAAAATAAAAAAAACTACAGGGGGCGTGGGGTTTGGTTTTCCCCCAGAGAGAAAGGGGAGATATTTTAAAAGGAAAACAAACAAAACCAAAAAAACACCAAAAAAAAACAAAAAAAACCCCAAAAAGACAACAACAAAAAAAACCCAGCAAACAAAAAAAATCAACAAAGAACCAAATCACCCCAAAAGCGAGGGAGACAATACGTAAAGCACCTGTAAATAAAAGATGCCAGAATA
Organism: Rapana venosa; assembly: GCA_028751875.1. NCBI lineage: Eukaryota > Metazoa > Mollusca > Gastropoda > Neogastropoda > Muricidae > Rapana > Rapana venosa. The sequence goes on along the minus strand of CM054139.1, from coordinate 16,289,508 downwards.
TGAATAATAAGCACAACTACAATCAGACAGTTCCTGGAAAATATGATTTAAAAAGGAATTAAAAGTAATAATAAAAAAAAGTAGGAACAAATAAAAAAAATAAAATAAATAAAAGAAAGGAGAAAGGAAGGATGAGGCACAATCAGCACGTCCTGAAGCTTGGTCCTGGTACAGGAGATTGACCTGGTTTGTCCTGTACTGTTTGCTTCACCTGCAGCATGGGTGGGCGTGTTTTGGCACAGAAACAGATTTATGATATAAAATTGAAACTGTCTGCGCACACTGCAGCACTGGGTTGAGCGAGTCTCGACAAGAAAAGATTTTAATATAAAATTAAACTGTCACCAAATGAATTTCAAGGCCATGGGTAGCAGAACACGGGAGCGAGAGAGAGAGAGGAGAGAGGAGAGAGAGAGAGAGAGGGTAGAGAGAGAGAGAGAGAGAGAGAAGAGAGAGAGAGAGATGTTCTCCCCTTTGTCTTTCATCAGTCACGGTGAGTTCCCTTGCCTCCTAAACATGGCGGAATGGAGGACACAATGGTGCACGGTTTTAAATTTATCTGGTAAGATAGGTGAAGCATTTTTGTAGACTCTTTCTTCTTCTCTCTCTACCTCTCTTCTCTCTCTCTCTCTCTCTCCCCTCACTCCTCTCTCCATCTCTACTCTCTCCTCTCTCCTCTCTCTCTTCTCATTCCTCCCCTTCTCTCTCTCTCTCTCCCCTCTCTCTTCTCTCCCTCTCCTTCTCCTCTCTCTCTCTCCTCTCTCTCTCTCTCTCTCCCTCCCTCCCTCCCCCCCCCCTCTCTCTATCTCTCTCTCCCCTCTCTCTCTCTCTCTTCTCTCTCTCCTCTCTCTCTCTCTCTCTCTCTCTCTCCTCTTTAGAGAAGTTTTATGATTTGGCCATTCTCTGAAAGAATAATTATCTGGATAATTGTCGTTAACACAAAAAAGGTCATAATGTAGTCAATCACGTTTATTTCAGTGTGAAACCATAACGTGACAAGAAAAAAGAGTGTATGTGTGCGTGCGTACGTGCGCGTGTGTGTGTGTGTGCGTGCGTGCGCGTGTGTGTATGTGTGTGTGTGTGTGTGAATAAACAGGTCTTGGGGCTTTCAGGCTGATGAGAACCTAGTCTGTAATTTGATGAATGGGTCTTTCCATCTTCTTGGTTTGTCTCCGCCGTCTTCGAGATGAATTAAACAGCGAGTAGATGCGCGGACGCGCGCGCGCACACGCACACACACACACACACAAGCACGCACGCACGCACGCACACACACATAGAGGGGGAAGAAATCGGCTCATTTGAAATTTAAGTCAACAGCGTGTCTGAGGTTTCAGCATAATTATGTTTCAAGACGTTTTCACAGTTAAAAGGATTGATGGTTCATTCACTTAACTTAGAATCAAACCAGAAGGAACGTATCCAGTGGCTTGACTTTAACAGAGATAGCTATTTGTTGCTTTTACGAAGCTGACACCGAACATCATCCACCATCTAGAAAACAGAGTTTTTTTCTTTACTGCGGTGAGCTCAAGTTTTCACAGTTTTAAAGGACTATTTTGATTGAAACCTCATAAACAATAAGCATAGATGGCCGATATTTTTTTGTTTTTCTTTTGCTCACTGATAAGATGATTCTACATATATGATATCCGTAGTTGACAAATACTTTTTTTTCAAAAACACCTAGATGCTGATTAGAGGTGAGGGTGGCGGGACAGCCTAGTGGTTAGAGCATTGCGCTGGTGGTCTACGGCCTGGGTTTGAGCCACTACCGAGGCACCTGTTCCAGGGTCTTTTCCCCTGGAGTACCGACTGACTCCACTCCTGCGAAAGTCCTTGGGAAAAGACTATAAACCAAGGTCTCATATGCAAACGCTCGCAGAACATCCCCTCCACCTTTCGGAAGAATAGGCCATTTCGTGCAGGTAGGAACGAATGGTAACACTTAAAAAAAAAAAAAAAAAGTATGCTCACTGGTGTCGTTTTGAGATATCATCCCCGAAGTCGGAATATGGCTACCTTAACGGCGAGTAAAAGCGGTTACACACGCAAAAACTCTTTACCTTTTGGTGAACCTCGGAGCTCATATATATATATATATATATATATATATATATAATATATATATATATATATATATATATATATATATATACATGTCTTTAGTTTAACGTCTATTCACATGTAGTGACTCGGAGCTCATGCAGCTGAGGGACAGTGAATAAAGAAAAGCTAAAGAAACGCTGACTGCTAACCAACACACAGTCGGTCTGAGAGTTATATACTGCCTTCCCCAGTCTGGCAGACGTGCCTGGCAGGTGGGGAGGGAACAAACCTGTCCCCGCCTCCAATAAACGGTGACGTATTTCAAACAAGCTAATCTTACTCAACCCAATAAAGACTAAAAAAACCTTGCCCCCCACCTCCCGCCTCTATAACGGTGACGTATTTCAAACAAGCTAAATAAACCCTGCCCACCCCCACCCCCCCTCTAATAAACGGTGACGTATTTCAAACAAGCTAATAAACCCGCCCACCCCAACCCCGCCCTCTAATAAACGGTGACGTATTTCAAACAAGCTAATAAAGCTGGCCCCGCCTCCAAAACGGTGACGTATTTCAAAACAACTAAATAAACCCTGCCGCCCCCCCCCCCCCCCCCCCCCCCCCCCGCCTCTAATAAACGGTGACGTATTTCAAACAAGCAAAACGGGCCCCGCCTCCAATAAACGGACGTATTTCAAACAAGCTAATAAACCCCCCCCCCCCCACCCCCCGCCTCTAAAAACGTGACCACTTCACAACCAACAAAACCTGGCCCCCCCTCCAATAAACGGTGACGTATTTCAAACAAGCTTAATAAACCTTGCCCCCCCCCCCCCCCCCCCCCCCCGCCCCCATAAACGGTGACCATTTCAACAAGCCTAAATAAACCGGCCTTGCCCCATAACGCACTATCAAACACAATACCGCCTTGCCTCCCAATAAACGGTGACGTACTTCAAACAAGCTAAATAAACCTGTCCTGCCTCCAAAAACGGTGACGTATTTCAACAAGTTAAATAAACCGCCCCGCCCCCCCAATAAAAGTGACGTATTTCACAAAACCCGCCCCGCCCCACAACGGTGACCTCCAACAACACCACACCCACCCCACCCCCCCCCCCCACCCCCCACCCACCACCCCCCCACCCCCCACACCCACCCCACCCCCCCCCCCCCCCACACCCACCCCACACACCCACACCACACACCACCACGTCCACACACACCCACCACCAACTGCTTAAGCCCCATGAATGGACTCTGTAGAATAGAAGCCTTTACAAAGCACACAACAGCTTAATCAAGGACTGGCCGCGGGGGGTGCATTTCTTCTCCCCTCCCCCTCGCCACACTCCATTTCACAGCTCCCCCCCCCTCGTCCCCTCTTTTGTTTACAGACAGTAAAGAGAGTGTTGACAAAAGTGTAATCAGAATCGTAATGGTGTGGTGTAGTGCCCAGGTGTCCCCCGTGTTGTTCTGTGTTGCTGTGAGAGAGAGAGAGAGAACAGACAGACACTAGACAAGAGGCAGACAGACAGAGACAGAGAACCAAAGAGAAGTGAAGAGAGAGAGAGACAGAGAATCATTAACGCACGCGCGTATTTTTTCTCTGCACGAATTTTCTTTAACTTTTAATTCTGTTTTGGTTATAAACTGATGAAATCAGATCTCTAGCCAGGCTGCAGGTTAAAAAGAAAGAAATAATTAAACATTTTTTTCGATTTTCATCTACTCTTATTGATTTTATTTATTTACTTTTTGTTTTCATGTTATCTTTCTTCATATTATTGTATTTCTTTTTATCTGATCTTTTCTCTCTACTCTTTGCATAACGATTATGACAAGCTTCAGATAACCTTTACCCTGTTGTAAGTCCTCTTGGATATAACTCAGTTATACAGAAAAAATGGTGAAGAAACTGATGAATAAACAGAAGATAAGAACAAAGGGTAAAAAATACATACATCACCGAATATATAAAAAGACACATACAGTTCAGAATGACCGAAATGGATCTACCAAAATGGAAACGAGAGAAATCGTTATTCTCTGATCTAAAAATGATATTTATGGGAATTTTCATTTCCGTCATATTGATACTGGATCCCCACTATTTCCCTTATCTGTCTGCGATCTTTCAGAGACATCAAAGAGACAGCCGCCTTGGCTTAGGGGGGGGGGGTATGGTGGTTAGAGAGGTGCGCATTGCGCTCGTAATCTGCTGACCCGGGTTCGAATCTCGTTCAAGAGGATATTTCCTCTGGAGTTAACATCGGAGCTGTTTCCACTCCCTCTAAAAGTCCTTTGGATGAGACTATAAGTCGAGGTCCCATGTGTGTGTGCGAACGCACGCAGAACATCTTGTGCACACGTGAAAATCCGTTCCGCTTTTTGGAAGATTAGGCCATTGTTTTCCGGTGGGAACAGAACGGATGACAACAAATACACAATGTCATACACACGGAGACTGAATGTAAAAAAAATAAGCACAAGAATGCTAACTCCATTATCCTCGAAATAGAACGAACGAAATGAATGAATGAATGAACGAACGAACGAACAAACGAACGAACGAACGAACGAACGAACGAACGAATGAACGAACGAATGAACGAACGAACGAACGAATGAACGAATGAACGAACGAACGAATGAACGAACGAACTAACGAAATGAATGAATGAATGAATGAATGATGAATGAATGAATGAATCTGTCTGACTCGGTTCTCCATCTGGACATCAGTGATTCCAGTCTCCTTCCAAACCAGACCCCCCTTTTTATTTCTTTTTTTCTAAATCTCCTATCCACTAGATCATGAGTGGAGGTCTTGAGTTGTGGTCCTCTTGATGAGACGATAAGCCAAAGCCAAGCCCCTGGAGAATGCGAATTGTGCGAACTAAGAAGAACACGAGGCATCACAGAGAGACGGTCCTGGCAACGTTCTGTGTAGAGCAAGTCTCCTAGGAAGAAAAAGAAAGGGAGGTTAGGAAACATAATAACCAAACCCATTACACTGGGGGCAATGAATGAATGAATGAATCAATGTTTTATTGAACGGCTTGTTAAAGAGATGATGTGAGACGACAAAAACATAAAGATAAGAAAGCAACAGTATTAGGCGACCAAAATAGAAAAAAACTAAGAAAGCAACACTGATATGAGCCAACCAAAATAGAAAAACAGAAAGCAACACTGATATAAGCCGACCAAAATAAAAAAAAAAGGAAGAAAGCAACAATGATATAAACCGACCAAAATAGAAAAACGAGAAAGCAACAATGATATAAGCCGACCAAAATAGAAAATGAAGAAAGCAACACTGATATAAGCCGACCAAAATTTAAAAAAACTAAGAAAGCAACACTGATATAAGCCGACCAAAATAGAAAAAAATGAAGAAACCAACAATTTAATGCACTGGGGCTTCAAGCTCGGAACCGTTGTTTGGATCATGATTAAGACATGACAGACATCGTGTTTGTGTGATAGTAGGCCTCGACCCAGACGGTTTGAATGGCATCTGCATCTTTCTAGATGATGTTTAAGATTTGGAAGAAGTGAGGTCGAGGCAAGTGGGGGGGATGGGGGTTTGGGGGTGTGTGTGTGGGGGGGGAGGTTGGGGGGTGGGGGGGGGCGTGACTTCACCCAGAGCTTCGTCTTCGTCGTCGAACGCTCAGACAGCAACTATTGTTGTCTGTTAAAGGAAGGTAAAGGAGTCCCATAACCTACAAGGTCGTAGGGGAGCGAGGCGTCAGAGACCTCACTTCTCTAGGGCCAGCATAGTGAGGGCGGCGCCCATCTCCTCTCCCTCGCTACTTTACCTTCCCTGACCCTAAAGAGGGCAAGGTACCCATTTACAGCTGGGTGAACTGGGGGAACTGTACTGAAGCGAAGGCGCGCAATCGGTCACCCATCCAACTGGTAACCACGCTCGACGCTGCTTAACTTGGCTGGGGGGAAAGCGAGTGCTCCGACCACTGAGCTATCCCGTCCCCCTTGTTGTCTGTTATATGAGCAAAAATGCGCCACGCTGCCGTTAAGCGCCTGACAAGTCAGGCCCAGGGCATCCGACTTCGGCGTAACAGAGAACTGTTATCTCTTTAACAGAGTTTTGTTGTACCAATGATTGACGGGGAAAATTGGGACCCAGTGTTTGAGAATCTCTCACTTTGAAGACTGTTATTCGAGAATTTTGTTCCAATCCTGACAGTTGTTAGTGCTAGTATTTTGGGGTCTTTGCCGATTCTAATATGCATTTTAAGAAGGAGACGGAATGCAGGAGTGTGATGTAGTCTCTATAGCTGCTTATGTACTGTACCAGTGTTGTGATTATTATTATCATACCCACTGACCTTCATGTCATTAAAAATTTTTAAAAGTGTGTTTGATTCCACAAGCCCTTGTTTGATGTGAATTTTAGCATTCTACTGGTTTTGTAGAAGAAAACCCTTGTCGTTACACCATTCATTGAAGGTTGGTGTGTGTGTGTGTGTTGGGGGGGGGGGGGGGGGTGAATTGCACTCGTTTGCTAATCAATTACTTTTTGCATTTGATTTTTTTCTGTCTTATGGATCTCTCTCTCACTCTCACTCTCTCTCTCTCTCTCTCTCTCTCTCTCTCTCTCTCTCTCTCTCTCTCTCTCTCTCTTCTCTCTCTCTCTCCTCTCTCTCTCTCTCTCTCCTCTCTCCTCTCGTCTTTTGTACAAACCTCCAAGTGCAGTGATATTGGATTAAAGACCACCCAAGATGACAACAACAACGGCCTGAAACTGCTGATAAACAATTCTCTGAAGATGGAGCAGCTGCCTTCCAAAGTGTCAGCAGCGGGGCACTGTCATTATCTGTATGACTGTCACTTGTCTGCACTGAACAGGCTTCTTTGATAGCATCGCTCTGACAGGTGTCTGGCATGTCACTTTGCTGTGTAATTTTAAACCTTGGCACCAGGACCCTTTCTGACAAGGAAGTCGTATCCTTTTTCAAGACAATATCTCATGAGATTCTTTTTCTTTGTTTTTTTTTAAATTCGAGAAGCCATCTAAGGTTATATCGTAGATATCATGTGCGCGTGTGAACTTAGGCATACGCACACAGGTACGCATACATGCATTTTCACACGCGCACCTAGACACAGGCACACAGAAACACACACACACGTACGCACGCACGTACGTACGCACGCACACATGCATCAAAATAACCCCAAAAAATTAAAGATATGGTAGGTGTGAGACAAGGATGTATCCTATGGCCTCTGCTGTTTTCCATCATTTTATCTAGTTACAGCTTTCTTTCCTTCTACGTTCCCTGAGAGTTGCAGTCTCAGTTAAAGGCGTGTGGTGCAAGAGGTGTTCATGTTTCTGGAAACCCTTACAGAATCCTTTCGTTTCTGTCTGCAGACGATATTGCTTTAAGTCTTTGATTCCGTGGGAGACCTCCAAAAGAAAACGATGTCTGGAAAGAACCAGTACTGTTAAAATGGGGGCTAATGGTTGATATGCACAAAACTGAAGTAGGTTTGTTAAAAATGATGGGGTTAAGATATCAAGGGAGAAGCAGCGTGGTCTTATGCTGGCAAACAGGTACAGGCTGAGGCAAGTTACAGTTACCTTGGAGTTATTTCTTTCAGCCACGCTAAACTGGCAAGATGTAGAGACAACCTATTTTGCAACGCAAGGCACTCCGATCGTTTTGGTGTTGTTGTTTTTTTGGGGGAAGATTGTACTTCAGACTCCAAACATTTCCAGCCACTGCTATGTTTAATATATTTGACACCTGTCATTTGGATCAGAAATCGGGGTATACCTGTGGTGGAATGTTATTGATGGCGTACAAATTCTGCTAGATAGTTTTGGGATTACAAAGTGATGGTAAAACCAGCGTTGCTCTCGGAAAACGTGGCCTACTCCCCGTTTATAATTATGAATATTTTAATTCATATTGTAAAATACTGGAGCAGACGTGTGCCCATGTCTGATGTTAGATGTCCTAACATTGTTACAAAATATTGCTAATACATGATCTATTAGGCAGAAATGAATGGGCTACATGAGTAAAAGCACTGCATGCTGAGTACACATAGCTTTGGCTATGCGTGGGAACTGCCACATTTTGGAAACACACATGGCTTCTTTTCTGAATTTAAACAACGGCTAAAGGACACATTGTGCAAAGAATGGCAAGATTCTCTTTTATCACATTCTGATTACGGCACATATCTGCCAGAAACACTGACAGCTAACTGTACAAGTCAGCTTGTTTTACGTGAACACTGTCGTGTTGTGTACTTTGCCGATGATGCGATAGGTTGCCTGTGAATAGCAGGATCCACTCACGCCACCAAATAGCACACTCACTCTGTAAACAATGTGACCAACAATGTATTGAATATCAGTGTCGTTGAATGTTGGTATCTCCCAAATATGCTCCTCTTTGTTAAAAAGTTATTTTTTTATGTCAATACTGCCTCCCACCAGTAGATGTTGTTAAGTTAATGTGCAGTATGACAGAGAACTCGATTTTCAAACTTGCTATGTACATAGAATTCTTGACACTCAGAAAAAAGTTATTCCTGTTGCACTTTTATGCTTACATTCTTAGAAACGATATGAACATGTTTATATCATTAAAGATATGATTTTTTTTATATCAGTATGTTTATACTGCTGTGAAAGTGTGTGATCGTGTAAGCTAATTGCTCACATGTCAGAAATACATACCCCCTCTCCATGCTGATCAGACGCCTGCAAACACTATAAAACACCCTCATTGTCCCTGTCATTTCTGCACTCTCTTTTAAAGACAGCTTTTCCAGCGCTTGCGTGTATGAGGGGCTCAGGTGATTGTGTCAGAGCCCAGACAGAAATTGAATGTCTTGATCGAGTTTTTCTCGACCTCTTTCCCTTCCAGCTCTTCCCATCTCGCTTATCAGTGGTACCAGTCTTGCTCTGCATCCTCAGCACTGAAATGCTGGATGTGGAAGGAG
>CM054139.1:16265472-16275472 GCA_028751875.1 Rapana venosa | reverse complement strand
TTTGTTTATTCATTTATTCTTTTATATCGAGGATAATGGAATAAGCACTTATGTGCTTTTTTTTACATCCAGTCCCCATGTGTATGCGGATTTGTGAATTCTGTCATCTGTTCCCACCGGCACACAATGGCCTACTCTTACGAACAGCGGAGCATGATTTAACGTGTGCGCAAGATGTTCTGCGTGCGTTCGCACACGGGACCTCGGTTTATAGTCTCATCCGAAGGGCTTTGGGGAGAGTGGAGTCTGCACTGATGTTAACTCCAGAGGAAAATATCCCATTGAACGGGAATCGAACCCGGGTCGTCAGATTGCGAGCGCATTGTTCTAACCACTAGGCTATCCCGTCCCGCCCTAGAGCGTCAGTGTTCACCAATGGTGACAGTTTTAGCGTTTTACTTTTTTAAATTCAATTTTTGCACATGATCACAATACAAATATACATCGAACACCAAAACTTATCATTTCTAACCATCATTCCCACCATTTTTAACGCATAAATGCACCCAAGTACAGTAGTAATACATACTCGATTTTTCAAGCTCACTAGTATGCGTGCGACTGTTTCTGTCCACGATTTTTAGGTAGCCACATTTTGACTCGGGGGGGGGGGGGGGGGGGGGGGTCTAAATACGACAGCTGTGTGCATGGGGATTTGTTTTAAAGTATGCTTTTAACATCCGTTGGTTTACTCTTCCAAAAGGGAGAACGGGGTTTTAAAGTATGCGTAAGATGTTCTGCGTGTGTTGGCACACGATGTCTCGGTTTAGAGTCCCATCCCTTGAGTGTGAGTGTGAGTGAGTGTGTGTGTGAGTGTGAGTGAGTGTGTGTGTGAGTGTGTGCGCGTGAGTGAGTGTGTGTGTGTGTGTACGTGTGAGTGAGTGTGTGTGAGTGCGAGGGTGTGAGTGTGACTTTGAATATAGACCAAAATTGGACTTTCCCCGTGTGAGTGATCTGGGTGAGCTTGTCTTTTAAAATAAAAGAAGCAACCAAGTCAAGTAAAAAGAAAAATACCAGTTCATGTATGCAGCATACATTTAGTGCATTATAGCGCGCAAATCCAACATCACTCAGTCAAGAGTACTAAATTTAGAGTGGGAGAAACTGACAGCTGTGATGGCATGCAATAAACCCCATGACAACAAGCGATTTGTTCCTGGGAAAACATGATGTAGAATGTAGAAAACCAACTTTCTAAGATTAAAAAAAAAGTACACGCAAGCAGATAGAAATTGAATTTTGTTCTGCAATCAGTTAGAGTGTTGTCGGCTAAGGCCAGCGAGCAGAGCTACAAGTACAGGAGGAGATCAGGCACTGCGTAGCCTACCCGATAAGGGATCGCAGAGAAGAGAGAAGAGAAGAGAAGAGCAGAGAAGAGAAGAGAAGTGAAGAGAAGAGAAGAGAAGAGAGAAGAGAAGAGAAGAGAAGAGAAGAGAAGAGAGAAGAGAAGAGCGTTGTCGTTCTATGGGCACACATAGGAAAAGAGAGAGACGCAGACAGGCAGGCGCGCGCGCGCGCACACACACACAAACACATATGCACGCACGCACACACACACACACACACACACACACACACACACACACACACACACACACACACACACACTGGTAGAGACAGACAGAGAGCGAGAGCGAGAGAGAGAGAGAGAGAGAGAGAGAGAGAGAGAGAGAAACTCGAATGTTTTAATGAGGATAATTGGATAAGCCAGGGGCTTCTTTACACCAGTGTCCTCATAAAAAAAGAAGACAAAAATTGAAAGGCAAACAAACATGAAGAAATGCATACCATATACACAATGAAGCTGACAATAAACTTGTTCACTTAGAGAGACAGACAGACAGACAGACAGAGAGCGAGAGAGAGAGAAAACTGGTATCATTTTATGTGGAAGGACATGAAATTGAAGACTGCTACTACATACAAGCAAAGATACAGAAGCAGGAGTGCACACACACAGACAAGAGAGAGAGACAGAAACAGACAGACAGACAGACATAGACAGACAGACAGAGACAGATAGATAGACAGACAAACAGAGCGAGTTGGTATCATTTATGTGGAAGGACATGAAATTGAAAGACAGCTACTACACACAAACATAAATAAGGAGGCAGCAGTGCACACAGATAGACAGACAGACAGATAGACAGATAGAAAGACAGACACAAAGCTGTACATGTCTACCTTTGATAGGCGGAGAGAGGGAAGAGAGAGAGGGAGGGACACAGAAAAGAGAAGTGGACGCGTTACTGATGGCCTCTACGGTAGAAAGGGAGATAATTTCACACCAGACGAAGCTTTACGCCAAGAGGGGAGATGAGAAGGGGAAAGAAAAGTCCGGAAGCGAGTAGAAAGAAAGGATAAGTTAGAGCCTCCACTCCATTGTTGACACTGTGCAAACCATCAACTTTTTTTCTTCTTCTGATGCGATAGAAAAGAAGTTATATCATACATAAATTATAATATGTATGTTTTGTAAAGAACTGTCTCTTGGATTGAAATTTCCGCATGCTGTCCAAAAAGAGTTCAATGTAAGCAATTAACAGAAAATTAAACCTGACTTTTTTTTTAAAATTGAAGCTGTGGATAGGGGCTTCTTCCTCCTCCTCCTCCTTCATCATCATCATCATCGTCGTCGTCGTCGTCATGTTCTTCTTCTCCTGCTCCTCCTCCCCCTCCCCCTCCTCCTCCTCCTTGGCCTTCTCCCTCTCCTCCTCCTCCTCATCATCAACTTCTCTTCCTCCTCCTCCTCCTCCTCCACATCATCATCATAATCATCATCATCATCATCATCATCATCTTCGTCTTCCTCAACTTCTCAATTCTTCTTCTTCGCAATTCTTCTTTGCAATTCTTCTTCTTCTTCTTCTTCTTCTTCTTCTTCTTCTTCTTCTTCTTTTTAGCAATTCTTCTTCATTATCATCATCATCATCATCTTCTTCTTCTTCTTCGCAATTCTTCGCAATTCTTCTTCGCAATTCTTCTTCTTTTCAATTCTTCTTCTTCCTCCTCCTTCTTTTGTTAGAGTGATCATTTTTAGTCTGAAATTGGGCTACTCTTTAGCAAAATCACCCTCCCTTCCCTCAAATCCTTCCATCTCTTTGCTGTACAGCTTTGAGTCAAACAGGCTTTGACTGTTGTCTTGCAGAGACAGACAACAAGCAGGCAATGCGGGCAGACAGGAACAGTGTGTGTGGGTTTTCTTTTTTCTGGCATATCCCCAACCACGAGTCTGCGATCAGTGGTCACGGGAGTGCTGTCTGGTCTGTAGAGCTCCTGCTGCACTGAAGTGTGTTAACAGAGAGAGACGTGGATAGATCGTTTGCTTGCGTATATCTATTTTGTAGTTGTCTATCACGGTATTCAAATAAACTAGTGTTCTGATTGATAGAGGGAGGGTGAGGGAGTGCGAGGAGGGGTGGAGAGAGGAGGAGAGATGCATACATGCGTGCATGTATGCATGCATACATAAGTGAATACGTACGTACGTACGTACGTACATATATACATACACACACACACACACGTATATACATACATACATACATACATACATACATACATGCATACATACACACATACACACATACATACATATATACATATAGACAGACAGACAGACAGACATACACACACATACACACACACATACACACATATACATACATACATACATACATACACACATACATACACACATACATACACTCACACATACATACATACATACACACATACACAGACAGACAGACATACACAACATACATACATACATACATACATACATACATACATACTACACACATACATGCATACATACACACACACATACACACATACATACATACATACATACATACATACATACATACATACATACATACATACATATTGCGTTAGTCTGTCTAACCCTACTTCTGTGACTGGAGAGTTTGTATCAAAACTTGCAGGAGAGAGAGATAAAGAGAGAGAGAGAGAGAGAGAGAGAGAGAGAGAGAGAGGAGAGAGAGAGAGAGAGAGAGAGAGAGAGAGAGAGAGAGTGAGAGAGAGAGAGAGGTCTCGAAAATCTGTCTCAGAAAACAGCTTTGATGCCATCACACCAGTGTCGGCATCACACTCAGTCTGACTCCAAAAGTCAGCCAGTTATGTATCCAGTAAAAGTTTTCGTATTTGTTATACCACTGTCATCCATGGCAGATTTCTCCCCGTGAAATTCGGGCTGCTCTCCCCAGGGACAGCGCGTAGCCACAAGAGGAGCGCCACCTATTATATATTTATTTTCTTTTCCTGTCTGCATGCGGATTTGATTTCCATACCAGAGTGGCTTTTTTCCACAGAATTGTGCCAGGGACAACTCTGTTGTTGTTGTTTTTGGTTCTTTTAATTATTTATTTATTTATTTATTTTATATCGAGGATAATGGAATAAGCACTTATGTGCTTTTCTACATCCAGTCCCCGTGTGTATGTGGTTTTGTCAATTCTGTCATCTGTTCCCACCGGCACACAATGGCCTACTCTTACGAAAAGCGGAACAGGATTGAACGTGTGCGCAAGATGTTCTGCGTGCGTTCGCACACGGGACATCGGTTTATCGTCTCACCCGAACGACTAGCACCCAGACCACCTACTCACGGTATCTAGTGGATGGGAGAGGGGAAAGTTTCCTTCCACACACAAAAGTTTCGGTCATTCATGTACTGACTGAGATGGATGAAGCACTCGGAACATTAAACCAAACTGACTCGGCATGAATGGTGCGGCCTTCTCCTGCCGGTGACCCCATGGTGGCGACACGTTGATGACTCTCTGGAGACCACTAACTTTCAGAAACCAATCTGACCAAGTCTGAAAGGGGTTTATATATATCATGGCAGGACTGGGATGAGCGCAGCGGGAGTAGTAGCAGCAGGCAGCCTGCCATACACTTCAGAAGTAGATCGATGATCTAACAGTGGCTCCAGCTGTCTAGGATCCGAGAAGTCGTGCGTTCACTTCCTTTAGGGGTTGGGACTTTTCCCTTATCCTCCAAACCAGGAAGTGTTGTTTATTCACGAAGTCGGAAAGCGGCTGCCTGAATAGTGTGCGAAAAAACAAACGGCTGCACACGCAAAATCTCACCAGAGGTGATCATCGGAGCTCTAGGTAGCCTAGTCGAGAAGCCGTCAGATCACGAGCTCAACGCTCTAACCACTAGGCTATCCTGCTCCTGTCTGTACTTGAACCTCTTGAGTAATGAATGAAGAATGTTCTGTATAGTGAAGGAATTTTTCTTCTTTGTCGTAGATGTTCGCACGCGACGTGTGTGTGTGTATGTGTGTGTGTGTGTGTGCGCGTGCGTGCGTGCTTATAGATGACTTAGCGTTGCACGTGATATGCTGAGAGAGAGAGAGAGGGAGGGAGAGAGAGAGAGAGTGAAATTGATTGTTGATACATGTATCCAAACATGTTGATTTATCGTACCTGTTCTGTACTGTAAATGCTCTTTCACTTTTCATGTCCATAATTTGTGTTCTTCATTTTTGGAGCGAATTGGTGTTGTGAGTATTTTTCACAGCCCATATCCGCAAGTTGTGGTTTTGTTTAATTCCATGGACGGACCCCTGGGGGGGGGGGGTGTTTTTGAAATAAAATCTTGAATCTTGAAAAACAAAAAGAGAGAGTGGTCAAAGTGCTGGTCTCTCAAGATGGACTGATGAAGCAAAAGTCACTGTGTGCTGCAGCACACGTTAATTCAGCACATGTGAAAGATGCCACACCACGGATGCAAGAGAGCTACCGCTGTTGAAACTTTTGAAGAGGGGAGATTTACGGTCATAGAAAAATAAGTATACACACCTACAGGCAGGATTATGTCTTTGAAAGTGGCGCTATACGTGAGGCGACATGCTGTACTGTGGAAGAGCAGCCGAACTTTTATGTAAAAAAATGTGCAGCGCTTGCAAGCTTTGGACATTGCGACTTAATACAGTCCAGTGCAATACAATACAAGACAGTTGTGTGTGTATTATATATATATACATATATATAGAGAGAGAGAGATGTAATATATATTATGTATATATATATTACAGTACAATATAACACAATACAATACCAATACACACATACGTCCAACACACAAGGATAAAAGACATAACTTAATACAATATGATTCAGTGCAATACACATAACATAGCAACTATCTCAAAACACACACACACACACACACACACACACACACACACACACACACCCACAAAACCCCACCTCACAACCCACAATACAACACACCACATCACAGCACAACACAATACAAAACAACACAACAAAATACACAACTTACACAACACAACGCAACGCAACACGAAAACAGATTGACAAGAAGAAAATCGTTATATCTATGAAGGCCTGGCCTTGCAAAGTAATAAAAAAGGTAAAGTAAAGGAGTCCCATAACCTATAAGGTCGTAGGGGAGCGAGGCGTCAGAGACCTCACTTCTCTAGGGCCAGCATATTGAGGGCGGCGCCCATCTCCTCTCCCTCGCTGCTTTACCTTCCCTGACCCTAAAGAGGGCAGGTACCCATTTACAGCTGGGTGAACTGGAGGAACTGTACTGAAGCCAAGGCGCGCAAACGGTCACCCATCCAACTGGTAACCACGCTCGACGCTGCTTAACTTGGCTGGGGGAAAGCGAGTGCTCCGACCACTGAGCTATCCCGTCCCCTGCAAAGTAATGCCAGAGAGCAAAACTACACAGCACAAACACCTGTCTGAAGCGTGGATGCGCGGTGCACTGGAGGGGAGATTTTCCTGCCGCAAATGGCCGACACAGCAATGAAGTAAAACCCAAAACTGGGAACGGTTTCAAGCAGTTAAGAATATACCAATCGGTAACGGGAGATCTGTCTCTATCTGTCTGTCTGTCTGTCTCTGTCTGTCTGTCTGACTGTCTGTCTGTGTCTGTCTGTCTATCTGACTCTCTCTCTCTGTCTTTGTGTCTCTGTCTGTCTCTGTGTGTCTGTCTCTGTTGTCTCTGTCTGTCTGCTCTCTCTCTGTCTGTGTGTCTGTCTCTCTGTTGTCTCTCTCTGTCTGTCTTGTCTGTCTTGCTCTCTTCTCTGTCTCTCTGTCTCTGTCTCTGTGTGCCTGTCTCTGTTGTCTGTCTGTCTGTCTGTCTGTCTGACTCTCTCTCTCTCTCTGTCTCTGTGTCTGTCTCTTTGTGTCTGTCTGTTGTCTCTCTCTGTCTATCTGTCTGTCTGTCTGTCTGCCTCTCTCTCTCTCTCTGTCTGTCTCTGTGTGTCTGTCTCTGTCTGTCTGCCTGCCTCTCTGTGTCTGTCTCTGTGTCTGTCTCTGTGTGTCTGTCTCTCTGTTGTCTGTCTTTGTCTGTCTGTCTACCTCTCTCTCTCTGTGTCTGTGTCTGTGTCTCTGTGTCTGTCTCTGATGTCTCTCTGTGTCTCTGTCTGTCTGCCTCTCTGTCTCTCTGTCTGTCTCTGTCTATCTGTCTGTCTGTCTGCCTCTCTCTCTCTGTCTCTGTGTCTGTCTCTGTGTGTCTGTCTCTCTGATGTCTCTCTCTGTCTTTCTCTGTCTCTGTATCTCTCTCACTTTCTCTCTCTCTCTCTCTCTCTCTCTCTCTCTCTCTCTCTATCTCTCTCTCTATCTCTCTGTCTCTCTCTCTCTCTCTCTCTCTCCTCTTCCTCTCTCTCTCTCTCTCTCTCTCTCTCTCTCTCTCTCTCGCTCTCTCTCTTCTTTACTGGTTATCATTGTGTAGTGTGTTTTTTTTGTTCTTCCTTATATATTACATCGCACGCTCTTTATTTTGTTTCCTTGTTTTCTTTATTTTCTTTGTCTTATTCCTTCATGCTTTCATTGTTTATTCAGTTCATCTCACTTTCTTTGTTGTTGTTTTTCTTTCTTTCTTTCTTTTTCATTCTTTCTCTCTTTTTTGACTGTCGTTCGGTTGTTTTTTTCTTTCTTTCTTACTTGTTTTCTCTCTTGTTTTCTTTCTGTCTTTCCTTTTATAAAATATTTCGGATGAGACTATAAACCGAGGTCCCGTGCGCGAACGCACGCAGAACATCTTGCGCACACGTTAAAACCCGTTTCGCTTTTCGTAAGAGTAGGCCATTGTGTGCCGGTGGGTACAGATGACAACATTTACAAAACTGCATACACACGGGGACTGGATAAAAAAAGCACCTGAGTGCTTATTCCATTATCCTCGAAATAAATGAGTAAAATAAAATAAAAATTTTTAAAAGTATAAGAATGCCTCTTCATAAGTCAGGTAACTTATTGCTAAAAGTATCCAAAGAAATGGGAAAGGTTTATAACGTTAGCAATACAGACAGACAAAAACAACACAATGAAAAATGGAAAAAAAACACACAGTCAAATGCGGAAAAAAAGCCTCTCAGAAGTCGAAATACGGCTGCCTGGATGGTGGGCAAAAACGGTAGCATACGCAAAATTCTCACCATTGGAGAACCTTGGAGTTCGAACTGAGGAAAAAAACAAACAACAAGAAAAGATATATGGAAACGAGTAAACATAAATAGTTTCGATGGAAACTGTTCTAGGGTATATTTACTTGATTGTTTGTTTGTTTACTGCTTTTTAAGTCACGGCAGATTTCACTGCGTGTACAATTCGGTCTGTTCTCTCCTGAGAGAGCGCGTCGCCACAAGAGCAGCGCCACCCAGTATTTTTCTTTTCTTAACCTGTATGCACGTGTATTTGTTTTCCTATCAGTGGCTTTTTCTTTTCCTACAGAATTTTACCAGGGACAACTATCTTATTTGTTTTTAAAAATTCTTTTATATCGAGGATAATGGAATAAGCACTTATGTGCTTTTTTTACATCCTGTCCCCGTGTGTATGCGGTTTTGTAAATTTTGTCATCTGTTCCCACCGGCACACAATGGCCTACTCTTACGAAAAGCGGAACAGGATTGAACGTGTGCGCAAGATGGTCTGCGTGCGTTTCACACACGGGGCCTCGGTTTGTAGTCTCATCGGTGGATCGGTGGTCTAGAGGTAACGCGCCTGTCTAGAAAGCGAAAAGTCCGGGTCTGAAGTGTGCTGCGGTTCGTACCCCGTTTGAACCGGAAATTTTTCCCCCATCCATTAGACCATGAGTGGTGGTCTGGGCGCTAGTCTTTCGGATGAGACGATAAACCGAGGTCCCGTGTGTTACACGTAATTATTTAGCGCACGTAAAAAAACCCACGGCAACAAGAGAGTTGTCCCTGGCAAAATTCTTAGAAAAAAGCCACTCTGATAGGGAAACAAATACAGCTGCAGAAAAAAAAAAAAAGGGTGAAAGGGTGGCGCAGCGCTAAGTGGCGACGCGTTCTCCCGCTCTCCCCGGGGAGAGCAGCCCGAATTTCACGGAGAGAAATCTGCCGTGACTTAAAGTGGTATGAAATAAAATCTGAGCGCTTTGATTTGTTGCTTTACAAGATTCAGCGCTATATAAATTCCATACATTATTATTATTATTATTATTATTATCCGAAGGACTTTGACATTCAGTTCGATTTTTTTTGTGGTCAAACTGGGAAGAAAGGGCGAGGCTGGGAATCGAACCCACAACCTCACGGTTGACTTGTTGGCAGGCGAACGTCTTAACCATCCCTGCCACCTTCCTTCGCCTTCGAGGCTAGGAGCGGAGCGTTTACCTGCAGACCGCGGAGTCTGTGTCCGCTTGTGTCGTTTTCATGGCTCTTTAGGGCAGTTATCCCACAGTTTCGGCCGGGGTCCCTCGTCCCTGAGTGTCGTTTAGCGTGGAACAGAGACACTGGCTGTGTGTGTGTGTGTGTGTGTGTGTGTCTGCCGAAAGAAAGAAAGGCAGGCTCTTCAGAGTGTTGGATTCCAGGCAGCAAAAAGACAGATCAATAAGACGATTGTAGCGCTTAAGAAAACGCGTGAAGAAGAAAGGATTGTTGAATGGTTTGGTGGGGGTTTTTTTGGTTAGGAAATGTGTGTGTTGAGATGGGGTTGGGGTGGGGGCTGAGGCAAAT
>CM054139.1:16252972-16257972 GCA_028751875.1 Rapana venosa | reverse complement strand
GACCCCCCCACCCCCACCTCCAACCTCCCACCTCCCCTGGCCAGATGAAGAACGCCGTGCTTCGCTGCATGTCTTCTTCTGCTGCTGCTGCTACATGCACCCATCATTTTATGGACAAAGCCTGTGGCGTCTCCTATCATCTCTCTACTTCAGCCTGTCTCTCTCTCTGGGGATTAGAGGGACTAGATGGATGGAATATTTTCCGCGAAACTGCGATAGGCCAAAGGAGGGGTTAGAGATTAGAGTGTGTGTGTGTGTGTGTGGTGTGTGTGTGTGTGTGTGTGTGTGTGTGTGTGTGCGCGCGCGTGTTGTTTATTTATTTATTTATTTTATTTATTTTATTTTATTCTTTTATACCGAGGATAATGGAATAAGCACTTATGTGCTTTTTTACATCCAGTCCCCGTGTGTGTGCGGTTTTGCAAATTCTGTCACCTGTTCCCACCGTCTGTGTGTGTGTGTGTGTGTGTGTGCGTGTTGTGTGTGTGTGTGTGTCGTGGGGGGGTGGGGGGGGGGGCGGTTGTGCGTGTGGGGAGGAAGGGTGTGTGTGTGCGTGCGTGTGTCTGTGTGTGTGAGGGGGGTGGGGGTGGGTTGTGGGTTTGTGTGGGATGTGTGTGTGTGTGTGTGTGTGTATGTGCGTGCGTGTGTGTGTGTGCGTGCGTGGGTGTGTATGTGTGTGTGAGGGGGGTGTGTGTGTTTGTGTGAGGGGGTGTGGATGGGGTGTGGGTGTGGTGGTGGGTGGGGGGGGGGGGGGTGAGGGTGTGTGTGTGTGTGTGTGGGTGCGTGTGTGTGGGGGGGTGCGTGTGTGTGTGTGTATGTGTGAGGGGGATGTGGGTGGGGTGTGAGGGTGTGGGTGTGGCGGGGGGAGGGGGGGTGAGGGTGGTGTGTGTGTGTGTGAGGGTGCGTGTGTGTGTGTGTGCGTGTGTGTGTGTGTGGGTGCGTGTGTGTGTGCGCGCGCGCGTGTGTGTGTGTGTGGATAGGCCCGTGAATTGAACGTTGAACTCTCGTGGTCCTAAAAGCCGAAAGATATATCTGTCATTTATGTCGGATAGAGTGCCAAGTTCTTTGATGTCGGCTAAGAGCCAAGTCTCTGATGTATGATTTGTGTCAAGATTTTTGTTGTTGTTGTTTTGCTTTCTAAAGCGCCAAGTATTTGATAACAGATGAGTACCAAGCATATTGATGTCAGTTAAGTGTCAAGTATATTGATGTCAGTTAAGTGCCAAAGTCATTGATGTCAACTAAGTGCCAACGTCATTGATGTCGGCTAAGTGCTAGCTGTCTCTGGTGAAAAATATGTGGAAAAGAACCGCACTAATAGGGGAAATAATACTATGTTGTAAACGGGAATCTTGTCTTGAAATGGGTGGCGCTGTCCTTGTGGCCACACACTCTCCCAGAGAAGAGCATCAGCTGGAATTTTCACGCGGAAAAATTTGCCTAGGACTAGAAGTAGCTTTCGTTTAAATTCAATTAAAAAAAACAACCCAAAACACCTTCAGTTCCTAACAACGCACGTGCCTATTTTAAAATGCCACCCATTTGATCACAGAAGACTAGTTAAATGGCTTTGGGTATAAATAACACAAAATATGTTGGGTTTTTTAAAATCTAGACGTTGATAATCACGCAATGCTTTGGTTTCATTTATAGCCCAAAAATTTGAAACAGAACAAACATGTTCAATGTCACAGAGAGAGAAAGAGACAGAGAGAGAGACAGAGACAGAGACAATGACAATGACAAATTCTTTTATTTCGCGGATAATGAACAAGCACCCATGTGCTTTTTTACATCCAGTCCCCACCCTTAGGGATATATATGATAATAAAATAAAATAAAGCCCATAACAATACACTCACACAGTATACGGGGGGGAGGGGGGGGGGAATATCTACACAGAATCCCCCACAAAAATTACCCAAAAAAGAGAGAGTGAGAAAAAGCAACAAGTAATAAAGATAGCACAGAGAGAGAGAGGGACAGAGAGAGAGAGAGAGAGAGAGAGAGAGAGAGAGAGAGAGAGAGCGAGAGAGAGAGAGAGAGGGAGAGAAAGAGATTGAGAGAGTGTGTGTGTAAAAGAGAGAGAGAGAGACAGAGACAGAGACAGACAATGTGTGTGAGAGAGAGACAAAGAGACAGATAGACAGACAGACAGACAGACAAACAGACAAAGAGAATGTGTCTGTGTGTGCGTGCGTGCGTGTGCGTGTGTGAGTGTGGTTTTTTGTCTTTTTTTTTTTTTTTTTGGGGGGGGGGGGGGGGGGTGGGGTGATGTCTGAATCTGCCAGTCTGTGATTTTTATGACATTATCATCGCTTGACATGTCTAAGGGTTTCTCCTCCTCCTCCTCCTCCTCCTCTCTTCTTTCTCCCGGTGCAGCATTCTGTGCTGCATGCAGCAACGTCCTGCTGTAACTTGGGTCCTTATCTTCAGCGGGCATCGCAAGCACATCTTTCTGATTGCAGGTCCGTCTCCGCAAGAACCAAAACAAAACAAAAAAGAGAGAGAGGAAAATGTCTGTTCTCAAAACCATAAGAAATATTATGTTTTGAAAAACCACACAAAAAATAAGACTAAATAGAAAAAGACGGAAAGAAAAAGGGGAGGGAGGGAGGGAGGAGGGGGATGGAGGGAGGGGATGGAGGGAGGGAGGAGGGAGAGGGAGGGGGGAGGGATGAAAGAAGGAAGGGAGGAGGGGAGGAAGGAAGGAAGGAAGGGAGAGAAGGAGTGAGGGATGATCCGAGAGAGGGAGAAAGGAAGGAAGGAAGGGAGAGAAGGAGTGAGGGATGGAGAGAGGGAGGAAGGAAGGAAGGGAGGGAGAGAGAGAGGGAGGAAGGAAGGAAGGGAAGAAGGAGTGAGGGATGGAGAGAGGGAGGAAGGAAGGAAGGGAGAAAAGGAGTGAGGGTGGAGAGAGGGAGGAAGGGAAGGAAGGGAGAGAAGGAATGAGGATGGAGAGAGGGAGGAAGGAAGGAAGGAAAGGAAGAAGAAGGGAAGGAGGGAGGATGGTGGAGGAAGGAAGGAAGAAGGAAGGAAGGATAGGAAGGAGGAGGAGGAAGGAAGAGAAGGAAGGAGGGAGAGAGAGAGAGGGAGGGGTGGGAGTGTGGAACAGAACTGGGAAATGTAATATCTTCTTCTTTTTTTTTCTTTTTTTTTGGTGAATCAAAGCCTGGGCTGAATAAAAGTTCAGGTGAAACCATATTTTGGCTTCCTCCTATCTGTCGCTGTTCTGCTGTAATCTTAGGGGCGGACAGCCGTGTCTGCTTCGGAGCTGAATTATGGTAAGGAAACACGCGCGCGCGAAGACATTCACACAAACACACAATATGTATACACACACACGCATACACTTACGTACGCACGCGTACGGGCACTCACACACACACATTCACACACACACGCACACACACACCACTATAAACCGAGGCCCCGTGTGCGAACGCACGCAGAACATTTTGCGCAAACGTTAAATGCTCTTCGCTTTTCGTAAGAGTAGGCCATTGTGTGCCGGTGGGAACAGATGACAGAATTTACAAAACCGCATACACACGGTAATTGGACGTAAAAAAGCACATAAGTGTTTATTCCATTATCCGCGATTTAAAAGAATTTTTTTTAAAAACCCAAAACATACACACATATACACACATACTCACACATACATTCACATACATACCCGCACGCGCGCCACACGCGCGCACGTACACACACATAACACACACATAAACACACACACAACATACACACACCCAACGCACACGCACACACACACACAAACACACACACAATGCGTTACGAACGCCGTACACACACACACGCACACAACACACAACACTCAGTCACTCAGCACATCAAAAACACGCACGTGAGAGTGAGCGCGCGCGCACACACATACACACGCACACAACACACAACACACACGACAACACACACAGCACGCACGCACACAAGAACGTACACTCGCAAGTATGCCCGCAAGCACTCACATCCATACATACAAACATGCATAAACATAACACACACGTCCATGCCCGTGCCGCTAACACAGGCACATTACATCACAGAAAATGTTTGCTTGTTGGTTTGCTTGTTTGTCTGCCTGTCTGTCTGTATATCTGTCTGTCTGTCTGCCTGTTTGTCTGTCTGTATGTCTGTCTGTCTGCTAATAGAGGCAATCGGAAATAGCTGTACAAGCTGTAGCAAATTTAACTGAACTTGGAGATAGTTATGTACAACTGAGGTGCTTTAAAAACAAACATTTCACCAGCACGTCTTGGGTGGTCCGACAGTCTTATCCGGCACACGTTCTGTTTATATTTCTCGACTAAACTTGAAACTATAAAAGGAAAGACGATTTCACCTCGAAAAGCGGTTTTATTGGGAGAATTAGTGTGCAGATTCAATATAAACAGACATGATTGTATACACGGGGTGCACACGCATGAAGACAAAAAATGAAATAGGGCAATGATTTTCAAAAGCAAAAAAATTGTGTAACTACAAGAAAAGAAAGAAAGAAAGTTAATTGCACGGGAATTGCAGTGTTTTAGAGTGGGCTAACCCAGACCTAGGTGGGTTAAAACTGTAATGTCTTTGCAAGAAAAATAACAGAAAGAATGAATGAATAATATTGAACGAAAAAAGAAAACCTAAAGAACAACAACAACAAAAAAGAAAGGACAGGTAGAAAAACAGAAAACTAAATAAATGAAAACGGAATAAGATAGATACTCCCATCTTGCACGTGTCTTGTAAAATAAATCCTTGATTTCTTGTCTTCTAAACATATGGGAAAAACCAGCCGTTTGAAATCGACAAAGTTTAAATAGATGATTAAAGAAAGTAGTGCGTGCGTGTGTGTGTGTGTGTGTGTGTTTTTGTGTGTGTGTGTTTGTGTGTGTGTGTGTTGTGTGGTTTTTGAAAACGGGTCAACATATTTATTTTAATG
This sequence comes from Rapana venosa, assembly GCA_028751875.1. NCBI lineage: Eukaryota > Metazoa > Mollusca > Gastropoda > Neogastropoda > Muricidae > Rapana > Rapana venosa. The sequence goes on along the minus strand of CM054139.1, from coordinate 16,253,024 downwards.
TCAGTTTTGAATGATAGGACAGCCCTGCTATAATCTCTGTATTCAGCTGGAC
>CM054139.1:16242972-16247972 GCA_028751875.1 Rapana venosa | reverse complement strand
GCACGCGTGCACACGTACTTTTTGCATTTCCAAGAGAGTGGAGGGAGAGTATAAGCGGCCCCCCAGTGCTCTCACAGTGTTATGTGTTCAGCCAGACTTCTGCTCTGTTTATAGCCACCTGTAATTCACTCCTCGCTGTCAAGCAATATCACTCTCTTTCCAGCTACACTACACCATTCATCCCACACATCTTCCATTCCTCTGCATGCTATATCTGACTCTGCTTCCTTCCCTCTTCCCCTCCCCCACCTCCTACACACACGGGCGCCCGCGCGCGCGCACGCACGCATGCACGCACGTACAAACGCACGCACGCACGCACTCTCTCTCTGTCTCTCTGTCTCTCTCTCCTCTCTGTCTCTCTCTCTCTCTCTCCTCTCTCTCTCTCTTCTCTCTCTCTCTCTCTCTCTCTCTCTCTCTCTCTCTCTCTCTCGTGTTTTTTTTTTTGTTTTTGTTTTTTTCCCCAGAGGGCTGGTTGTAAAAAAAAAGCATGTTTGCTTATGCCATAACCTTCTGTAAATAAAATTCATTCAATTCAATTTAATGCTCTCTTCTCTGTCTCTGTCTCTGTCTCTCTCTCTCTCTCTCCTCTCTCCTCCTTTTCCCCTTTCTCTCTGTCTTCCTCTCTCTCTCTTGTTTTTTTTTGTGTTTTTTTTTTTTTCCCCAAGGCTGGTTGTAAAAAAAAAGTATGTTTGCTTTTGCCATAACCCTCTGTAAATAAAATTCATTCATTCAATTCAATGCTCTCTCTTTTGTGTTGTGTCTCTGTCTCTGTCTCTGTCTCTCTCTCTCTCCCCATCTCTCTCTCTCTCTCTCTCTCTCTCTCTCTCTCTCCTCTCTCCTCTCTCTCTCTCTCCCCTTTTAAAAAAAAAAGGGTTTTTTGAAAATTTTTGGGAATTTTTTTTTTTTTTTTTTTTTTTTTGGTTTTTTTTTGGGTTTTTTTTTTTTTTTCCCCCCCCCCCCCCCCCTCCTTTTTGGGGGGGGCCCCCCTTTTTTTTTTGGGGTTTTTTTTTTTGGGGCCCCCCTTTTTGTTTTTTTTTTTTTTAAAAAATTTTTTTTTTAAAAATTTTTTTGTTTTTTTTTAAAAAGAATTTTAAAAAAATTTTGGGTTTTTCCGGGGGGGGTTTTCCCGGCCCGGGGCCCCCCTTTTTTAAAAAATGGGTTTTTTTTTAAAAAAAAGGGGGGGGGGGGGGGGGGGGGGGGGGTTGGGGGGGGGGGGGGGGGGGGGAAAAAAGGAGGGGGGAAAAATTTTCCCTTTTTAAAAAAAAAAAAGGGGGGGGGGTTTTTTTTAAAAAATTTTTTTTAAAATTTTTTTTTCCCCTTTTTTTGGGTTTTTTTTTAAAAAGGGAAGAAAAAAAAAAGGGTTTTAAAAAAAATTTTTCCCCCCCTTTTTCCCCCTTTTCCCCTTTTTTAAAACCCCCCTTTTTTTTCCCCCCCCCTTTTTTTTTTAAATTAAATTTTTTTAAAAAAATTTTTTGGGGGGGGGGGGGGGGGTTTTTTTCCCCCCCCCCTTTTTTTCCCCCAAAAAATTTTTTTGGGCCCCCCTTTTTTTTTAAAATTTCGGGAAAAAAATTTTTCCCTTTTTTTTTTTTTTGGGGTTTTTTTTGGGGGAAAAAATTTTTTTTTTTTTTTTTTAAATTTTTCCAACCCCCCTTCCCCCCCCCCTTTTTTTTCCCCCCTTTTTTTTTTTTTTCCAATTTTTTTTGGTTTAAATTTTTTTTTTTGGGGGGGGGCCCCCTTTTTTTCCCCCCCCCCCCCCCCTTTTTTCCCCCCCCCTTTTGGGGAAATTTTTGGGCCCCCCCCCTTTTTTTTCCCCCCCCCCTTCTTTTTAAAACCCCTTTTTCCTTTTTTTTTTTTTTTTCCCCCCCCCCCCCTTTTAAAAAAATTTTTTTTTTTCCCCGGGGGGGGGTTTTTTTTAAAAATTTTTTTCCCCCCCCCCCCCCGGGGGGGGGGGGGGGGGGGAAAAAACCCCCCTGGCCCCTTTTTTTTTTCCCCGGGGGGGTTTTTTTTGGGGCCCCCCCCTTTCCTTTTTTTTCCCCCCCCTTTTTTTTTCCCCCCCCTTTTTTCCCCTTCCCCCCCCCCCCTTTTTCCCAATCCCCCCCCCCCCCCTTTTTTTTTTTTTTTTTTTTTTTTTCCCCCAAAAAGGGGGGGGGCCCCCCCCCTTTTTTCCCCCCCCAAAAAAAAATTTTTTTTCCCCCCTTGCCTTTTTTTTTTTCCCCCCTTTTTTCCCTTTTTTCCCCTTTTCCCCTTTTTCCTCTCCCCTTCCCCATTCTTTTTCCCTCTCTTTTTCCCCCCCGGTTTTTTTTTTTTTTTCCCCCCCCCCCCCCCCGGGGGGGAAACCCGGGCCCTTCCCTTTTCCTTTTTTTCCCCCTTTTTTTTTTTTTTTTTTCCCCGGGGCCCCTTTTTTTTTTTTTTTTCCCTTTTTTTTTTAAAAATTCTTTTTTTTTTTTTTTTTTTTTTTTGGGGGGTTTTTTAAAAAATTTTTCCCGCCCCCTTTTTTTTTTTCCCCACCCTTTTCCCCCTTTTTTTTTTTGGGGTTTTTCCCCTTTTTCCCTTTCCCCCTTTTTTTCTCGCCTCCCCCCTTTTTTTTTCCCCCCCCTTTCTCCCCCTTCCCCTCCCTTTTTTTTCCCCCCCTTTTTTGTTCCCCCCCCCAAATTTCCCTTTAATTTTTTTTTTTTTTTTTTAAAAAAAGGGGGGGGGGGGTTTTTTTTGGGGGGGGGGGGGGGCCCTTTTTTTTTTTTTTTTTTTCCCAACCCAACTTCCCCCCTTTTTTTTTTTTTTTTTCCCCCCCTTTTTTTGGGGTTCCAACCCCCCTTTTTTTCCCCCTTTTTTTTCTTTTTTTTTTTTTTTTTTTTAAAAAAGGGGGGCCCCCGGGGCCCCCCTTTTTTTTTTTTTTTTTTAAAATTTTAAAAGGCCCCCTTTCCAAACCCAAAAAAAGGGAAACCCCTTTTTTTTTGGAAGGGGGGCCCCCGGGGGGTTTGGTTTTTTTCCCCCCCCTTTTTTTCCCCTGAAGTGCATGCAGCTCATACAAGGAAGGAAAGGTGGGGAAAGGGAAGGTTAAGGACGGGTTTGCCTGCCAACAAGTTAAAACCGTGAGGTTTTGGGGTTTCCCTTCCCAGCCCTTTGCCCTTTTTTTCCCCTTTGATTGATTTTTTTTTAAAATCGAACAGAAAGCAAAGTCCTTCCCGGGGGAGAATATAAAACCCAGGGCCCCCGTTTTCGAACCATGCGAACATCTTGCGCACAACACACTTAAATCCTGGTTTCCCACTTTTTCGGAAAAAGTAGGCCTTTTTGTGGGCCCGGGGGAAACAGATGACAAAAAATTTACAAAACCGCATACCACGGGGGCTGGGATGAATTTAAAAACACATGAGTGGGTTATTCCATTAAACCTCGGGTTTTAAAAAAATAAATAAAAAAAAATACAAAAAATTTTTTAAAAAAATAATGTTTTTAAAAATTTGTATTTATAACCAAATTTTAAGTCACGGCAGATTTTTTCTGGGGTGAAAAATTTGGGGTGGGGTCCTCCCGGGTAAAAGCGGGGTTCGCCACAAAGCAGCGCCACCGAGGTTTTTTTTTTTTTTTTTTTCTGGGCTGCAAAATGTAAATTTTTTTTCTCTATCAAGGGGGCCCTTTTTTTTTACAGAATTTTTTCCAGGGGGAAAATCCCATTGCTGCCTTTGGGGTTTTTTTTTTTTCGTGCGCCAAATAATTTAAAGTGTAACACACGGGACCTCGGGTTTTTTCCCTCCACAACCAAAGACTAGCCCCCCAGCCCCCACTCATTTGGGTAATGGATGAAAGGGGGGGGGGGGGGGGGGGGGGGGGGGTTTTTTTTTTGGGGGAAAAGGGTTTAGGAGGGGACCATGAAGAAGCGGGGAAGGATCTCTGTTGGAACATTTTCTTTTTTTTTTTTTTTTCCTACAAAGGTGACCCCCCTTCACATAGGGCTTTTGGGTTGGGGAGTTTTTAAGCAGGCGGGAAAAAAAATGAGGGGGGCAAAAGCGGTTTTCGAGGGGAAAAATTTAAAAGTTTTACCCATAAACTTTAACAACGCACTATCCCAAATGTGAAAAAATCAGGAGCTAAATTTTTCACAAGCCCCTTTCTTATTTTCCGGGTTTTTTTAGGGTGTTTTAAAGGGGAGTTTGGGTTTTCCCCCTTTTTTTTTTCAATTTTTTTTTTATTTTTTCATTTAAAATTTGAGAAAATGGAAAAAAAAGCAAATCATGGGCTTTTTTTTTACATCCAGTCCCCGTGTGTAATGCGGTTTTGTAAATTCTGTTTATTTTTTCCCACCGGGACCCCAATGGCCTTTCCCTTTTCGAAAAGCGGGAAACAGATTTAAAAAGAAACGCAAGGGTGGTTCTCGTGCGTTCGCCCAAAGGGGGCCTCGGGTTAATAAATCTCCCCCCAAAGGATGGGGAGGTTTTTGTGTTTTTTTTTTTTTAAGGGGATAGGAAAAAGAAAAGGGCAATTTGGGGCCCCAAAATTTAAAATTTGGGAGTGTGGCCCCCGACCTTGAGTGCCCACATCCGGTTCATTTGGGAAAGAAAGGGGAAAAACGTAAGGAAGATTTCGCTTCTAGTCTGTTTGGGGCCCCGTTTCTGACACTTACTGCGTCTTTTGGAGAAAAGGGGGGGTTTGGGGTTTTAAAGGGAAGAAAAAATCTAACAACAAAAACACAGCAACAACAACATGTGTCCCGAGCCCACAGAAAAATATTTTAAAAATTTTTTTCCCTGAAGTGTGTTTGTATGAAATGTGTGGAAGAAATGTTGTGTGTGAGGTTTTTTTTGATTGTGTGTGGGGTTTTGGAATGTGGGTGTGTGTGTGTAAGAGAGTGTGTGTGTGTGAAAGAGTGGTGTTGTAAGAGGGGTGTTGTGTGTGCTTGCCCTACGTGTGTCGTGTGTGGGTTTTTGTGTGGGGTTTTTTGTGTGCGCGCGAGTTGTTTTACTTTTTTATTTATTTATTCTTTTAATCGAGGGGTAATG
>CM054139.1:16222972-16232972 GCA_028751875.1 Rapana venosa | reverse complement strand
CACACACACCACACACCCCCAAAATCAAACAAAACCCCACATCAACAAGGTTCCCAAAGGGGATCAGTACTTGCCCTATTTGTTTTCCTTATCTTTTTAAAAGACCCCCCTGCTCTTTGTCCCCCCTAAAACTAAAATTGTTCATTTATCAGAGGGATATTGCTATTTGGATAAAAAACTCATTTTAGGAAAAACCCGAAAAAGAGTGACAATTTGTTAAAAAAAATTATCGGGAAGAATTAGAAAAATTTCGGAAATTTTATATGAAAAAAAACAAAATTAAAATTATAAACCAAAAAAAACGTGTCTTTTGCTTTTTAATAAGGGTTACAACGCTTTAAAAATTTTACCAATACTGAAATTAAAGGGAAAAGTGCTTCAATAAAAACAAGATGTAAAAATTTTTAGGGGGTTTTTTTAACTAGAAATTTGGGAATTTGGAAGATGAAACATCAACCAAATGAAAACCTAAGCTGGGAAAAGACTTAATTCCAAAAGATAAAAAGTTCCCCCAAGGCATGGAGCCCAAGACACACGACTCTAAAACATCGGGCTTCTTTTCCTTGTACTTTTCAAAATTAATATAGGGAAAAGGGAATTTTTATTTTTCTGCGCAGTTTATCTACTTAAAAAATTAAAAAAAAGTCTAACATTTAAAGCATAAAGATGCTTTTGGTTTTCCGGCTCATCAAATACACTAATACTTATAAAGAACCTCTTTTACTTCTCTTTCTAAACACGAAAAATGGAAAAGGATCAAAATATGGGGTTCCCTTTAGTTCTCTTTTCCCCAAATTAAAGTAAAAGGGAAAAATTTTTAAAATTTTAATCAAGACACGTTTTTCCCAAAGGGGGCACCAATAGTTCTTTTCGGGCACCCAAATTTAAAAATTATAAAAGACACTTTTTATAAGAAAAGACTGGGGAAATAAAAACAATTCCAATTTCCCCAATTTTCCCACAATTACCCCCTTGGGAACATTTTTTCGCAAATTTGACATTGACTACACAAATAAAGAAAAATGAAATCAAAAATCTTCTCACCTTTTATGTAAAAAACCCCTTTTTAGAAAAATAATTTTTTTAAAAACTTTTAAAAAAGTGAATTACGACGGATCGAAATTTAATCACAAAAGTGGTGCGGGCAATTAAATTCCGATTTTAAAATTTAAAAAAATTTTTTCTTTTGGGGAAAACCTTTTTCTTTTTTTAAACTTCTGAATTTTTTGGGAAATTTCTTATGGCTTTTTTTTTTGTCTTTTCTGCTATAGATTTTTCCCAAAATTCGTTTTCCCGTTGACTTCAAAAGGCTTGTTAATGGCTTTAAAAAGGTCATGGCATGGTAAAATAAGGATATATATTTTTTTTGGAATAAAATTCCTGATACTTTCTTTTTGAAAGCAGGGGCTTCGCATAACTTTTGCGGGTTCCCCCCTCTCTTTTTGGAATTTTTTTTTGGGAATTTTGGGGGGGGTTGATTTTTTGGCAAAACGGGTTGCCTCTAAAATTACAGTACGAAAGTTTGAGTCTAATCTTCCCTTGTCTTTTAAATTAAATTCATTCAAATTTAAATTAAATGCATACTTTCCCAAAATCATAAGAAAAAAAATTATCGCATTTCCTTGCCCACGGAAAATTTAAGGGAAATTCAAAAACAAAAACCCTGTTGTTTAAATGCAGGAATACTAAATTTTCCCAAAAAATGTAACTTGTTGTTGTTCTTTTTAAACTTTCGTCCCCCATTTGTTGTTTGATTCCCCAAATTTCTTTTGGGACATTTAAAAGGGGGGGTTTTAAAGATTTTTCATAAAAAAATTCCACTAGTAAAGAATTTTTAAAATGACTCTCCCAATTCATATGTCATTTCCCTGAAGTCAAAAATTTTCTTCACCCGGGTAAAACCTTTACTGTAATTACATAAAATATTTTAATATATATAGATATAAAATTAAATTATATATATAAATAAAAATTTTATATATATATATATATATATAAATTAATAATATATAAGATTTTTAAAAATGAAAATATTTTATATTTTTTAAATTTATATGTAGAAAACATATATATATTATATAGGGAAATTTTATATTAAAATGTTTAAATATTTATAATTTGTTTTGGGGGAAAGTGGGGGGCGGTGGGGGAGAAAGAGAGAAGAGAGAAAAAAAGGGGAGAGAGAAGAAGAAAATCGGGGTGTAAAAAAGGTATTTTGGTTTATGAAGGGCGGTGTGGTCTAAATCACCATTATGAACAGACTTTAAAACCCAAAACAAAACCAAACAAGAAAATAACGCCCAGAAAAAAAATTTGAAAAAAAGAAAAGGGGGAAACCAAAAGGAAAAAAAAGGGGTTTGGGGATGAAAAGAAACAAAAAAAGCAACCACGGGGAATAAAAGAAAAAAACTAAAGACAAAGACAAATGGAAACAAAGAGTTTGGAAAGGGCCCACGTACAGAGAGACAGACAGACTGACAGAAGCCCAACAGATTTGGTTTTTCCCAGGCCCCTTTTGAAAAGCCCGGCTTGGTTCTTTCTTCAAGAAAAACCCCGCGGAGCGGGCAAGGGGGTTCACATGGGATCTTAGCACCCCATTTCCGGAAATCCCATGCACGCCGCTTCCCCGCTTCTGCTGCTGCTTTTGCTTCTTCGCGGCTGCCCCTAAGCGGGCTGCTGTTGCTCTGCGTTGCTGCTGTTGCGGGCTCCCTTGGCTGCTTCTGCTGTTTGGTTGCCCCTGTTTTTGGCTGCGTTGCGGCTGCGGCTCCCGTTTTTCCCTTTCCCCACTGCGGATATCCACCCTTTGGCTAGCTGTAAAAACACTTGACATGGCATCCCGGATTTTTGGGCGTCGGGGAAAAGGGTTGGGGGATTTTTCGTGGAAAAAAAGGGCTTTAAAGGAAGGGACTAATGAAGAAGAAAGGGTAAATCATCGGGAATACACAATCTCTCTTCTCTCGGTTTCTGTCGGGGTGTCCTCTTTCTGTGTCTTTTCCCCAAGGGGGTTCAAGTTTTCGGGTCTGGTTTCTGCCCTCTGTCTCTGGGCCCTCTCTCTCCTCGTCTCCCTCTTTTCCCCTTTTCATTCTCTTCTTCCCATCCCCTCTCATTTTCCCTTCTCTCCCCCTCTCTCCCCTCTCCCCTTTCTGGGCCACACACACGACACAACACACCACCCACCACACACAACACACCACACACAAAAAACACGAGCACCCCGCCATGCACTCTTTCACTCACACACACACACACACAAAATCCACACCCCCCAAAAAAAACCAACACACACAAAAAAACCACACACACACACAAAACCCCCACAAACACACAACACACACACCCCCACACAAACCAAAAAACAACCACTCGTCCATTTTCTCTGCAAAATAATTTTTTCCTCGAAATATTTTTAAAAAAGGGATGCCCTTGTGTTCTAACATAACCATAAAAACATGGTTTTTTAAAGGCTCAAAGTGTGTGTTGGGGGGGGGGGGGGGGGGGGGGGGGGGGGCATAAAATTTTTGGTTTTGGGGCCCCACCTGAAAAGCTAGGATTTTCCGATCTACAGTAGGGATCCATTGACCTTCAGGGCCCCCCAAATGTTTTAACCTCAATCTTTGAGGGGTTCCCCTTTTGTCCGGGTCCCCCAAAAAAATTCACCCCCCAATGTTTTCCAAAAAACTCTAAATTAAAAACCGGGCCCACACACTTTTAAAACCCTTCCCTTTCTTTGGGAAAAGTAGGCCAGGGTCCTGCAAACCAAAATTTTTTTTTAAAATTTCTAAACCCCCCGGGAAATTACAGGGTTGACGGGGTGTACAAAAAAAAGAACTTATTTCAATATCCCAAAAACGAAAAACAAAAAAATTAGACAAAAAAATTTTGAAAAAAAAACAACACAAAAAAAACCTGTTTCCCCCCCCACTTCCTTTTCAACCAGAAGTGTGCATTTTTTCTAATGCCACGCGGGTAGTTGTGTTTGTGGGTGTTGTTGGCGCAATACGAAATTTAACGAAAATTTGAACCGTATTAAAACCCGGACAAACCCCCACACCCAGCAGAAAAAAAAAAAAGGGGGGGAAACCCCAAAAAACGTCATGAAAACTTTTGAAAATTCAGCGCGGCGGGGGAAGGATCCCATGACCCTTTTTGACCCCACCCAACCCCCACTTTCCCCCTTATCGGGAAGGGCGAGCTGGAAGCTGCAAAAAAAAAAGGGAATGGAATGGATACACGCCGACTGCGCGGGGGAGAGAGATTTTTTAACGTTTTTAATTGAAAAATGTAAAGCCCCCGGGGGAAAAGATAAAAATGTTTTCAGCGGGCGGGGGGGGAAACAGACATAATAATCAAAAAAAATAAATTGGGGTCAAATTTTGGGGGGGGAAAATGCAAGGGAGAAAATGTTTCATAAAGAAAACGGGCTTTTTTTGGCTTGCTTTTTTTTTTTTTTTTTTTTTCGCCCCGCCGTTCTTTTCTGTCTTGTCTCTGTCTCCTTTCTCCCCCCCCCCCCCTTCCCCCCTGCCCTCTCTCTCCCTGTTCTCTTTTTCTTTCTCTTTTTTTTTCCCTTTCTTCTCCCCCTCTTTCCTCTCTCTCTTCTCTTTATCTTTCTCTCTTTTTTCCCCTCCCCCCTTTTCTCTCTCCCCTTCTCCCTCCTTTCTCCCCCTCACTCCTCTCTTTTCTCTCTTACTCTCTCTCTCTTCCCCCCCCTCCTTCTCTCTGCCTCCCCGTATCCCCTCCTCTCTCTCTGATTTGATAAAAGGGGATTTTTCTTATCCTGAAATTTTAAAACCACACATTGCTTATGAAAAGCAGGGAAAATTTACGTGCTGGCGTCAACGCACGCGGGCGCGCGCAAACAAACCAAAAAAAACCCAGATCGTTTTATCATAATGAAAACCGTACCTTTAAAACCACTCACATACACCCCAAAACAAAGCTTTTAACAAAAAATGAAAAAAAAACCCCTTTAAAAAACCACACACAAAACACAACACACACGCAAACACACATGCACAAACAATCATTTTTAGCAAAAAATGAAACTATCGTTTTAAACCCACAAAAACACAACACACACACAAAGTTAACTTGGTAAAACGAGAAACAGTCCTTGCCTTGTATTTTATAACTGGCAGTGCCCAGCATAGAAACAGGAGTTTGGGACTCTCTCTCCCTCACATCTTGTCCCAAACGTGGTGACCCGAACAAACGGGTAAAAGGGGAAAAGCAGCAAGGGGGAACTCTGGCTCTCGGACGTGCGGGTGCAAAACTTGCGGGTTTTTCAACTTGGTACGGGGGGCCTTCTCCCCTACCGTCATTTCATGGGGTTTCAATAACACACAAAGACAAGCGCTTTTCCCCTCTCGGCAACAACTAAAAGGTTTAGGTGGTTCCTCAACCTAGGGGCGTGGGGGACGAGAAAAAACAGAGACCTCATTTCCCTCTGGGGGCCAAGCATATAAGGGGGGCCCCTTTTTCCCTCCCCCCGCGCGGGCTTTTAACCTTCCCCCCGACCCAAAGAGCGGGTACCTATTTCCAGCTGTTTGAACGTGGAGACTTTTTCTAAACCCAAAGGGGGCCAAAAAACGGTCGGGCACCCGGGCAGTGAAAACCACGCCGATGCGGAAAACATCTACTGACATCGTACGAATTACTGTTTTTTTGGGTTTTTGTTTGGGGGTTTTTGTTTTAAAACCGGATAAAAAGGGAGAAAAAATGTTTTTTTGGGATGACAAATCTTTTCTACTTTTCTTCTGACTCAAATCATTTTTGGGGGCTCCCCCCCCCTCCCCCCCTCCCCCCCCCCCCCCCCCCAAAAAAATAAAAAATAAACTTTTAAAACCAAAACCTTTTTTTCTTTTTCCGGGGCTTGAAACCTAAAAAAAAACTGGTTTAAACTTAAAAACACGAACCCCTTTTCCCTAAGTTTAGAAACGTTTCATCGGGGTTTTTTAATGGAAAAAAAACGAAAACAAAGAAAAAAACCTTTACAAAAAAATAAAACTTTACTTGAACATAAAGGGACATGATTTTTCCCGGGTTTTTACCCCAAAAAAGCTCCGCTTTTTAAATTGAAATAAAAATATGTGGTAAACACTCTGGCTTCACTTTAACGTCATTTTTTTCCTTTAACTTTTTTTTCCCGGGAAATTGAGGGCTTTTTTTTTTATTCCAGAACTTTTCCCACCTTTCTGGAAGGGCCCGAAACGGTCTCTCACCCTTTTTCTGTTTTTCCCTCCTTTTTTTTGGGGGAAACCCAAACTTTTTTCATTGCCCCAAGGCCTCAGAAACCCCTTCGTTGCCGGGGCTTTTAATTAGGGGGGCTGCAAAAGAAAGGGTGGGATAGGATGGAAATTGGGGAAAGGGGGGTAGGGAAGGATAGGATGGGGATATTTTAGGGTGGGTAAAAAAGGAAAAAGGGATGGGGTGGGGAAAGGGGGGATAAGGATGGGAAAGGGGGTTTAAGGGTGGGATAGGATGGGGTTAGGTTTTAGGATAGTAGGTTGGGAAATGGGGTGGGGTGGGTAGGGTAGGATAGATAGGAAAGGAAGAAAAGGGGAAATTTGGGAAATGGGGTTTTAGATAGGATAGTAAATGGGGGAAAGGGTAGGGTAGGGTGGGGGGGGAAAGGAAAAGGGGTGGGGTTTGGGGTTTTTGCCTGCTTCGAGCCGCACTTTGCTTAAACCCGAGAAAAGGGTTTTCCATGAGGGAAGGGGGTGATTTTTTAATTGTTCGGGGTTCCCCTTTGCACAGGGGGGCAGGGTTTTGGCGCGGGCTAGTTTCTTCTGTGATGGGACGGGAAAAAAAAGAATTTGCAATCATTTTTGTGCTGGGAGTTTCTGGGTTTTGTTTTTTTTAAATAAATATTTTTTGGGGTTTTTGGGGTCTTGACTGAGGGATTTTGGGGGCCGGGCATAACCCAAAACTATAACGGTAACAATTTACTTGGTCGTTGGGTCAAAATTCCATTTTGAAAAAAAAAAATGAACAAAACAAACACAAAAGGGGAGTGGTACCCGTTTTTTTAACACAAAAATTGTTGTAAAACTGTAAGATTTGGGGTATTTTTCATACTTTGGGATTTAAATATTAAATTTTTCAAAACCCAAATTTAATTTTAAAAATTTTATGGGAATAACGAACCCCCGGCCAAAAAGTCTCTTTTATTATCGGGGGAAAATAAACCACCCTGCCAGTCGTTTTTAAATTTAAATCTCCCGAAATGAAAAATAAATCGATAAAGTGGAAACAAAAGTAAGTTCTGCGGCGTCTTTAAACCATGAAAAGGGGGCTTCCACCACCAGTACCGCAAAGATGGCAGGAGGGTTTTAAAAGAGGGTTTGCCTCCCAACAGTAAACCGGGAGGTTCTGGGTTGGGACCCCAGCCTGGGCCCTTTCTTTCCATTTAAACGAAAAAATCGAACTGAGTGTCAAAGCCCCTTCGGAGAGACTAAAACCGAAGCCCCGGTGCGAACGAAATGCAGAACATTTTAGCCACCCGTTTAAATCCATTTTCCCGCTTTTCGAAAGAGGGGACCTTTGGGGCCCCGGGTAAACAGATGAAAAAAATTTAAAAAACCCGCAATAACACGGGGACGGGATGTAAAAAAGCAAAAGGGGCTTTTTCCCCTTAAATCCTCGATATAAAAAAAAAAATGAATAAAAATTAAAGATATTTGGGGGGTCTTCACCCCCCCCCTTTTGGGCATTTTGTCCACGGGGGGGTTTTTTTAGGGGGGGGGGGGGGGGTTTAGTTTCCCCTTTTAAAACTACAAAAACTACTTTTTGATGAAGAAAAAACAAAAAAACAAAAAAAAAATTAAAAACCGATAGATCACACTTTGGCATTTTTTTTTGGGTGTCAAAAAAAGCCCCTGACTTAAGGGGGCAAAAAATTTTCTAAAATTCTGAATCTAATAAACTTTCCCGGGACAGAAATGGGGAAAAGGGAAAGGAGGGGGGGATGTTCTTTTTCCCCATACAAATGAAAACCACAATTTTCCCGGTAGTGGGTTTTTAATCATTAACTTTACTCCCCTACAAAAAACGGGAAAAAAAAATGGGTGTAACTTGGCACAACTCATTTCTTTTTTTTCTTGGTCCGGGCATGGAACCCCTTGACAGCATCACGGGGGGTCGGGCATTTTTTAGGTGAAAAGCGTTGAAACGGGCCTTTTAAAAACTTTTTTCCCAAAAATTTTTTTACCCCTGTGCTAAAAATTGGCCTCACAAAACACCCCCTTTCCCCCAATTTTCCCAATCGGGCCATTTTACGGAAACTCCTGGGGCATTTGAAGTAAAAATTATAGGGAAAAATTAAAATCTTTTGTTTAAAAGTTCAAAGTAAAAATTTAAATCAACATTGAAGCAGATAAACCACTACACACAAAAGAAAACTTAAAGAAAAAAATTTTTTTTAGATTTCTGTGAAAAAATCATTTACCAAAAAAACTCCCCAAACAATTTAATTTGAAATGAAAGGGGTTTAATTTGGAGAGTTGATTTTTTTCACATTGGGTTTTTTCCCCCCTCTTTTTTAGCTCTTAAACTTCCCCCCTTTCTGTTTTTTGACCACCCACTCGCGCTTACTGTTTCAAAAGACACTCTGTCCTCGAGCATAAATTATCCAAAAACCATCCCCCCCTTTTTAAATTAAACGCTCCCAGCTAGGAAAAGAAATTTTTAAACCGGGTTTCTTTTAAAATTCCCGTGTGTTGTTGGTCTAAGAAACTGTTTACCGGGAAGAGGGAGGGAGTTTGGCGTGTTGCTATGTGTGCAGGCAGGCAGGTTCTGGGGTCACGGGTACTTGCTTGTCTACCCCTGTTTATGACAGCTACGTGGGAGTTGGCTTTCCTTCCTAGGCAAGATCTCCGAAGTTAACTAATGGTGACATTTTTGTATAATTATGCGATCGTGTTTGTTTTGTGTTTTTGCCCAGCATTTAGATAGCCGCATTCCGACTTCGGGGATGATGGGTTTTTTATGAAGGGAAGGAGTTTAACGGGAGCACACACTGAACGAAAGCAACAAGACAGTGCTCCTTTGCTATGAAATCATTCATTAAAAGAGAGATAAAGAAAAAAATACTGTGCCTAGTTAGCATTGTAGCAAAACTCCATAGTGTAGTAAAGATAATCTCCTAAGGATTTGGTATATTTTCCGAACACCTCTGACCCTAGCTTCTTATGCCTGCAATTAAATTCTATACAATTCATAACCACGGTGGGAAATGATGATTGTAGTGCTTTTGAGTTTGATAACATTGTGCTTTTGATATTGACAGTAGGTGATTACATCCTGTAAATATATCACTAAGGAAAATGTGAGACTATAAACCGAGGTCCCGTGTGCGAACGCACGCAGAACATCTTGCGCCCCTATGTTTTAAAAACCCCTTCCGCTTTTCGGAAAAAGTAGGCCATTGTGTGCCGGTTGGGGAAAGGTGACAACATTACAAAAACTGCATACACAAGGGGACGGATGGGAAAAGGCGAATGATGCAATTAAAATATGGCTGTATTTTACGTCAAAGTTGACTTGTTTTACCTTCTTGCATTTTTCCGTCCCACATACATGTTTGTGAAGTCTGCTTCATACGTCCCCCCAAAAAGCATGCCTAAATACCACACCCCCCAAGAAACCATCCTCTTTTAATCAACGAGCCACAGCCTGTGAAAGAACTTTAATTAGCTTCTGTCAAGAGTCTCGTGCGTGAACCACAGAACTCGCTGCCATGAAAGAAGCAGTAGGTCTCGTACTGTTCCACACACATGCAGTTTCTGAGCTTGCACCTATTTCTCCGCCCCTTTGTTAATGACGGATTAATGCAGAAAGATCAGATCAGGGATGTAGCGATTTTGTTTGCCCTGCCATGTTTGTTATTGTTCTGGTTGGTGTAAGGTTGACTAGTTAATCAATCATGGGTACGGGTGAGGGGGATTTTGTTGGAATGTGCAATGAACAGAGGCAATTGCAAGTGATAAAAATGTAGAAATAAGCC
>CM054139.1:16184965-16219965 GCA_028751875.1 Rapana venosa | reverse complement strand
GTGTGTGTGTGAGTGTGTGTGTGTGTGTGTGTGTGTGTGAATGTGTGTGTGCGTGTGTGTGTGTGTGTGTAAGAGAGTGTGTGTGTGTGTAAGAGTGTGTGTGTGTATGTGTGTGTGCGCACGAGTGTGTTTACTTATTTTATTTATTTATTCTTTTATATCGAGGATAATGGAATAAGCACTCATGTGCTTTTTTTTTACATCCAGTCCCCGTGTGTATGCGGTTTGTAAAGTCTGTCTTCCGTTCCCACCGGCACACAATGGCCTACTCTTACGAAAAGCGGAACGGGATTTAACATATGCGCAAGATATTCTGCGTGCGTTCGCACACGGGGCCTCGGTTTATAGTCTCATCCGAAGGACTTTTGGAGTAGATTGGAGTCTGCACTGATGTTAACTCCAGGGGAAAATATCCCCTTGAACGGGAATCGAACCCGGGTCATCAGATTGCGAACGCAATGTTCTGACCACTAGGCTATCCCGTCCCCCTCTGTGTGTGTGTGTGTGTGTGTGTGTACACGTGCACGCGCGTGTTTGAGGTGATAGGAAAAAAAGAAGGAAATGGGTCCCAAAATTAAACTTGGAGTGTGGCCCACGACCTTGCAGTGTCCTCACATCCGGTTTCATTGGAATGACGGGAAAAGCGTAAGGAAGAGTGCTGCTGCTAGTCTGTGGTGCCAGTTTCTGACACTTACTGCGTGCTGTTGGAGAGTGTGCCTTGGTTCTAGGTAAGAAAAACTCTATCAACAACAACGTCAGCAACAACAACATGTGTCCCGAGCGTACAGAAAATATTCAAATGTTTTCCCATGAAGTGTGAGTGTGTGTGTGTGTGTGAGAGTGAATGAGTGAGTGTATGTGTGTGTGCGCGCGCGCGCGAGTGTGTTTATTCGTTTTATTTATTTATTTATCTATTTATTCTTTTATATCGAGGATAATGGAATAAGCACTCATGTGCTTTTTTTTTACATCCAGTCCCCGTGTGTATGCGGTTTGTAAATTCTGTCTTCCGTTCCCACCGGCACACAATGGCCTACTCTTACGAAAAGCGGAACGGGATTTAACATATGCGCAAGATATTCTGCGTGCGTTCGCACACGGGGCCTCGGTTTATAGTCTCATCCGAAGGACTTTTGGAGTAGATTGGAGTCTGCACTGATGTTAACTCCAGGGGAAAATATTCCCTTGAACGGGAATCGAACCCGGGTCATCAGATTGCGAACGCAATGTTCTGACCACTAGGCTATCCCGTCCCCCTCTGTGTGTGTGTGTGTGTGTGTGTGGTGTGTGTGTGTGTGTGTGTGCGCGTGCGCGCGCGCGCGTGGGCGCGCGTGTTTGAGGTGATAGGAAAAAGAGAAGGAAATGGGTCCCAAAATTAAACTTGGGAGTGTGGCCCACGACCTTGCAGTGTCCTCACATCCGGTTTCATTGGAATGACGGGAAAAGCGTAAGGAAGAGTGCTGCTGCTAGTCTGTGGTGCCAGTTTCTGACACTTACTGCTGATGGAGAGTGTGCCTTGGTTCTAGGTAAGAAAAACTCTATCAACAACAACGACAGCAACAACAACATGTGTCCCGAGCGTACAGAAACTATTCAAATGTTTTCCCATGAAGTGTGTGTGTGAGTGAGTGAGTGTCTGTCTGTGTGTGTGTGTGTGTGTGTGGTGTGTGTGTGTGTGTGTGTGTGTGTGTGTGTGGTGTGTGTGTGTGTGTGTGAGTGAGAGAGAGAGAGTGTGTGTAAGTGTGTGGTGAGTGTGTGTTTTGTGTGTTGTGTGTGAGTGAGTGTGTAAGAGTGTGTGTGTGTAAGAGTGTGTGGATGAGTGTGTGTGTGTGTGTAAGAGTGTGTGTGAGTGAGTGTGTGTGAGTGTTGTGTTTGTTGGTTGTGTGTGTGTGTGTGTGTGCGCGCGCGAGTGTGTTTATTTATTTTATTTATTTATTCTTTTATATCGAGGCTAACGGAATAAGCACTCATGTGCTTTTTTTTACATCCAGTCCCCCGTGTGTATGCGGTTTTGTAAATTTTGTCATCTGTTTCCCACCGGCACACAATGGCCTACTCTTCCGAAAAGCGAACAGGATTTAACGTGTGCGCAAGATGTTCTGCATGCGTTCGCACACGGGGCCTCGGTTTATAGTCTCATCCGTGTGTGTGTGTGTGTGTGTGTGTGTGTGTGTGGTGTGTGTGTGTGTGTGTGTGTGTGTGTTTGCGTGCGTGCGCGGGCGCGCGCGCACTGAGCACCAGTTGTTCTCTGATGCCGATTTTTTGGCATTTATTTTCGGAAGCGTCGGCACTCCTCGTTCTTGGTGTGTTTATCTGAACAAAAACGTCATCTTTTTTTCTCTCTCGTTTTTTTCCACCCAATGTGTAGTTCGGGGTGGGCCAAGGTACAGAATACTGACGCACACTCACAAGAATTTCTCTGTCTTTTTTTCTCTTCCTCTTTGATGTCTGTAACTGCAAGACTTTTACGTCTTGATGTTGTAAAGTCTTGACAACGCTCTCTCTCTTTTTCTCTCTCTGTCTCTCTTTCTCCGTCTCTCTCTCTCTGTCTCTCTTTCTCTCTCTCGCTTTCTCTCTGTCTCAGTCTCTCTGTCTCCCCCCCCCCCTCCTCTCTCTCTCTCTCTCCTCTCTCTCTCTCCCTCTCTCCTCCTCTCTCTCTCTCTCTCTCTCGATGTATAAAAGCACATGTGCTTATGCATTATCCTCGAAATAAAAGAATTTGTCATTGTCATTCTCTCTCCGCCCCCACGCACCCCCGTACCCCTGAGACACACACACACACACACACACACACACACACACACACACACACAACACACACACACACACACACACACACACACACACACACACACACACACACATACATACACATACGTGCGCGAACGTACCCACGCCCAACCCCAGACACACACACCCCTACACACACAAGCACACACACACACACACCCCTACCCACACACCCACACACTCCCTCACACACACACACACACACTCACACACACACACACACACACACACACGCACGCACGCACGCAGGCGCACGCAGGCACACGCACACAAGCTTCACCACAAGAAGGCACCAAAGAACAGAGCGCCCTGCTCTCATCTCTTAGGGCATGGAAGAATTAACGTCAAGCAGAAATTGCATCTGAGTAGAAGGAAAAGAAGAAGAAGAAGAAGAAGAAAGAGAGGAAGAGAGAAAAAGAAGAAAAAGAACAACAACAACAACAAAAACAAGAAGAAGAAGAAAAGAGAGGAAGAGGAAGAAAAAGGGGAAGAAGAAGAAGAAGATGTGATGATGATGATGATGAGATGATGATGATGATGAATGATGATGATGAAAGAAGAAGAAGAGAAAGAAGAGAAGAAGAGAAAGAAGAAGAAGAAGAAGAGGAGAGGAGGAAGAAGAAGAAGACGAGGAGGAGGAGGAGGGAAGAAGAAGAAGAAGAAGAAGAGGAAGAAGAAGAAGAAGAAGAAGAAGAAGAAGAAGAAGAAGAAGAAGAAGAAGAAGAAGAAGAAGATGAAGAAGAAGAAGAAGAGGAGGGGGAGGACGAAGAGGAGGAGGAGGACAAGAGGAGGAGGAGGAGGAGGACGAAGAAGAAGAGGAGGAGGAAGAGAAGGAGGAGGAAGAAGAAGACGAAGAGGAGGAGGAGAAGAAGAAAAGGAAGAAGAAGGAAGAAGAAGAAGAAGAAGAAGAAAATGAAGAAGAAGAAGAAAAAGAAGAAAAAGAAGAAGAAAAAGAGGAGGAGGACAAAGAGGAGGAGGAGAGGACGAAGAGGAGGAGGAGGACGAAGAAGAGGAGGAGGAGGACAAAGAAGAAGAAGAGGAGAGGAAGAAGGAGAAGAGAAGGAGGAGGAAGAAGAAGACAAAGAGAGGGGGAAGAAGACGAAGAGGAGGAGGAGGAAGAAGAAGAAGGAAGAAGAAGAAGAAGAAGAAGAAGGAAGAAGAAGAAGAGAACAAGAAGAGGAACAAGAAGAAGAAGAAGAAGAAGAAGAAGAAGAAGAAGAGGAAGAAGAAGAAGAAGAGGGAAAAAGAAGAAGAAGAAGAAGAACTGAATGTGATAGCAACTCCCTCCCTATCTGTTGGTTTATGACGGTGATGTCATCCGTACAGCACGACTCAATCTCATTATGTCGAGATAAGATGCTGTCTGAACTTAAGAGTTAGGATCCGGGTTTTTATGCATGTGTGTATGTGTGTGTGTATGTGTGTTTGATGTGTGTGTGTGTGTGTTTGAGTGTGTGTGCGTGTGAGTGAGAGAGTGAGAAAGAGAATTTGTGTGTTTGTGTGTATGTGAAGAGAGAAAGAAAATTCCATGTATGTATGTAGGTAGGTAGGTAGGGAGTGTTCTGAAGCATGCGTGTATGTATGTTTGTATATATGTATGTATGTATGTATGTATGTGTGTGGTATGTATGTGTGTGTGTGTGTGTATGTATGTGTGTATGTATGTAGGTATTATGTATGCATGCATGCATGCATGCATGCATGCATGTATGTATGTATGTAAAGTATGTATGTATGTATGTATGCATGCATATATGTAGTATGTCTGTATGTAGGTAGGTAGGTAGGTATGTATGTATGTGTACTCCCTCTCTCTCTCTCTCTCTCTCTCCCCCTCTCTCTCTCTCTCCCCTCTCTCTCTTTCTCTCTCTCTCTATCTCTCTCTCTCTTCTCCTCTCTCTCTTTCTCTCTCTCTCTCTCTCTTTCTTTTTTTTCTTTCTTTTCTCTCTCTCTCTCTCTCTCTTTCTTTCTCTCTCTCTCTCTCTCTCTCTCTCTCCTCTCTCTCTCTCTCTCTCTCTCTCCTCTCTCCCCTCTCTCTCTTTCTTTCTCTCTCTTTCTCTTTCTCTCTCTCTCTCTCTTTCTCTCTCGCTATCTCTCTTCTTTCTTTCTCTCCCTCTCTCTCCCCTCTCTCCCCCTCTCTCTCTCCCCTTTCCTCCTCTTCTCATCTCCTCTCTCTTTTCTCATCTCTTTCCTCTCTCTCTCTCTCTCCTCATCTCCTCTCACTCTCTCTCTCTCTCTCTCCTCTCCTCTCTCTTCCTCTTCTCCTCTCTCCTCTCTTCTTTCTTCCTCTCTCTCTCTCTCTCTCTCTCATCTCCTCTCTCTCTCTCTCTCTCTCTCTCTCTCCTCTCTCTCTCTCTCTCTCTCTCCTCTCTCCTCTCTCTCTCTCTCTTCCCTCTCTTCATAAAACCCCACTGAAAAAAGTAGCCGTGAAAGTGTATGCATGCTTTCAACATCCAACAAGCCCCCCTTGTCCTCAGATACTCATCTTTGGCACAGTTCTCAGTGTGCTGCAGCTGACTTGTCTCGACACTCCCCTCTATCCCAGCGTGTGTGTCTGTATGGATGGAGTTTGGGTGGTTTTTTGTTTCGTTTTGTTTTTTGCCATGTTTCTTTTACTATATTGTGCGTGGTGCATATGTCATGTGTTGGGTTATAGTCCGCGATGTTGGTCTTAACTACATTCTAATAATAAATGATAATAATAAATGGAACTTATATAGCGCTGTATCTTGCAAAGACATATCAAAGCGCATGCATTCAACCTAATCCTACACAGTCATGCAATCAATGATAAATAATGAATAGTTTAAACAAACAGATATTACAAACATGGTGCGCTGCAGACAAAAATCTATGAAATAAAATTTCAATAGTCAAATGTTTTTCAAAAGCACACACACACACTCACACAGGTGGTACACTTTAGCAGGGTGATAGGACATGGGTTAGTGAAGGTGGGATAGTTCTGATATGAAACAGGAGGGGGGAAATCTTAGGTTAGGCTGGATTTAAAAGTGTCATAGCTAGGTTTCTGGCAAAGAGAGAGAGGGAGCTCATTCCAGGTCGATGGACCCAACAGAGAAAGAGCGGCGGCCAAGGGTGGATTGGTTGCGTCTAGGTATTCGTAGGCACAAGGTATCTGCAGCAGAGCGGAGGGAACGTGAAGGAGTGTACAGTTAAAGACATTCACAGAGGTAGGAGGGTGCAGTTTTGTGGAGACTTTTGTAACAGAGGGTACTGACCTTATAATTCTCTGACAATAAAAGATATTTTAGTACCTACAGAACTGGACGGGATAACTCAGCGGTCAGAGGACTCGCTTTCCTCTCAGCTAAGGTTAAGCAGCATCGAGCGTGGTTACCGCTTGGATGGGTGACCATTTGTGTGCCTTGGCTTCAATACAGTTCCCCCCACTTCACCCAGCTGTAAATGGGTACCTGCCCTCTTTAGGGTCAGGGAAGGTAAAGCAGCGAGGGAGAGGAGATGGGCACCGACCTCAATACGCTGGCCCCTGGAGAAGCTGAGGTCTCTGATGCCTCGCTCCCCTACGACCGCGTAGGTTAGAGGACACCTTGACCTTTACAGAACACAGTAAAACTGCTGGTATGTCTGTTTGGTTGTTGGCTCCTCAGCTAGATGTTCACCAATGGTGAGGGTTTTAACATAGTACTATTCGACCGCTTTGCCCTACTATGAAGGTAGCCGCATTCCGACTTCGGGGAGCTTTACTAGTCTTTTGGGGATGTGATATCACTGTCTGGTAGGAAGTTTTTTAGCCATAGACATTATCGTAATGCATTGCTTCGAACCGTAAGGAATGTCGACTGGCTACTTATACTTGACTGGAGAGTGCAAGGTCTGGTATAGCATTAGCTTAGGAGGAGCATACACACACTTATGAAGGGGTGTTAAGAGGGCTTGAATGCATGCGTACACATGTGCGAGCGCGAGCACAAACACACACACACACATACACCCGCACGCACTCACACACACACACACACACACACACACACACACACACACACACACACACACACACACACACACACACACACACACACGCTTTCGCTCTCTCTCTCTCGCTCTCTCTCTTTCTCTCGCGCACGCACACACAAACACATACACACACTCACACACACACACACTTACACACACACACACACTCACACACAACACACAACACACACACACACACGAACACACACACGGATAACAGAATCTACAAATCTACATACACATGGGACTGAATGTAAAAAGCACATGAGTGCTTATTTTTTTATCCTCGAAATAAAAAGAACAGAATAACACACACTCAAAACACACACACACACACACACACACACACACACACACACACACACACACACACACCACAACACACACACACACACACACGCACCACAGCCACCCCCCACCCCCCCACACACACACCACACAACCCCCCTCCCCCCACCACACACACACACCCCACAACCCCCCCCCCCCCTCACCACACACACACGTACAAACCACACACACACACACACACACACACACACCACAACACACACACGCGCGCGCGCGCACCACAACCCCCCTCTCAGCCTCCCCCCCCCCCCCCCCCCACACACACACACCACACAACCCCCCTCCCCTTCCCACACACACACACCACAATCTCCCCTTCTCCCCCCCCCCCCCTCCCCCCCCCACCACACACACACACCACACATGCACATGCACTGTCACTCACACTCAACGCACGTATGGAAGAAGAAATAATCTTGAGGGAGGGTGGGGAGACGGGAGAATATCTGCAGTCAATCTGAAATCCCATCATAGAGAAGACTGATGTAACAGCAACTCTGTTCGCGTCTGTGGCGTTTCTATGACTGTGATGTATGACACATGCAACATGCGTGCACATTATGAGGGCCAGGTGAAGTTCTTTGGGTGGTGGTGGTGGTGGTGTGTGTGTGTGTGTTGTGTGTGCGTGTGTTGTGTGTGTGGTGTGTGTGTGTGTGTGGTGTTTGTGTGTGTGTGTGTGTGTGTGTGTGTTGTGTGTGTGTGATGTGTGTTTGTGGATGTGTGTGTGTGATTACATGTATGTGTGATTAAAAGTGTGTGTGTTTGTGTGTGGATGTGTGTGATTACATGTCTGTGTGATTAAATGTTTGTGTGTGGATGTGTGTGTGATTACATTTGTGTGATTACATGTGTTTGATTAAATGTGTGTATACTGAGACATACAGAAAGAGATATTAGGTGAAGGGGGAGGGGGAGAGAAGAGGGGGCACTTAGGGTAAAACAACCAGACTGACAGACAGATAAAACGACAGGCAGACAAACAGACAAAATAGCAAGACAGAGAAACAGACAAGACTTCCAAACTACGGGCCCACTTAAAGACTCACAAGTAGACGCGGGAGTGTAAAATTGTCCGGCTCGTTCTGACATTCTTTGTGCTATAATGATGTCAGAGCAGACCCAGTCAAGCGTGGCACAGGGCTCCCTCCTCACCCCTCCACTTGCGTGCCATTGCCACTTCTTGCTCAGCTGCCAGAGCCGTGCCATTTCTGCCTGCTGTTTGACAGTCTGCCATCCCGGATTTGGCATGGTAGAAGTAGTTTTGGAACGGGGATGGGAAACCATGTAAAAAAAAAAGACAAATCAGTAATCACACAAATATGTGACCCCCCCCCCCCCCCCACACACACACACACACACGCCCGCGCGCGTGCATGCGCACACAGAGACATACATACACACACGCGCGCGCAGCGCGCACACATAGAATACAAAGTTTATACATAAAGAGGCACACACACACTACACACTACACACACGCGCGCGCGCACACACACACACACACACACGCACACACACAATGTACACATATACACATATACAGAAGTACGCACATGCTCGTGCGCGCGTGCACACACAAAACGTACACATATTATTTACAGAAGGACACATACACACACGACGCTGTTACAATAACTTAAACTCCTGAAGGGAGTTACTGGTATCTTATCCCAAGTCCCATGACCGTGACCTCAATGTCTCTAGGCGTATAAGCTATGAACTCTCGACTCTTGTCTATCTGGGCATAAAAACCCTGTAAACTTTTAAGAGCTGTGGAATTTTGGAGTTTTAAAATCTGTATCTCTTTGTAGCTATTGTGCCTGACTCTGGTGTCTATCGCTTTGAAATCTGTTGAGAAGTAAGTGCCCCTTGAAAGTTTATCAGAAAAAAACACAACTTCTGTGTGAATTTATTCATGAATGCGTTAACCCGAAGGCTACTTAAAGTTTCTCTTAACACTGCATTATTTTCTTTTAAGTGCATACAGGGGGTTCGTGTTTCACGATATAAGCCAGCCCCCCCCCCCCCCCCCCCCCAACCACCACCACCAAAAAATCCACTGAAACATCAAAGTGACAAAATACGGAAAAAATGGATGGCAAAATGTAATGAGATTCCGGTTATCAGCTGCATGGTCGCCAGAAGGAATAATCATCTTGTGATCCAGGCGCCAAGTGCCACTTGTCTCCGCTTATCGTGTGTGTGTCAACATGGGCAGTGCGAGTGTGGAACTGATGCACAGACAAACGTTTTCACCAGGCCGTTTGTTAAAGACTCGAAAGATGAAAAATGTAAAACAGCGGTGTCTCCTGATCTCTGTGAACCGTGGTCATATAAGGAGCCGCTTCTACTTGGACGAGATGCATGGAAGATGAAAAATGATGATTGCAGAACATCTTGCGCACACGTTAAATCCTGTTCCTCTTTTCGAAAGAGTAGGCCATTGTGTGCCGGTGTGAATAGATGACAAAATTTACAAAACCGCATACACATGGGGACTGGATGTAAAAAGCACATGAGTGCTTATTCCATTATCCTCGATTAAAAAAAAGTCATCTGAGCGCTTTGATTTGTTGCTTTACAAGATTCAGCGCTATATAAATTCCATACATTATTATTATTATTGTTAATTATCACAGCAACTGAACGTGGCTGGGTTGGGTGTTTTTTTTTTCTTTTCTAAATTTCAGAATGAAAAGATTCTTACTGTTTGAGTATGGTTACTTTTAACTGCACAAAATGTGCATGA
Source organism: Rapana venosa (assembly GCA_028751875.1). Taxonomy (NCBI): domain Eukaryota; kingdom Metazoa; phylum Mollusca; class Gastropoda; order Neogastropoda; family Muricidae; genus Rapana; species Rapana venosa. The sequence continues at coordinate 16,210,076 of CM054139.1, read as the reverse complement.
TCGCACATTTGGCGTGATCGTATGTACGCGCATACAAACACACATACACACACACTCACACACAGACACACAGACACACACACACACACACACACACACACACACACACGCTAACACACACACACACACACACACACACACACACACACATGCATACACAGACAGACATACAGACATTGAAAATAAGAGAGGCGGTACCAAAGGAAATGAAAAGAGTTGGGGGATGAGACATAAACAGACAAAGCTACACAAAAGTAGAAAGAAAACAACAAAACAAAAGACAAATGGAAGACAAAGAGATGGATGGCCACGTACAGAGAGACAGACAGACTGACAGACAGACAGACAGACTGGCATTCCCAGGCTCGCTTTGACATGACGTGCGTGGTGTCATCTGTCAGAGAAAACTCCGCGGAGCGTGGCAAGGTGTTCACATAGATCTTAGCACCCCACTCTGCATGCCTGCTGCTGCCGCTTGCTGCTGCTGTTGCTGCTGCTGCTGCTGCTGTTGCTGCTGCTGCTGCTGCTGCTGCTGCTGCTGCTGCTGCTGCTGTTGCTGTTTCCCTTCACTGCTGGAGCATGTCAGTCCTGCCCGCTGTCAGACACTGACACTGGCATCCCGGATTTTGGTGTATGGGGAGACAGGTTGGGGGATTTGTTCGCGGAGAATAGGGCATAAAGCGAATGGACTAATGAAGAAGGAAAGTAAATCATCAGAATACACAATCTCTTTCTCTCTCTGTTTCTGTCTCTCTCTGTGTCTCTTTCTCTCTGTGTTTCTGTCTCTGTCTCTCTCTCTGTCTCTGAGTTCAGAGTTCTCTCTCTGTCTCTCTGTCTGCCTGTCTGTATGTCTGTCTGTCTGTCTGTCTCTCTGTCTCTCTCTCTCTCTCTCTCTCTCTCTCTCTCTCTCTCTCTCTCGCACACACACACACACACATACACACACACACACACACACGAGCACTCTCGCATGCACTCATTCACTCACACACACACACACACACACACACACACACACACACACACACACACACACACACACACACACACACAAAACCACACAACCACTCGTCCATTTCTCTCTGCAAAATAAGTTTTCTGCGATAATACTTCCCAAAGGATGACCTGTGTCTAATCATAATCATAGCCATATGAACATGACTTTAATATCTCTACGTGTTGGGGTGGGGGAGGGAGAGGAGATGAAATTTTGGCTTTGTCCACCTGAAAATCTATGAGCTTTCCGATCTGCAGTAATCTTTGGATCTATTGACTCTTATAGCCACAGATGTTTTAACCTCGTCTTCTGAGTGATACCCTTGTCCAGTCCTCAAAAAAATTTTTTTTAAATCACTGCCAATGATTCACATACTCTAATCTATAACCTTGCACACACACGTTAAAACCCGTTCCTTCTTTCTGAAGAGTAGGCCATAGTGTGCCTGTAGGAACCAGATTTTTTTTTTAATCTACACGCCCGTATATACACGAGGACTGGGTGTAAAAAAAAAAAAAGCTTATTTCAATATCCTCGAAACGAAAACAAAAAATTAGACAAATAATTTTGAAAAAGCAATCAACACAAAATGACCTGATCCTCCCCCCCCCCCCCCCCCCCCCCCCTCCATCCCCTTCCATTTCTAACCAGAAGTTAGCATTTTCCTCATACACACGCAGGTAGTGTGTGTGTGTCGCGATACGTAATAACGCAAGTTGAACCGTCTTCAAAACTGACAAAACTCTCCACAGCAGCAGAAGAAAAAAAAGGGGAGGAAGCCAAACGTCCTGAAAACTTTTGATATCAGCGCGGCAGGGGGAGGATACCATGACTCTTTTGATCCCAGCGCCAACTTCCACTTGTCTCCCCTTATCGTGGAACGAGCGAGCGTGGAAGCTGCAAAAAAAAAATGGAATGGAAGGGATACACTGCCGACTGCGCGGAGGAGAGAGATGTTAGACGTGTACATTGAAAACTGTGTAAAGCTCCCCTGAAGAAGATAATAGTGTGTGCAGCAGGCAAGGGGGGGGAAAAGAAATAATAATAATCATAATCATAATAATAAGTTGTCAGAAATGTTGGGAGGAGATGCAAGGGAGAAAATGATGCTATCAAGAAAACTGCACTTTGGGTTTGCTTTCTTTTTTCATTTTTTTGCTCTCGCTCGTTCTCTCTGTCTCTGTCTCTGTTTCTGTCTCTGTCTCTCTCTCTCTCTCTCTCTCTCTCTCTTTCTCTTTCTTTCTCTTTCTCTCTCTTTCTCTCTCTCCCTCTGATTTGATAAAAGGGGATATTTCTTATCACGTGCATAATTTCAACCGCACAAATGCTTATGATAGCACGGTAATTTACGCATGCGGGAGTTCACACGCACGAACGCACGCTTGCGCGCGCACACACACACATGCACGCGCGCGCACATACACAGAGACGCATTTTAACATAATGTACCGTACCTTTAAAACACACTAACACACACTCACACACACACATACACAAATGCATTGTAACATAATGTACTATACCATTAAATCACACACACACAGATGCATTTTAACATAATGTACCGTATACGCGTATCTTTAAACACACACACACACACACACACAGATGCATTTTAGCATAATGTACTATCGCTTTAAAGCACACACACACACACACACACACACTCACACACACACACACACACACAACACACACACACACACACACACACACACACACACACACACATTATCTTGTGTCAAATCGGAGGAACAGTCCTTGCCATTGTAGCTATAACTGGCAGTGCCCAGCATAGAACAGGAGCTTGACTCTTATCTCACGTCATGTACCACGTGTGTGACCCGAACAAACTGTCAATGGGAAGATGTCAGAAGTGGACTCTGGCTCTGCGGACGTGCTGGTTGCAGACTTGCTGGTTGCAGACTTGCTGGTATCGGTGCCTCTCCCTCTACCGTCAGCTTCATGGGGTTCAATAACATCACAAAGACAACGCGCATTTCCCTCTCTGCAACAACTAAAAGGTTTAGGTGTCCTCTAACCTATGTGGTCGTAGGGGAGCGAGACATCAGAGACCTCACTTCTCTAGGGGCCAGCATATAGAGGGCGGCGCCCATCTCCTCTCCCTCGCTGCTTTACCTTCCCCTGACCCGAAAGAGGTCAGGTACCCATTTACGGCTGGGTGAACTGGGGGACTGTACTGAAGCCAAGGTGCACAAACGGTCGGTCACCCATGCAAGTGGTAGCCACGCTCGATGATGCTTAACCTTAGCTGGGAGAAAGCGAGTGCTCTGACCACTTGAGCTACCCCGTCCCCCTGCAACATCTACTGACATCGTACGAATTACTGTTTTGTTGGGTTTGTTTGGGATTTTTGTTTATAACGTATGAAACGGAGTAAAAATGTTTCTTTGATGACAAATCTGTTTCTACTTTCTGACTCAAATCATTTTTGGCTCCCCCCCCCCTCCCTCCCCCCCCCCCCCCCCCCCAAAAAAAAAAAAAAATCAACATTTAACCAGCACCTTTTTTCTGTTTCCTGTCTTGTAACTAAAAAAGAAACTGTGTTTCAACTTAAACACAGAACTCATTTTCCTAAGTTTTAGAAACGTTTCAGTCTGTCATTTAATGAGAAAAAAAACGAAAACAAAGACAAACCTTGACATAAAAATCAAACTTTACTTGAACATCAAGGACATGATCTTTCCGTATTACACCAAAAAGCTCCGTCTTTTTACATTGTATAAAAAATAATGTGGTGACACTCTGGCTTCACTTTACATCGCATTTTGTCTTGACGTTTTTCTTACACGCATTGATGCTTTTGCTTTTTATTCCAGAACTAACCCTAGCCTTCTGCAATGCACGCACGTCTCTCACGCTTGTTCTGTGATTACCTCGCAAGTTTGTGGAAACGCTAACTTCTCCTTATTGTCAGGCCTCAGAAAGCCTTCGTTGCCGCGCTTTTAATTAGCGGGCTGCACAGCAAGGGTAGGATAGGATAGGATAGGGTAGGGTAGGGTAGGGAAGGATAGGATAGGATAGGGTAGGGTAGGGTAGGATAGGATAGGAAAGGATAGGGTAGGGTAGGGTAGGATAGGATAGGAAAGGATAGGGTAGGATAGGATAGGGTAGGGTAGGATAGGGTAGGATAGGATAGGGTAGGGTAGGGTAGGTAGGATAGGATAGGATAGGATAGGATAGGGTAGGATAGGATAGGGTAGGATAGGATAGGATAGAATAGGGTAGGGTAGGGTAGGGTAGGGTAGGGTAGGATAGGGTAGGGTGTTGTAATTGCCTGCTGTCGAGCCGCACGTGCGTGAACCTGAGAAATTGTTTACATGAGGGAAGCGGTGAGTTTTATGTTCGTGGTTCCCTGCACAGGGAGGCAGTGGATTTGCGCTGCTAGCTCTTCTGGTGATGGAGACAGGTGAAAATAAGAACTGCAAGTCTATTTTTGTGTCTGGTAGAGTTCTGGGTTGTTGTGTTTTTTAATAATATTGTTTGGGGTTTTTTGGTCTTGAGCTGAGGGGACTTTGGGGCGCGCATAACCAACTATAGACGGTAACAAGTACTTGGTCGTTAGGTCACGATTCATTTGAAAAAAAAGAATGAACAAAACTAACAGGCAAAAGAGAGTGTGTACCGTATTTACACAAAAATTGTTGTAAAACTGTAAGATGATTGGTATTTTCATACATTGATTTTGATATTAATTTTTCACACCAATTAATTTAAAATTATAGGATAACGAACACCGCCAAAAAGTCTCTATTATTATCGATGGGAAAATAAACCATCTGCAGTCGTTTTGATTTAAATCTACGCATGCAAATCATCGATAAAGTGGAAACAGAATGTTGAGTTCTGCTGCTGTCTTTTGACCATGAAGAAGTTGCTTCCACCACCAGTACCGCAGGAAGATGGCAGGATGGTTAAGACGTTTGCCTGCCAACAAGTAAACCGTGAGGTTCTGGGTTCGATTCCCAGCCTCGCCCTTTCTTTCCAGTTTGACGAAAAAATCGAACTGAGTGTCAAAGTCCTTCGGATGAGACTATAAACCGAAGCCCCGTGTGCGAACGCATGCAGAACATCTTGCGCACGCGTTAAATCCTGTTCCGCTTTTCGAAAGAGTAGGCCATTGTGCGCCGGTGGGAACAGATGACAAAATTGACAAAACCGCATACACACGGGGACTGGATGTAAAAAAGCACATGAGTGCTTATTCCATTATCCTCGATATAAAAGAATAAATGAATGAAATGAATGAGTACTGCGTCGTTCACCCTCCCCTTTGCATGTTTGTCCACTGTGGGGTTTTTTTAGGGAGGGGGAGGGGGGGTTAGTTGTACCCTTTGACTACACCACTACATTTTGATGAGAGAAGAACAGAAAGACAAAGAAAAATTCAACCGATAGATCACACATTGGCATTTTTGTTGTGTCAAATAAGTCTACATGACTTAAGTGGCAATAAAATATTCTGCATCTGAATCTGAATCATCAGTTCCGACAGAAATGGGGGAAAGGAAGGAGGGGTGGATGTTCTTTTCCCCATACAAATGCAAACCATCAAGTTTTCCGTAGTAGGCTTAATCATTAACTTTACTCACACATGAAACAGGGAAAAAATTGTGTAACTTTGCTACAAACTCATTTCTTTTCTTCTTCGTCGTTGGCATCGAACAGCAGCCACTGCTGTCTGTCATATTATGAGTGAAAATGCGTTGCACTGCCATTGTACTCTTTACTAAATTATGTTACACCTGTGCTAAAAATTGGCCTCACTAAACACCTCCTTCCCAATTTCCAATCAGGCAAGCACTGAAACTGCTGAGCATTTGATGTATAATTATTATGAGAAATTAAGTCTTTTGATTAGAAGTTCAAGAAGTAAAAAGTAAATCAACTTTGAAGCAAATAAACCAATTGCAAATCATTAAGTATACTTATAAGATATAAAGGTTTTTTTAGATTTCTTTGATAATCATTTACCTAAAATAACTCCCCAAATCTACTTATATTGCATGAAAGGGGGTAAGTTAAGAGTTGATTTTCTATCGGCTTTTTCCCCCTCTTTTTAGCTCTAAACTTCTTCCCTGCTGTGTTGTTGACCACCCATCTCGCGCTTACTGTTTCTAATGACAGCTCTGTCTCGAGCATCATTATCCAGAAACCATCTCTCCTTTTAATTAACAGCTACAGCTAGGAAAAGAAACTTTCACCAGCTTCTGTCAAATGCCGTGTGTTGTTGGTCTAAGAAAGTGTTTACCGGGAAGAGGGAGGGAGTTTCGCGTGTTGCTATGTGTGCAGGCAGGCAGGTTCTGGGTTCACGGGTACTTGCTTGTCTACCCCTGTTTATGACAGCTACGTGGGAGTTTGCTTTCCTTCCTAGGCGAGATTTCCGAAGTTAACTAATGGTGACAGTTTTGTATATGCGATCGTGTTTTGGGGGGTTTTTTGGTGTGTTTTTGTTTTTTGGTGTGTGTGGTTTGTTTTGTTTGTTGTTGTTGTTTTTTGTTTGTGTGGGGTTTTTTTTGGGGGGTAGGGTGGTGCACAGCATTTAGGTAGCCGCATTCCGACTTCGGGGATGATGTCTAAACATACCAGTGTGCAGGCGTTTTTGGGTGTGGTTTTGAGTTGGGGGTTATTTTCGGGGTGTTAGTGGGATTTGTGGGGGTTTTTTGCGGGGAGGGGTGGGGGGGGGGGGGTGTTTGTTTGTTGTTGTTTTTGGGGGTATGCTTAATTTGGTTATCTGTTCTAACTACAGCGCAATGGCCTACTCTTTTGAAAAGCAGAACCGGGTTTTAAACAGGTGGGCAAGATGCTCTGCGCGTGTCCTCACACAGGATATAGGTTTATGGTATCATCCGGGGAAATGGAAGTGGTACTGGTGTGGGTGTGCGTGGGCGTATTCGCACACACACGTACGTGCGTGTGTACGTGCTGCGTATATGCGTGCGTAAAAATAAGTTTTTATGTCTTCTAGTCAATGGGTTTAAAATTGTGTTCACAATTGATGTTTGTGCGCATGCGCGCGTGTGTGTGGTGTGTGTGTGTGTGTGTGTGTGTGTGTGGTGACATTTTATTTGAAAACCAATATGAAATATAGCTTTTGTGTCTTTGATATATTTGATGAGTATCAATCTGCCTGTCAGTATTGTAATTGCCCTTCATGGGATGATTAAAGTGTTTTTGACTTGACTTGACTTGACTTGACTTGAACTCCAAGGGGAAAATATCCCCTTGAACGGGTACCTTCGGTGGCGGCTGAATCCCAGGCCCTCAGATCAAGAGTGCGACGCTCTAATCACAAGGCTACCCCCACCCACACTCCTAAATGGTATATTAAAAGAAATAGCATCAAAGCTGCAGCCATGTTTTTTCGGCCATGTTATATTTCTGATTATGACATAGCCGCTGTCTCCTGACGTTTTGGTGTTTTTACTTTTTATGAAAGGAAGGAGTCTAACTGGAACACACACTGAACGAAAGCAACAAGACAGTGCTCCTTTGCTATGAAATAATTCATTAAAAGAGAGATAAAGAAAAAAAATACTGTGCCTAGTTAGCATTGTAGCAATACTCCATAGTCTAGTAAAGATCATCTCCTAAGGATTTGGTATATTTTCCGAACAAATGGAAGCCTTTCCTGACCCTAGCTTCTTATGCCTGCAATTAAAATCTATACAATTCATAACCACGGTGGGAAATGATGATTGTTTTGCTTTGAGTTTGATAACATTGTGCTTTTAATATTGACAGTAGGTGATTGCATCCTGTAAATATATCACTAAGGAAAATGCGAGACTATAAACCGAGGTCCCGTGTGCGAACGCACGCAGAACTTCTTGCGCACATGTTAAAACCCGTTCCGCTTTTCGGAAGAGTAGGCCATTGTGTGCCGGTGGGAACGGATGACAACATTTACAAAAACTGCATACACAAGGGGACTGGATTAAAAAAGCGAATGATGCAATTAAAATATGGATGTATTTTACGTCAAAGTTGACTTGTTTTACCTTCTTGCATTTTTCCGTCCCACATACATGTTTGTGAAGTCTGCTTCATACGTCCCCCCAAAAGCATGCCTAAATGCCAAACCCCAAGAAACCATCCTCTTTTAATCAACGCGCCACAGCCTGTGAAAGAACTGTAATTAGCTTCTGTCAAGCGTCTCGTCGTGATCCACAGAAACTCGCTGCAATGAAAGAAGCAGTAGGTTCTACTGTCCAAACACACAGCGATTCTGAGCTTGCACCTATCTCTCCGCCCCTTTGTTAATGACGGATTAATGCAGAAAGATCAGATCAGGGATGTAGCGATTTTGTTTGCCCTGCCATGTTTGTTATTGTTCTGGTGTAAGTTTGACTAGTTAAATCAATCATGGGTACGGTTTAGGGGGATTTTGTTGGAATGTGCAATGAACAGAGGCAATTGCAAGTGATAAAAATGTAGAAATATAGCCTTTTGTACAATTAAGTTTGTTCTTCAAGCTTGTTGGGAATTCTACATTCTTCTACGACTCTTACAGCTACTACTACAGCTTGTATATCCCTCCCAGACCACTAATCTCAGTGATGTTGGCAGTGTAGGATGTTGGTGGTCTGCCTCTATTTCCTTCTGCCCTCATCCTAACCCTTGAGAACTGCCGTCATCAGATTTGTCTGTGTATTTCTGCTTGCATGACCAACGTATCTCAGTCTGCGCTTATGAATTTCAGCCAACATTTGTCTTTTTTGGCACTGAAGAACTTTTCACTAAATTCCACCGTTTATGTCGGCTATGAGGCTGTAACAAAGACCCGGGCTTAGGCACACCAACAGACTCATCCATCTCAATCATTTGAATCCTTAAATGAAAGAACTTACTTTTAATCGCACATTACTCAAGTTCCTGTTAGCTCTGTTTCACCTTGCAAAAAATGTGTAGAACTCCATCGTTTGATTAACGTCACGCGTGTGAGGGCTGCTGCTGCTGCTGCTGCTGCGGTGGTGGTGGTGCTGCTGCTGCTGCTACTGCTGCTGCTGCATCCTTAATGAAGAAGCTAGGGCAGAGAAAAGGTTAATGAAACGTCTGTCAGGTGTGGCAGGGAGGAGGAGCCCAAAAAGTAAGAGCAGTGCACGTGCTGGGTCATGCAGTGCATGACGTGCGTGCCGTGCAACTCCGCGCAGTTCGTGCACATGCATGCTCTATGGACTCAAGTGCCTGCTTCTCTTCCTCCTGTTGATGATGGAATGGTGCTGGGGTAAAAAAAAAATCAGATTAAATTCAGCTATGTGTGTTTTCTTTAATTTGACCTTCTCTGTGGTTGGTTCATGGTGTGGAATTGATGGGAGTTAGTGGTTGGTGTCAACATTGGTATCGGCACCATTTCGATACCTGTTCCACCTTTCAAAAGAGTAGCAATTGTGTGCCGATGGAACGGATGACTATTTACAAAACTGCATAGCACAGGGGACTGGACTTTAAGAAAAAATAGTAGGAGTGTTTATCATTATTCGTAATTTATAAAAACCCAGTTGAATTGGGTTTTTCATTTTTGGCTGAATTTGACTTTTTTTTTTTTTAAACTTATTTTCATTCGTAATATCATAAACACAAAATTTACCATAACCAAACAGATGTAAAAAAAAAAAAACCGCTGAATTTTGACTTCTTAATGATGAGGCTTTTGCATATGCGGACCATTTTAGCCCCTTAAGCTACCGCATTTGGTTCGGAGATGAGTCTAGCTAGGCACACCACCAGTGTGAAGGCAGGATTTGGGTTTTGTTTTTTTTGTAAATAATTATTTATTTGTTAGGGTTTCGACCGGCACGAATGATTGTACGAGTGTGCAAGATGTCTTGCGCTCGCACACAGGACTCGGTTAATGATAATAAAATAAATTGTAGGAAATTTATGATAGCGCTGAATTGTGTAAGCAACAAATCAAAGCGCTCAGATGACTTGTTTTTCAATTTAAAAAAAATATTTAGTGCGTTGTGAAATGCGTTTTTTATTTTGCGATTTATAGAACAGACTAGGCCTGTAGTCGAGCTGCACAAAATACATCGAGACTATTCAGGTGAGTGGGTTACATGCTGGAACCCGGCTTTAACTGGTTTCGACTTCACTGTGAGAAATCCTTCTTCAGACCATATCCCGAATGGCTTGCCAATTCCCAAAGACATATTCCTCTTCTTTATGAAACGACAATGTGACCAGCATGGCAGTGGTATGGACGACAGAACAGAACACATCGCTGCAGCACATGGAAGGGGACTCAGCATGTTCTTCTGTGTAAAGAATGTGTGATTGTGTGTGTGTAGTGTCTGTGTATGTGTTTGTTGTGAATGTGTAGATGTGTTGTGTGTACGCACGGCGTTGTGGAGTGGTGTGCGTGTGTGGTGTGTGTGTGTGTGTGTGCGTGCTGCGTGGGTGGGTCGGGTGTGTGTTGTGTGTCAGAAAAGTGTTGTGTGTCTAGGGTGGCGGTGCCTTGTGGTGAGGTCGCGGGTTTTGTGTGTGTCGTGGTGGTGCCGCACGTGTGTGTGGATGTGTGTGTTGTGTGTGTGTGTGTGTGGTGTGGGTGGAAGTCTGGGGTTGGGGGATGTGCGTGTATGCCCTGGTTTCAGGAAAGTTGAAGGAGAGTCTAAAGACCAGATGAGACTCTTAGAACGCTGTAATCAGCTGCCTGTCAAAAGAGATTGACCAGGAACGGCAGTCCTGAGAAAAGAATTCTCAGTGGATGTTTAAGCAGCACCAGAATATTGTTTTCATCAATTTCTCAAAACGAATTATTAACAGAGGAATATATTATCAGTCTCATTGGGGAGAAAAGACATTCTTTCTAGTATTTTCAAGTAACATACAAAATGGAAGGACAGACACAGTATTGATGATGAAAGATGATTGATCTCCATCAGATGCAAGTACATTTTTTTTAAGTGTGGCAGAGATGTCTGAGGCCCGGAGAATTGCTTGTGAAGCAGTAGCATCCCATTCCAACAACTGTTGCTGCCTTTTTGAATATTGTCAAGCAGGCTTTGCACACCACACAACTCACACACACAAGACACACGCCGCATACGCACACGCACACATACATACAATAACACACGCACAAAACGCTAACAGCAAACAACACACACAAACAAAACACGCATTCACAACAACACACGCACAAATACAGTATCAGATAAACAGTCGTGACGCCACAAAATACACAAGAACATACACGTAGCATGACACGCCTAAAACCCGCTAACTGATGCTTTGTATAATTGTTGATGAAAATATAACAAGTCCCCCTTGTCCCTTCTGTCGTTATTTGCTGCACCATGCAGCTGCCAAGGATGAGACGGGACCTTAGCTGATGCGGGGTAGTGTGACTATAAGTGAGATAGATCTGTTCGTTTGTGATAGTGTGTTGGGGTGGTGATGGTTGTTGTGTGTCGTCGGCGGCAGCGGGGGGTGGTGGGGGGGGTGGGGGTGGTGGGTGTGGGGGGTTGGTGGTCGGGGTTGTGGGGGAGGGGGGGGGGGGGGGGGGGGGGGGGGTTTTTCCAGGTAGTTGAACGCTGTGTGGAGATGTAGAAAGATACAATGCTACGGCTATGAATATCAGGAAATCAGATTGCGGGTGGCGTTATTGTTTTGGACCTTAAAGAGACACCGTTTTTATCGTCATGATTGTTTTCAGTATATATCATCGCCATAACCATGTGAATAATAACAAGAAGAAGAGGGGAAAAAGGAAGAAGTTAAGAACAAGAAGAAAAGGAAAAAGACTTCAACATCAGCAATAACAACAGCAACAACAACAATAACCACACGAGACAGTCAGTCAGTCAGTCAGTAACAGACAGACGGATAGACATAGATACACAGAAAGACTTACAATCGTCCAAACAGAAATAGCGACAAACATACAGACAGACAGACAGACAGGGACACTGACTGGCATACAGACTGACAGAAAAAAATTATAGACAACAGGCAGTTAGCGTTTGCTTAGTTTTATGCATCGTCTGTTTGTTACAATTGAAACATAGTTAACTCCTTCAGTATTGGAAGACAACGGCTGTGCCTTCTGTGGCCATATCAGCCTTGTTTGGAACAGAGTAGCACAGCAGACCAATCCATGCATGGGCAAAATTGGGCGTCATGTTGATGGCTTGTTTGTGCTGTCATAGTCAGTCCATTAAGAACAATGTCTGCCTTAAAGTCTGCAACCTTTTCGAGATTAATTGTGTTTCTGTCTAAACTTTATGACAGAAACAGCAACAACTAAAAAAGAAAAAGTCTAACATATTTTTATCTCTCATCCTCATCTTCATATTCAGTTTTTCTCCAACTTGTTGGGTCTGGGAGTTGCTGGTACCAGGTGCTTATCTTAGTAGCGATAATTGAGAATATATTCATGGCGGGGTTGGGGAGGGGGTGGTAGTGGGTTTTTTGTTTTTTGTTGTTATTGGGTTGGGGGTTTTTTTTGGGGGGGTTACTTTTATTCCCTCATTTTTTGTTCTACTCCTTTTGACTGATGGCACAATTTTCCCTTTCTCTCTCGACTCCTAATCTTGACGACGTAACGAAAGAAAGAAAGAAAGCGAGGAAGTGTGAAAGAGCAGGAACGAAAGAAAGAAAGAAGGAAGAAAAAAGAAAGAAAGAAAGGTAGAAAGAAAAAATTGAAAGACAAAGAGAGAACGAACGAACGAAATAAAGAAAGAAGAAAGAAAAAAGATAGGAAGGTGAAAGAACAGGCAAGAAAGAGGAAAAGGAAGAGAGGGATCGGTAGAGATATAAAGAAAGAAACAAACAAAAGAAAGAAAGAAAAAAAAAACAAAAAGGGAGGGAGGAGAGTGAACGAAAGAAAGACAGAAAGGAGAGAAGAAAGAAGAGAGAGAGGAGAGAGAGAGAGAGAGAGAGAGAGAGAGAGAGTAGAGAGAGAGAAGGACAAAAAGACAAAAGGACATCGAGAAAAAAGAAAGAAATTGAACGAAATCAAGCAAGAAGGCACAAAAACCAAAAATAAAATGAGAGACCAGAAAGAAAAACAAATTCAACGAAAACAAAAAAAGTTAACGAAGTTTCCAAAGGGCAAGAGTGTACAATGTCAGTAATTATCCAACACCACGCCATTGGAGTGGACACTGGCCGGTTTGGCAGCAGGCAGTTCCAGCTATTAGTTACCTGGCTGCAGCCCTTGTTCTGACCTTTACCTGCTAGCTGTCTCATTGATTTTCACAAGATTCCAAATCTTCTTTCGGATGTTTTTAAAAAAAAATTCTTACTGTGTAACATGGGGGAGGGATGGAGAGGGGAAAGAGAGAGGGGAGAGAAGAGAGGGGGGGAGAGGCAGGCAGGCAGATAGACAGAGAGAGGTCAGAAAGAGAGAGACAGACACAGAAAGAGAGACAGACAGAGAGGCAGAGAGAGAGACAGACTGACAGAAAGGAGCAGACAGAGAGACAGACAGACCGACACAGAGAGACAGACTGACAGAAGAGAGGCAGACAGACAGAAAGAGGAGAGATACAGAAGACAGACACTGAGACAGACACAGAGATACAGACTGACAGAAAGAGAGACAGACTGACAGAAAGAGAGGCAGACAGACAGTCAGACAGTCAGACAGACAGAGGTCAGAAAAAGACCGAAAGAGAGACAGACACAGAGAGACAGACAGACAAAAAGAGAGGCAGAGAGACAGAAAGAGAGACAGACAGGTAGACCGACACAGACAGAGGCAGACTGACAGACAGACAGACAGAGAGAGACAGGCAGGCAGGCAAATACAGAAATTGACAACAGACCGGCAGACTGACTGGCCGATACTTTAGAGGCAGACACAGATGTAATGATACTGATTTAAAAAAAAAACCCCAGAAAACACAGATTAGAGAAAAAAGCACCCACACAGACACCAACAAACACACACACACACACACACACACACACACAACACACACACACACACACACAACCACACACACACCTCATCCTCCTCTCTCTCCTCACTCTCTCTCCTCTCCTCCACTCCTATCCTCCATCTCTCCTCCTCTCTCCTCTCTCTCTCTCTCGAATCCCTATACTGACCCCGGTTCGAATCTCTTCAAGAGGATTTTTCCCTCTGGTTAACATCAGTGGCGACTCCAACCCCCTCCACCACCCCCCCCCCCCCCCCCCCCCCCCCCCCGCCTTAAAAGTCCTTCGGATGAGACTATAAAAGAGGTCCCGTATGCGAAAGCACGCACACAGAACATCTTGCGCGCACGTTAAAACCCGTTCCGTTCTTCGGAAGAGTAGGCCATTGCGTGCCGGTGGGAACGGGTGGCAAAAATTAATTTTTATAACAGCATATACACGGGGACTGGATGTAAAAAAGCACATGTGTGCTTATTCCATTATGCTAGAAATAAAAGAATAAATAAATACACATACACGCACGCACGCGCACGCACGCGCACGCGCGCGCGCACACACACACACACACACACACACACTCACACACACACACACACTCAACACACACAAACACACACACAGAGGCAATTGTGATTGCCCTTTATGGGATGATTAAAGTGTTTTTGACTTGATTTTGACTTGACTTCACACACACATACATGCAAAGGAGTTTTCCTAGTAATGCACACGACCGAGCTCCTTCCCCCTCCCTTGAAACAACAGCAGCAGCAGCAGCAGCAGCAGCAACAACAACAACAACAACAACAACAACAACAACAACAACAACAACAAACTAGCCCATTTTGTTGAAGAACAAATGCTTACTCGTATTCCTTCCAGCCTTGTATTTCTTGCTTCAAGCTGTCTTCGTGATAAGTGTAACAAGGAAAGGGAGCATTCAGGCCGCGCTTTACTCATCGCTATCTTTCCGCTCCTTTTTAGTACAGTTTTTTATTTTTTGGCCAAGAAGTTTGGGGGGTTTTTTTTGTTCGATATAATGTCAGGTGTTTATCTATGAAGAGATAATTGCCTGAATATTGCTTTTGGGGAGATGGGGGAAAGGGGGTGTAGATGGAGGGGGCGGTAAGGGGGGGGGGGTGCTCTTCTTTTTATTGTTATTTTCATTTCGTTCTTCGTCTTTCGTCTGCTGTCGTCTTGACTGATGTTGCAATCTTCGACTGTTGTGGCTTGTCAGTCTTATCTTCACGTCCAAACGCATAAGAAAGAAAGAAAGCAAGAAAGAAGGAAAGAAAGCAAGAAAGAAAGCAAGAAAGCAAGAAAGAAAGAAAGAAAGAAACAAACAAACAAACAACGGAAGGAAGAACAGGAGAAGGAAATGAGTCACAAACTCCTCGCAAACTATGTACACTTCCATTTCATCCACTGCTGTGTGATTCATACAATCACAGCCACATGTTATGCCTGTTGAAAGTCTTTCCCTATGATCAGATTCCACTTCTTACCATCTCTCCCCCCCCCCCTCTCTCTCTCTCTCTCTGATGTTGCATGTTCTATTTTCGCTCGTCACACACAGACTTTCCTTTTGCATTGTTTTGGCTTTTTGTTTATTTTTCAAACTTGTCTTGTCGCTCCTCAGGGATTAAGTATACATTTGCTCACTCTGGCATTCCCATCTTCATCGTTTGGTGTCTCGCAAAGCTATGGCTCTGCATCCGGGTCTGTGTTTTCGGTTCTCTAGACAACATAATCTGTCTGAATTAATCTAGCCCAAGACAAGTCAGCCATTTTGTTTGCTTACTACAATCTAGATCTTCTGTCCATTCCTTGAAAGTACGAAAGTATTGATGGCAGATAACTATCCCAACCTAAATGACTTCGGAGCACAATCTACATCAACACTATCAAAATAATTACACTAATGAATCATTCAGAGACAAAACCAACTTCAAACAAACATTCCAAGCAAAATCTTTTTCTTCTGATTTTAATTAACTTTGCAAAATGTCTTGAAAGCAAAACCTGACAACTGGTGGCCACAACAGCGTTTGTTCACCACTCATTTTCTGGTCAAGGGAGTGGCGTGGTTTGTTACCTGGTGTTACAGCAACTGTCATAATTATCTGTTCTCTGCTGTACAGAAATGTTCTCTCACATTAGTGGGGCTTTTCATCACTCCCCCTTTCTAGCGAAAGCTTATGTCCAAGAACACATGCATGCATACTTTTAAGCTGCCACTAAAGCAGTAAGTGATCAGAAATCGTCCCAACAAATGTCGGGGTGTTTGTTTATTTATTTATTTATTTTTATTTATGTATGTATGGTCGTTCCTTGGCTAGAGAAGTAGGGTTCACACATGGTGAATGTTTGCGTATTTCGACTGTTTTTGGCCACTATTAAAGGTACCTGCATTCCGACTTCGGGGATGGTGTTTAACCACGACACTTGGGTGCATGTGTTTTAGTTTTTTAATTCTGTCATCCGTTCCTACCAGCAGTAAATGGCCTACTCTGCCGAAAGGCGGAGCGGGTTTTTAACGTGTGGGCAAGATGTTCTGCATACGTTCGCACACTGGGCCCCCAGTTTCTAGTCTCATCCATAAGCTTCAGTTTCCTTTCAGCTGGTTCCTAATATTGCTTTGTTAATTCGTTTTAACTTAGTTGCGCTAGCGTTCTTTCATTACGTTCGGCGTTGTAACCACCCTGCTGTGACCTTTGTGGCTGCTTCAAGGCACTCACCTTCACTTCACCTATCCCGTAGTCATGTACACTGTGGGGGCACCACTGAAGATTTTGCAACCAGCTTCCTCCATGCCCAGCGGTCCTCTGCTTTCCGTAGCAAATCGTTCCAATCAAGGCCAGTCAGTCCACTCTCTGATGTTGTCTTCCCATCCTTTTCTCTGTCTGCCTCTTCGTCTCCCTCCTTGTACTGTTCCTTGTTTGTGTCATGCTGTTTTTCATTATAAACAGTTTCATGAGTTCAATGTAAGTTTTTAATTCTCTACAAAGACCCGGCCCTGATAATGCGCTATCATGGTCTGACGGGGACATAATCAGCATAACTTGACTATACGGGCCTATAAACTGAAGTATATCAGCTTTACAGGATGCTGCTATCATTAAGGAAGATTGATCGGGCTGTCTCGATAAACTGAAAGCAAAGCAGTTTTATCCACCTATATCTCTTTGATGATGCCATCACCCAAACATTACTAGCATCATATATTCCGCGCCACTTAGATAATAGGTCATGTTAGATGTCGTTTATTAGGCTTTGTTGCATGCAGCAGGAATGGTCTACAAAACAGCTTGAAGACTTTACTACATTCCCTGCCTGTGCTATCTCTAAGAGAGAACGGTAAGATAAGGTCAGTTCCAGCTTTTTCCCACACCGTGCTTTGTTGTGTGTGTGTGCGGATTCAAGAATAGCTCGTTCCACCTGGCTTATCTGGTTTGCAGTATAGTTCCTTAGATAGGATTGTTACAAGACCGCTGTATGCAGGTCTTTGCTGTGGTTTTTTGTTTTTCTTGCGGTGAATTTGAGTTTCTTTATTTTCTTTTCTTTTTGGGAGGTTCTGCTTTCGATGCTATTTGGTGGTGGTAGTTTTGCTGTTGTTGTTACTGCTGTAGTGACTGTTGTTGTTGTTGTTGTCTTATTCTGTGAGAGAGTTTTGGCTCAGTGACGTCGCCTATCTTTTGGCGCAACTTGTGTTGTTTACATTGAAAACACAACGCCGGAGAGAGCAAGAAATAACAGACACACGCACACACGCACGCAAGAGAAAAGAGAGAGAGAGAGAGAGAGAGAGAGAGAGAGAGAGAGAGTGAATGATTGAATTGAATGAATGAATGAATGAATGAGTGAACATTTTTATTGAGGGAAAAGGATAAGCACAATGGTGGCTTTTTCAAATCAATCAACCAACATTCGAGAGCTAAAGAGCATTTTAGAAAGAAAAGGGACAAATTGAGACGGACACAATTGGAGACAAAATTAGAAACGCAAACAGATGGAGAGACAGACAGACACAGCAAATGAGTGAGAGAGCAGGAGAGGTGGGATTAGACAGAGACAGACAAACAGAGAGAGAGACAGACAGAGACAGACAGACAGAGACAGAGATTGAAACCATACACTTTTAAAGAACAGAAACGTCGATGAAGACAATTACATGAAGCTGTATAACAACGCCTCTCTCACCACCCACGTGCAATCCAATCTTTCTAACGATGGTTCTCAATTGTTTACAGACGTGTTAAAAATGCTACCAGTTTCCTCTCTGCGATCAATATAGCTTCGAGCCTGATTGTTGTATGCTTTGATTTTGTTTTTCAAAAGGTGAGTATAGAACAGTGGTGAAAGTAGGGGACTGGCGAGGTGATGTCACCTGAAAGCGCTACTTCCTGTCGCCAGTGAACAGTTCCATTTTAGGAACTTTCCCTTTTGGGAATTAACCATGGTTCCAGTTCCATTCTTCTCTATGTAGGAACTTTCCCTTTTCGGGGAATTAATTAACCATGGTTCCAGTTCCATTCTTCTCTATGTAGGAACTTTCCCTTTTGGGAATTAACCATGGTTCCAGTTTCATTCTTCTCTATGTAGGAACTTTCCCTTTTGGGAATGAACCATGGTTCCAGTTCCATTCTTCTCTATGTAGGAACTTTCCCTTTTGGGAATGAACCATGGTTCCAGTTTCATTCTTCTCTATGTAGGAACTTTCCCTTTTGGGAATGAACCATGGTTCCAGTTCCATTCTTCTCTATGTAGGAACTTTCCCTTTTGGGAATTAACCATGGTTGCAGTTCCATTCTTCTCTATGTAGGAACTTTCCCTTCTGGGAATGAACCATGGTTCCAGTTCCATTCTTCTCTATGTAGGAACTTTCCCTTCTGGGAATGAACCATGGTTCCAGTTCCATTCTTCTCTATGTAGGAACTTTCCCTTTTGGGAATGAACCATGGTTCCAGTTCCATTCTTCTCTATGTAGGAACTTTCCCTTTTGGGAATTAACCATGGTTCCCCGTTCCATTCTTCTTATGTAGGAACTTTCCTTTTGGAATGAACCATGGTTCCAGTTCCATTCTTCTCTATGTAGGAACTTTCCCTTTTTGGGAATTAATTAACCATGGTTCCAGTTCCATTCTTCTCTATGTAGGAACTTTCCCTTTTTGGGAATTAATTAACCATGGTTCCAGTTCCATTCTTCTCTATGTAGGAACTTTCCCTTTTGGGAATTAACCATGGTTCCAGTTCCATTCTTCTCTATGTAGGAACTTTCCCTTTTGGGAATTAACCATGGTTCCAGTTCCATTCTTCTCTATGTAGGAACTTTCCCTTTTGGGGAATTAATTAACCATGGTTCCAGTTCCATTCTTCTCTATGTAGGAACTTTCCCTTTTGGGGAATTAATTAACCATGGTTCCAGTTCCCATTCTTCTCTAGTAGAACTTTCCCTTTTTGGGAATTAATTAACCATGGTTCCAGTTCCATTCTTCTCTATGTAGGAACTTTCCCTTTTGGGAATGAACCATGGTTCCAGTTCCATTCTTCTCTATGTAGGAACTTTCCCTTTTGGGGAATTAATTAACCATGGTTCCAGTTCCATTCTTCTCTATGTAGGAACTTTCCCTTTTTGGGAATTAATTAACCATGGTTCCAGTTCCATTCTTCTCTATGTAGGAACTTTCCCTTTTGGGAATGAACCATGGTTCCAGTTCCATTCTTCTCTATGTAGGAACTTTCCCTTTTGGGGAATTAATTAACCATGGTTCCAGTTCCATTCTTCTCTATGTAGGAACTTTCCCTTTTTGGGAATTAATTAACCATGGTTCCAGTTCCATTCTTCTCTATGTCTTTCACGCACAGCATCCCGCTGCTCACCCTTCCCCTACCCCCCCCCCTCTCCCCAGGTGAATCCGTGGTCTGATAACACACTTGTTTTTCTAGAAAGCGAGATGACCAGGATTCGAACCCTGTTTAAACCGGAGCTTTTTTCCCGCCGTCGTCTAGGCCTTTAGGGATTGTCTGGGTGCTTGTCTTTCGGATGAGAAAGTAAACTGAGGTCTCATGGTGCACGTGAAAGAACCTACGGCAACTAGAGGAGTGACAGGTGACAACATTTTGTTGTAAAAATGCCAGTCTCATTGGAAACAAATACAGATAGTGAATACATTAATTTTTTCTGAGGTTTTTTTTCCCCTTGGTCAGAGCTATGAGGTTCACCAATAGTGAGATTCTTGCTTGTACGACCGTTTTTTTGGCCCACCATTAATAAAGCCACATTCCGACTTCGGAGATTTTTTTTGCCGGGGGGGTGGGGGGTTGTAGGTAGGGGCATTGTAGGTGGCACTACTGCTGTAGCGAAGTGCTCACCTCCAGAAAAAGCAACCCAAATTTCTTGCAAGAGAAATCTGCTGTCAGTAAAATGCAAAACCGTTATCATATTGGATTGAATGGAAGCGCTCTGATTTGTAATTGTAAGATATAGCGCTCGATAAATTCCATATATTATTATTATATTATTGTTATTATTATTGTTGTTGTTGTTGTTGTTGTTGTTATTTATTATTATTATTTTTATTATTATTATTATTATTATTATTATTTTTATTATTATTATTATTATTATTTTATTATTATTATTATTATATCATGCAACGGCATGCACAACTTCTCGCGTTTCAGACGTACCCGTCTTTTATTTCAGAGTGTGGGGAAGAGATATCCTAGCTGTGAGTGTTGCTCTCGTGATCTGACGGCCCGGGTTCGAGCCACCACCGAGACACCTATCGAAAGGATTTATCCACTGGAGTTAACTTCCGTACCGGCTCCACTGCCTCAAAAGGGGACGGGATAGCCTGGTGGTTAGAGTGATGTATTTGTGATCTGCTGACCCGGTGTCGATTCCCGTTCAAGAGGATTTTCCCCTGGATTTAACATCAGTGCTGACTCCACTCCCTCAAAAGTCCTTCGGATTAGACGATAAACCGAGGTCCCTGTGTGCGAACACACAGGCACGCTATCTTGCGAACCCTGTAGGCGGAGAATTAGGACAGAGTCCACAAGGTTCACCCATGAGACACTGTCTGGAAAATATAACTGCAGTGCTCCACGACTCCTCGTGGAGTTAAGGGAGAAGAGAGGAAGAGAAGATGGTCCGGTGTCATTGGTAAAGCCCAATCACAGCTCACTGTCCCTGAAGTCGGAATGCGGCTACCTTAACTGTGGACAAAAAGAGTCGCATACGCAAAATATCATCATTGGTCAACCTCCAGAGCTCTAGCTGAGGAAATTAAAAAATATATTTAAAAAAAAAGTAAAAGATCTCACCACCACTCTGTTTTGTTACTTTGTTGAATAAAAACAACAACCCACTGACAGATTACAGTGTTTTTACTCTTTCACATGTCTTGTATTATATACTCATCCTCTCGATAGGTTTATGGGCTGTTTACAACAACTCTCACACACACACACACACACACACACACACAGCACACACACACACCACACACACACACACACACACACATTCACACACACACACACACACACACCACACCACACACACACACACATCACACACCACACACCACACACACACACACCACACAGACACACACACACACACACAACACACACACACACACACACTCCTCACACACACACTCACCACACATCACACACCTAACACATACACACACACACACACACACACACACACACACACACACACACACACACACACACACACCCATCCCGTTATCGCCAAAGTAAAGCAAAGCAGCGCATGTGTTATGACAGTTTGCCAAGATGCATCTGTATATTCAGAGTTTCATTTAAGAGGGTTGGGGGGGGGGGGGGGATAAAATGATTTTTTTGCTTTGTAGTCTGTGCTCTAAAAGCAAGAAGCACAACAAAGGTTATGATGGCGTAAGTCCATGATTGTGTAGACACATACAAGTGTGCAAGCGAGTGCACACGTATTATGTATAAAAGCATACACATGCGCAGACGCACACGCGCATGCACGCAGAACATATTGCGCACACGTTAAAACCCGTTCCGCTTTTCGGAAGAGTAGGCCATTGTGTGCCGGTGGGAACGGGTGACAAAATTTACCAAACTGCATACACACGGGGATGTAAAAGAGTACATGCATGCTTATTCCCTTATCCTCGAAATAAAAGAATAAGATAAAAAAAAATGAAAAAATAAAATGAAAAAAAACACACCACACACACACAGACATACGGACACACACACACATACACACACGGACACACACGAACACACACATACACACACAAACGACACACACACCAACACAACACAACAGCGCCAGAGACAAGAGAGACAGAGGGGGAGAGAGAGAGAGATTGTTCATTATTCTTTATTTTATTTCGAGAATAAAGGATTAAGCACTCGTGTGCTTTTATATATATATATATAGTCCACGTATATGCAAGAGAGAGAGAGATAGAGAGAGAGAGAGACAGAGAGGTTATACATCTACGGCAGCGCATACACATACACATCCCCGTCTATAATCTCCCATTCACCCATCCCCTGTACATGTGTTCTCTATAGCCCGGTATCACAGAAAAGCCGTTAAGCTGAAGACATAGTTCTGTCTGTATCTGTTGGTCCATAGTTCTGTCTGTATCTGTTGGTCCATAGTTTTGCCTGTATCTGTCTGCGAATCTCGTGTGCCAATGAACACTACACAGCATCATGCAGCTCTTTTTTGGATTCTGTCCATGTTGATAAATACGTCCTTTTTGACGATGACGTCTGGATTGGTGGCTTAGTGGGATGAGACTCCAGTCCAGATGAAGGGAGGTTCAAGGTTTGAATCCATCTTTTCCCCCTGATCTACCGGGCATCAGTGCTGGTCTGGGTGTATGTAGGTCCTTCAGTGACATAATAAACTGAAGTCCGATGTGCAGCATACACGTAACATGCATGCAGGAACCTACAGTATCGAGAGAATTGTTCTTGGTAAAACAAATTCTGTTGGCGCAAAATATATTCATAGGCAACAAAATAATATACATGCAGACAGTTGAAGATGGTTCTTTTCTGCTGTTGCTGTTTTGGTGGTGGTTGTTTGGGGGTTTATTTTAGGGGAGGGGGGGAGTAAAGGGTTTTGGGGGTGGGTTTTGTTTTGGGGTTAGTTCTTTTTATTGTTTTTTGTTGTTGTTTTGGGTTTGTTTAGTTGTTTTTTGTTTGTTTGTTGTTGTGCTGTTGTTGGGGTTTTTTGGGGGGTAGAGAAATTGTACGGTGGCACTGTTGTCTGCAAGAAAAAGCAATTCAAATTCTACGCAGTAACTCTTGGCATGTTATCCAAAAAGAATTTTAAAAAGAAAACTTTCGTAGCGTAATGACAATCGAGAAACCATGGACTGTTTGGGATGAAATTTAATTGTATCTCCTTTGAACAGCACGTGCCACCATAAGACAATCTGTCTTCCGGCCTGGTCTCTCTAGTGTTTATTTGCCATGACAACACTTTTTTCACCCCAAAAATTGCCAGACAAAAAAATTAGTGTGCTTAACCACGATAAGTTAATGCATAGAGGACCTTTGTATATATATCGCCTTATCTACAAACGCAATGAACAAACAAAACGAGTAAAAAACAAAACCAAAAAATAAACAAAGAAAACAAACAAGAAAGCAAACAAAAGAAATAAACAAACCGACAAACATATCTGGATCTCAGATTACCCCACGATGTCTACTGGCATGAAAGATAAACAGTTGTGCTTTTAGAAAAAAATCTAAAAAGAAAACTTGATTTATTCTGTCAGGAAAGAAAGTAAGCAAAGACACAAAAAATAAATCCCCCCCCCCAAAAAAAAAAACACAAAAAAACAACCGCACCGCACACAAAAAAACCTCATGCAACGAAAAAGCACACCAGCTAGACACAACAAACAGGCAACAAGCAAGGCAAAAGAGTAAAAAAAAAAAAAGCCGATGCTAAAATATTACTGACAATGGCCACACTCTTTGTCATGCAAGAAAATAGATAGAGGGTTTCACCGGTTCTGGAACTCCTACTTCTTCTTGTGTCAGAGTGTTGGCACTGGTGGCCTTAGTTAGCTCACCTTTCTCACCTGTCGGCTGATGCCGGTGCAGTGTTAGCAACGCCAACAATTCCATGACACTTAGAGGATGATCTTTCTCCACTTGCTCCAATCTTCGCTGTACTGCCCTACTGACTTCATGGATTCTCAGGCCACAGGTTTCAGTGATGTTGCCAGTGAGAGAAGCTGGAGGTCTGCCTTGTTTTTTTGTTTGGTTGGCGTTTTGGGGGTTGTTTTTGTTTTCTCTAGGTCTTGCCTATCTTACTTCCCTTTCATCTGCCAATGATGGAAATGTTCTTATTGTTGCCAGTTCGTGTAGTATGCTTCCACTTGTTCTTTTATCTGTGTAATTGACCCTCAGCAGCCTACTTTAAAAAATACACCTTACCTGCCTCGATTTTTTAAAATCTCTTTTTGTGTTTGTGTTTAGGATTCACAGCTATATTGTATCGCGGGACATATTATGGAAGTTCAGTTTTTTAAGACAGTACTTTTCTATTTTGTTGTTGTTCATGATTTAGTGCGTGTAAAACATACTTCAAGACAAGGATTGAAGCGAGGAATGAAAAAGACTGATTTGTTTTCCTTCTCCTGTCTACATTGGACCAGAGTTGGAAAAGTCCACTCTGCTTCCAGCGTTTCCTTTCAGACTGTCCCCAAACGCTACCCGCGATGTGATGTGATGTCTTGAAGGCAGAGAGAGGGAGAGAGAGAGGGAGAGAGAGGTGCTACACTTCCAGGACTGTGCCAGAGATAAGGGCAGAACAAGGCAGGGCCTTTTTCCGCCTTGCCACAGTCGCAGGAAGCTGGGTGCTATCTCACCGCTTACAGTTAGGGCTTTTATATCATCGGTCTTGAAGCACAAGCACGTGCGCTCTGAAAGACTTCCATTCAACGCACTAAACTTGTAGTGCACTTGCGCACTTATTCATAGGGAGGGTGGGGGGTGAGCATGCACGGGGACGTGCACGCATGCAGGCACACACACACACACATCCTGCGCACACGTTACAAGCCCGTTCCGCTTTTCGGAAGAGTAGGCCATTGTGTGCCGGTGGGAACGGATGACAAAATTTACACAACTACATACACACGGGGACTAGATGGAAAAAAAGCACAT
>CM054139.1:16172465-16179965 GCA_028751875.1 Rapana venosa | reverse complement strand
ACCCACACCTACCAACGCGTACGCGCGCGCATACACATACACATATGTGTGTGTGTGTGTGTGTGTGTGTGTGTGTGTGTGTGTGTGTGTGTGCACGCGCGCGCTGCAAGTGACGTCAGCAAAAAAACCCGGACTTGAAGATTGGATATCCGTTTTTTGTCAGACATAGGCCTACTGAGTTTGCATTCATTGCCACTGCTTTTTCTTTCCTGATTTTTTCCCCTTGAATCTTATCAAGCCTTTTTAGTGTTTGCAGCTTTTTTAGTTCAAGAATGGCGAGATGTCTGTGTGTGTTTGTTTCCTTTATTGCTTGTTTGTGCATTGTTACTGTGTGTTTTTTTTTCGTTTGATTTTTGTTTCTTCGTGGGGTTTTTTTGGGGTAGGGGGTGTTGTTTATTGTTATCGTGTTTCTGGTGTTGGTTGGTTGGTTGGTTGTCTCACTGGTTGGCGGGTCTGTTGGTTGGTTGGTTGGTTAGTTTGTATGGTTGATACGTTGGTCACTTGGTGGGGTGGTTGGTCAGACGATCAGATGGATTGCTAGGTAGCCAATTGGTCTGTAATTATGTTCTTGAAGAAAGTTATTTTACTTTATAACGCAAACATATATATATATTATATATATATATTATATATTATATATATTAATATATATATTAATATATATATATATATTACACTATACGACATCAGTTTGTACTTTACAACTAAGGCATATATACGACACATATACAACGCAGGTTTGTACTTCACAACTTAAACATACATACGACACCTATATAAACACAAGGTACTTTAAAACTCAGACATATTATTATACGAAACAAACTATACAACACTAATGTGCACTTTAAAACCCAAGACATAGGGATGGACTTGCATACCCGACACAAGATCGTACTGTACAACTCAGACACACGGACTTGCATATCGCGACATGCACTCCCCCTCTTTAAAAGGTTTCTGACTTTTTCTTGTACACTGCGTTGGCTAGGCCCTCAGTGTCTTGGGCAAAGTTCAACGTGTACCCCCCCCCCCCCCTTACCTTTCCACTCCCTCCCATTGGCACTTACCACAAAATGCTTTTTCGACAGCCTCCCCCTCCTTCCCTCCACCCCTACCCCTCGCTACCTCCCCCCCCCCTCTCCCTGCACACAGACATATATACACACAAACATGATGCACATCACCACCACCACGACTACCACCACCACGAGTCGTTAAACCTTCCCGACCCCGTTCCAGATAAAATTAGAACTCATGAAACTCACACCCCGTGAGATGTGAGGCTAGAACATTGCTTTTGAGGATTGGGGTGGAGAGAGAGAGAGAGAGAGAGAGAGGTGTGTGTGTGTGTGGGGGGGGGGTGGTGGGATGGGGTGGTGGTGTGGTGTGTGTGTGTGTGTGTGTGTTGTAAGGCCAAAAGTTTGTGAGTTCATGCAGTTTGCTGCTGCAGTATGTAAAATAGTTGGAACTTTTCACCAGGTTGTTTTTGCAAACACACACATATGTACTCATTCAAATGCGCAGGCAAGCAGACAGGCAAGCAAAAAGCAGGTCAGCTTGCGTACGTTGAGTGCATGCATGCACGCGCACGCCTGCCTGCTCCCCCCCCCCCCCACCACACACACACACGCAAGCAACACAACACACACACACACTAACAAAATAGAAATGGGTATACTCTGTCTGTCTGTCTGTCTTGTCTGTCTGTCTGTCTGTCTGTCTGTCTCTCTCTCTCTCTCTCTCTCTCTCTCTCTCTCTCTCTCTCTCTCTCTCTCTCTCTCTCTCTCTCCCTCTCTCTCTCCACACACACACACACACACACACTAACAAAATAGGAATGGGTATTCTCTGTCTCTGTCTCTGTCTGTCTGTCTGTCTGTCTCTTTCTCTCTCTCTCTCTCTCTCTCTCTCTCTCTCTCTCTCTCTCTCTCTCTCTCTCCTCTCTCTCTCTCTCTCTCCTCTCTCTCTCTCTCTCTCTCTCTCTCTCACACACACACACACACACACTCCCTCTCTCTCTCCTCTCTCTCTCTCTCTCTCTCTCTCCTCTCTCTCTCTTCTCTCTCTCTCTCTCTCTCTCCCTCTCTCTCGTTCTCCCTCTCTCTCTCAGCGTAATTCTAAACTAATGGCATTATACAATATCAACTCATTTGAACCCACCACTACCCCTCCAGCTCCCCCCTCCCCACCCCCCAAAATAAATAAATAAAAATCGGTGCGTGTATACTGAAAAGCACAGACAACATACAGCACAAATTACACTTTTAATTGGAAAACATTTTTGGTGGGGCGATTCAATTTAGTGATTATTGTTTTGCGATACGTGATACTCTTTTGGCAGTTTCAAACTCCTATGAACTGAAAATTGATTGTGTGTTTCGTCAGCAAAACGAACATAAAAGTATGGAAATGGAATCATGTTTTATATCTGATTTTTTTTTCAATCGTTGACAATGTCTTTTTTCTTTTTACATCAAATTTACTTTTGGTCTGCACCCAAGCCTTCTTGTGTGATTTTTATAGCATCACGGTTTTTTTTGCTGTTCTGATTTCAAAATATTCATAGGGATGTTTAGAATAAATGTGATTACGAAAACTTGTTGAAAGACGATTCCTTGAAAGCATTTCAGACTATTCTTTGGGGTCCCCCCCCCCCTCCACCTCATCCCGTCTGTAACATAAAGAGATTAATTGTATATCCCGCTTTAAAATGAATGTGTGTGTAAGATTTAATGACAGGAAGGTTCGGTGTCGGGTTGCTGTTCTCATCGCCATCTTTGTTGTTGTTGTTGTGGTGGTGGTGGTGATGGTGGTGGTGGTAGGAATGGGGGTGGTGAAAGCTGCGGTAGTAGATAGATATATATATATAAATATTTATATATATATATATATATATATATATATTGTGTGTGTGTGACTTTCAAAGTCAAAGTCAGTTGTCTTTTTGTAATTTTCAGATGGTACATTGATTAAGCAAAACCTTTGCTTTCTTCATCCAGCCATTAGTGTGTGTGTGTGTGTGTGTGTGTGTGTGTTGTGTGTGTGTGTGTGTGTGTGTGTTGTGTGTGTGTTGTGTGTGTGTGTGTGTGTGTGTGTGTGTGGTGTGAAATCTTTGAGGAGGGTGAACTTTGTAACAACATTATTTGATAACATCGTCTTCAATTTTTGATCCAGCTTACGAAACACATGGACAAAGAAAAAACAGGAACAACAATACACCCAGAGTGAAGCTCTTAATTGTATCATGTTTTCGCCAGGAATTTCAACTTTAAAATAACTTTTCCTGCAAATTCCTAGGAAAAAAAGACTTAGAATGCTTTGTTTGCTTGGTTATAATAATCTAACGTAAGACTGTTTTATAACAAATAACATTTGGAAATATATCTTAATTTTTTGGATTCCTTATCTGACACTGTTTTTAATGATTATTTATTGGGGAGTTGTTTTTGTTTGTCAAATTTTATTTAATTTTCTTATGATCATTTCGTTTATTCTGTATGTGCTGTCTGGTGATTGTTTTATGGCAGATGTTGTCGTTTTCATTTCAAACATGAACGATGGTTTTTTGGTATAACGTGGCTAGGTGTTGGCTACAAGGGTGTGAGTGTTGTTGTAATGGCAGTGTCGTTCTTTGCGTGTCTGGTGTAGAGTGTGGTTTTTTGACTTTTTAAGGGTTGTGTTTGTGTGGTTGTTATTTGGGGCGTGAGTGTTTTTTTGGTGGTTTGTTGTGTTTGGGTTTTGTTTTGTTTGTGTGTGTCTATTGGTTGTTTGTTGTTTTGTTTATTGGTGGTTTTTTGTTTTGTTTTTGTGTGTGTGCAGTTTGTTGTGTTGGTATTGTTGTGAGATTAGGGTGAGTTGTTTTCGTGTGGTGTGTGGGTTTGTGTTGTTGTGTGTGTTGTGCTTGTGTGGACATTGAGGATGTGTGTGTGTGTGTGTGTGTGTGTGTGTGTGTGTGTGTGTGTGTGTGTGTGTGTGTGTGTGTGTGTGTGTGTGTGGTGTGTGGTGTGTGTGTGCGCGGCGCGCAGAAAAGCTTATACAGAAAACTATTGCTGTTAAAGCTTTATAAACCACCCTACCTCGTGTCATTGAAATATGCTTTTTCTTCAAGGTTTTCATCATACAAAAATGTATTTTTTTTAAAAAATGTGATTTGAAAACTGGACATGGAGACCATGTTAGCATAGCACGAATTTGTCTTAAAGTTCACTTGCATGACAGTAGAGAACGAAAATCCTGTACAGTGTCTTCAGTCACTGATAAGGAGGCTCTTAATCGAAATAGAATTGAAGACATCCTGCAAGGCGTGACTATAAGGCCAAGTCAGTGTCAGGTTCCCTGAACTCTTGTCTGAAGTATCCTTGTTCCCTCCCTCAGGTTGGCAAGCTTATAACACTTTCCCCATCTCGCATGGTTCATCATCGAAAATCAAGGCCAAGCTAGGACTATTCCTTTACCATTATTATCTGATTTTCCCATTAACAGATTAGTATCAAGAAACTGCTGAGGCATAGCTCTACCCAAATTTTTGTTTGTGCTTTTAGCTTGAAAACCTCTCTGTAACGTTGGATCACTGAACACGGCTACGTTCACTGTACCAGACCCAACTATCGATCTTTTGATAGAAAACTCAACATCATTTTTTTCCCTTCCTCAGCTTGATCTCGAGGCTCACCAATAGAGAGATTTGGCATGTATGTGCGACCGTTTTTACCCACTGTTAAAGTTGCCGCATAAAACTGAACATCTAAGCCAGTTTCTATACTAGGATCTACACACACAGCACAGTCAGAATCACATCAACTAGGCCTTGGCTGACTTGCATCATTTTAACACAGGAGGATTCATTCATGCCTTCTCCTCACTATTATAGTGTGTATTGTGTGTAACTGTGTTGTGCTCTATAGTGAAGTGTGTATCAGTTTTTTGTTATTACTTTAAGTACAGCAGTTCTTTGTTGTTTTTTTCTTTGCTGCCCTTCTCTGGTCTCAGCACAACTGGCTGGTGCGTTTTCTTTGGTAATAAGCCTAGGCAGGTCATAGCATTTTGAGATAAACCATGAGATATACATAACACAGCACAACCAATATTTCAGTCGCTTTTCCCCAGCCAAGGTTAAGCAGCATCGAGCGAGGTTACCACTAGCGTGATTACCACTTGTATGGGTGACAGTTTGCCCGCCTTGGCTTCAGTACAGTCCCCCAGTTCATCCAGCGGTAAATGGGTACCTGCCTCTTTAGGGTCAGGGAAGGTAAAGCAGCGAGGGAGAGGAGATGGGCGCCGCAATCACTATGCTGGCCCCTAGAGAAGTGAGGTCTCTGACACCTCGCTGTCCTAGGACCTTATAGGTTATGGGACACTTTTACCTTAAAGTCAATAGGCTGATTCTTGAGCGCGCGCGCGCGTGTGTGTGTGTGTTTAGTTCAAGCATGTGTGTGTGTGTGCGTGTACGTGCGTGTGTTTGTGTGCGTGCGCGTGTGTGTGTGCGTGCGTGTGTGTGTGCGTGCGTGCGTGTGTGTGTGTGTGTACGTGCGCGCGAATTTAACGTCTTTTCGCTCAAAATAATGTAAGCCGAAAAAATAACTTAATACGAAGTTTACAGAATCGTGTGACATTCAGAGAATGCGTGGGTGCGTGCATGCATGAGTGTGAGCATGCTCACGTGTGCACACACTTGAGTGTGTGTGTTCTTATGTAAAATGTGAACGTGCAGTGAAGCACACTGTGTTGTTGTTTTGTTGTCGTTTTTTTTTTAAAAGAAACAACACAAACAGTCGTGCGCACAGAAATGTTGCCGCTATTGCGCGTTTCACATCTTAACACCTTAAAAGCTGCTCTCCCCCGTGGGGATGCCGGGGGCCTGTCAGTATAAACAGCATCCCCACCTTCTGGAAATTCTGTGCTACGGATTCCCTCCTTTCTATCCCTGTCTTTGCTTCTGCCTCGTTTCTTTTTTGTTTCCCTTCCTCCTCTTTCTTTATTTTTTGCCTTCTTGGTCCACTCTCGTGACCTTCTAACCCCCCCCCCTCTCCCAGAAAGACTTAAAAGATAACAATTCTCTCCCACGTTGAAGTCGGATGCGCTGGGCCTGACTTGCCAGGCGCTTAACGGCAGCGCAACGCATTTTGGCTCATATGACAAACAAAAATGGTTGCTGTCTGATCGTTCGACGACGACGACGAAGAGAAGAGAAGAAGAAGAGGTGGAGGAGGAGGAGGAGGAAGAGGAAGAAGAAGAAGAAGAAGAAGAAGAAGAAGAAGAAGAAGAAGAAGAAGAAGAAGAACAAGGAGGAGGAGGAGGGAGGAGAGAGAAGAGAAGAAGAAAGAAGAAGAAGAAGAAGAAGAAGAAGAAGAAGAAGAAGAAGAAGAAGAAGAAGAAGAGCTGCACTGTCTCACTCCTCGTATATCAAGGATAATGGAATAAGCACACATGTGCTTTTTACATCAAATCACCGTGTGTATGCGGTTTTATAAATTTTGTCATCTGTTTCCACCAGCACACAATGGCCTACTCTTCCGAAAAGCGGAACAGGATTTAACGTGTGCGCAAGATGTTCTGCATGCGTTCGAACACGGGACCTCGGTTTATAATGTCATCAGAAGGACTTGAAGTATTTAGAAGCCCCCATACTCCCAAACTTCAGCGACTTTGTTTTTTCTTTATAGGAGTTGTCCTGCCCAGAATTTGTTATTGGTGAAGACAATTTGATTTTTCATCGTGATATTTCAAAGCATAGCAACAATTGAATGAAGGCCTGGGTGCTTACCTTACATTATTAACTGACTGTGCTTTTGGACTGGGCCAGCACACAATTATGAAAGACTAAAGACTGTGCGCATGCGCGCACGCACGAGCACGCGCACACACACGCATGCATGCACGCACGCACGCACACACAATATTACATGAAATCAAAACGAACCTCCAAATAGACTTTCAAATACCTTTCTTCTTCTGTCATCCCATAGTCAAACGCTCGTGCACGCGCGTGCACGTACACACACACACACACACACACACACATACATACATACATACATACATACATACATACATACATACATACATACATACATACATACATACATACATACATACATACATACATACACACACACATACAAAGCGTGGACAGAAAAGAAAGATGGAAACGGAAAGCTTTGCCAAAGTTTCAACATAGAACCTCCGAACACCTTCTATTTACAACATGAAAACTCGACAACCCGTCCGAAGCGACCCTGAACTTCCCGTGCTACATTTTCCACAAGAGGCAACCTCTACACTCAGATCGTCAGAAAATCCAAACAGGGCTCATTCTCCCTGCCGCTAGCTGGAATCACGTCATTATCACGCCGCTGTATTTCTTCCTACAACTTTCCCGGTGCCTGGCCTCAATCAGTTTAAGGGCTGCATCGTCTGAAGTCACCTGCAACAGGCTTGGCAGCAGCAGATGACAGATTTGTTCTTTACGGTTCTCGGACACATTGCAATTTTCGGGAG
>CM054139.1:16142465-16167465 GCA_028751875.1 Rapana venosa | reverse complement strand
CATCATGGTAATCTTATCTACAACGTCAGCATTTCTAAGATGGCAGGGAGTGTCTGTTTACCCCAAAAAGATTTCGTCTGTTTACCGAAAACGTTGCGTCTGTTTACCAGAAAAGATGACAACCGCCTTAACAAGCTAACAAAAGCACAAGTGTGACTGCTCCACGCGAGGGAAAAAAAGTGTTGGTACATACATCATACACCATCTTCATCCTTTCATCCCCGCTATCATGTGATTAGGACTCCCAGGAAAGGTCAGCTTATCAGTCCTACTCACAGAAGGAGTCTTGTTTCATTCGCCCTCTTGGTAAAAGGTGCTCCAAGTTGTCGTTTACATTCGAGACGTTGATCTAGATATCAAACGACGGGAGCTGTGCTGCAAAATTACTGACTTGGGGAAAAAACGGGGGACGGGGGGGGGGACGATGGGGGGAAGGAGGGAGAACGGGGGAGGAGGGCGGGGTTGGAAAGAGATACAAAGACAGACAGACAGAGGGGAAGACAGAGACAGACACGCGCACACCACACACACACACACACACACACACACAAACACACACACACAGGCATGGCTAGAGAGAGCAGAAGAGTAAAATAGAGAAGGGGAGAGAGAATGAGATATCTATCTATCTATCTATCTGTATATATATATATGTATTGATTGACTGATCGATTTATTGATTGATTGATAATCTGTTCATCTTTATCCCCAGGGTTATAGATAAGTAAGAGAGAGAGAGAAATAGAGAATCGGAAATATTTTGATAGTACATCGGCCTAGGTCCCTGATATGTCAAGAGGGAGTGGGGTGTGTCGTAATTCTAATTGATGAGTCTTTGGTCTGGTTTTGATCAATGTACTTTTGACAGAGCGTACTTTTTGTGAAAGACTGCATCAACATCTTCCACAGTTGACAGTAAGTCAGATTTATGGCATGATCGCTATTCTCATGATGATTCTCCATGTTTCTTTTCTCTCTTAAGCTATGATGGTGCTGGGTGTCAAAACGAATTTGAGTAACTCGACAGTGATACCAAGCTAAAACTCTTTCTTACTGAAAGAGGAAGATAAGTGTACATACATACCTAGCAGTGCAAATTTACAGCTGATTCAATATTGTATTTTTGGAGTGTGTTTTTTCTGATTGCATGTGGCTTTTTTTGCCAGGGACAACTTTATTATGGTCTTGGGCTCTGTCACCTGCGCTGAAATCGTCATATAATTTTTACATGGATAGTTCAAGATTTGTTGGTTATTACTTAAAGTTGATATCAATGGGTGTGTGTTTGGGTGTGTGTGTGTTTGTGTGCGTGCGTGCGTGCGTGCGTGTGTGTGTGTGTGCGTGCATACGTGCGTGAGTGTGTGTGTGTGTGTGTGTATGTAAAACACTTACAAACACAAGTAAACAAATATGTAAGATTGAAAAGTCACCGAAAATTCATGCAGTAACTAGCATACTTCTCTAATGGACATTGAAGCTCGTCAAGTTGTACTTAATTCACCTGCAATCAAATCATTGAATCACATCTGCTGAACTGGTCCAGTTGATAAGCGGGCTTGGTGGCTGTGCCTCTTCACGCAGATTCCTTCAAAAACAATGACACAACATCAAAGGTAAAGGTGTCCCCATAACCTGTACGGCTGTTGGGCAGCGAGGCATCAGAGACCTCAGCTTCTCCAGGGGCCAGCATATTGAGGGCGGCGCCCATCTCCTCTCCCTCGCTGCTTTTACCTTCCCTGTCCCTAAAGAGGGCAGGAACCCATTATAACTGGGTGAACTGGGGGGACTGTACTGAAGCCAAGGCGCGCCAACGGTCACCCATCGACTCGGTAATCACGCTCAATGCTGTTTAACCTTAGCTTGGGGTAAGCGAGTGCTCTGACCACTGAGCTATCGATATATCCCGTCCCATAGTTCGTCAAATTGGAACAAATCACTTGGAACTCGATTATTGATTTGAATTTGATGGGTTGGTTCAATTAATAAGCAGAGCAGCACAGTGATTCCCGGGTGGGGTGAGTGAGTCAGAGTGCACATTCTGGGTAACCCCCAAAGTGTTAACTGGGGAATGCACAGCAGCAGCAGCAACAACAACAACAGCAGCAGCAGCTGCAACAACAACAAACAACAACAACACAGCAAACAACAAACAACAACAACATAAGCAGCTAGATCGTTGCACCTCTTTAAGCAGGTTGCTTCGTAAACCATGAAACAACCTACTAAGGTTCATCTGTGTGTGTGTGTGTGTGTGTGTGTGTGTGTGTGTGTGTGTGTGTGTGTGTGTGTGTGTGTGTGTGTGTGTGTGTGTGTGGTGTTGCAGGCAAGGCGTACTGCAACGCCACCTTTGACGGCTGGGGATGCTGGCTGCAGACGGCGGCAGGCACCACAGCGTCCATTCCCTGCACCGAGACCATCTTCAGGTTCCACGTCTCCCATAATGGTCAGCCTTTTCTCTGTCACTGCTCTGTGTCGGTGTGTGTATGTGTGTATGGGGGGGGGGGGGGGGGGGGGAGTGTGCTTGTTTGTGTGTGGGGGGGGGAGGGGGGGGAGGGTGTGTGGTGTGGGGTTGTGTGTGTGTGTGTGGGGGTGCTTGTGTGGTGGTGGTGGGTGGGTGGGTGGGGGTGGGTGTGGGTGTGTGTGGGTGTGTGTGGGTGTGTGTGGGTGTGTGTGTGTGTGTTGTGTGTGTGTGTGTGTGTGTGTGTGTGTGTGTGTGTGTGTGTGTGTGTGTGTGTGTGCGTGTATGTGTGAGTGTGTGTAAGAGAGAGAAAGTGACAGATAATGACGGGGAGAAAGAATGAATTTAGCGTGTGTTTGTGTGTGTGCGCGCGCGTCTGTGTGTATATGTGTGTCTCTCTGTCTGTTTTTCTCTCTGTCTGTCTGTCTGTGTGCGTGCGCGTGCGAACACGTTTGTGTCTGTGTGTGCATGAGAGAGACAGATACAGAAGCAGACAGTGGTGTGTGTTGTGTGTGTGTGTGTGTGTGTGTGTGTGTGTGTGTTTTGTGTGTTCAGTGAAGGAGGGGGGAAGTGGGTAGGTCAAGATTAGGACGAAAACGATGGAATAACAAATAGTTGAATCGTGAACTTCTACGTCTCCAAAACGCTACCTTTTTGAAATATCGTACCGATGCCTACCCTGCTGTATTGTTAAAAGGCGTATCACCTAGAAGCACTGCTGCACACCTGAACTAGCAGTCGACAGAGAAGAAACCAGCAGCTCTGAAAGAATCGGTGACTGCAATTTGTAATAATAATTAAAGTCATCCTCTGCCGACAATTGTAGCTAACCGCATGGAACAAGTGGGCACCCCTTACACGGGAAAGCTTTTTTTCGTTCCATTGGACTCTGCCACTCCTCTCTCTAGCTCATTTCTGTTTATTTCAAACGAGGGAAACCATTAAGAAAGCGACACAGAAAAACGCTTTCGTCGTGGAAACTAGAGCATCAGTATTTTTAGTTTAGGTACGAGATTTCGTTTAGGCATAGGCATTAACGTGTCCAGCGCGCGCACGCGCACGCTTTTGCGTGCAAACGCACATCTACACAATCATGCGCGAATGCATAATATATTCATACGCGCCCGCACACATAAAACACACGTGTAGATACATGCTTGTGTGTGCGCAAATACTTTATACACACACAGATAGATAGATAGATAGATAGATAGATAGATAGATAGATAGATAGATAGATAGATAGATAGATAGAGAGATGGATGGATATATAGATAGATAGATAGATAGATAGATAGATAGATAGATAGATAGATCCACGTGTGCACAAATAAACATACACAAACACGCACGCACGCATGCATACACGCACGCACAAAATGCTTAGCGATTTGCGCACACGTTAAAACCTGTTCCACCTTTCGAAATCTTAGGCCATGTGTGCTTGTGGGAACGTATGAACAAATTTACAGATCCACATAATATACGAGAAATGCATTCAAATAAAATTCGCATGTGCTTGTTCCAATATCCTTTAAATATAAGTCACACGCACGCACACATACATACACACACAAAGCACACAAAGCACAAGAGTGCTTATTCCATACCCTCGAAATAAAAATAATAAAAAGTAGCACACACGCACGCGCGCGCGCACACACACACACACACACACACACACTCAAGAAATTTCAGCTATCGACCTGCGCGACCTCACACGCTCATGAGGTCAAGAGGCCTTGTGCCCGCAAAAGAAACACGACAAGATCTTTCACAAATGCTCGTCAAAGCATAAGAGTTGAATTCAATCAATTGTATTTGAACTGCGTGCTCGTTCGCTCGATTTTTCAACACACACAAAAAACCCAAACCAAGCCCCACAATTATTCGCCATTATTTTGTGTTCTCGTTCGTGCCCATTCTGTTGATCGCTGAATTTGTGTGAAGAAACAACGGGTGGTTTCTGCCCATCCTGTTTCTGCCAGCGTAGTGTAGAGTGTATGAAACAACAGAGTGTATAAATTATTTTGTTTTTGTTTTAAAATCCAAAGAAAAATTAGTCGTTGGTGTAGTGGTGGTGGTGGTTGTCATGGTGGGTGTTAAATGTTTTCTTGTCATTCTTCTTCTTCAATTGTAATTGATACCTTCTAAGATTAAACAGAGGAGCATTGAGAGAGAGAGAGAGAGAGAGAGAGAGAGAGAGAGAGAGAGAGAGAGAGAGAGAGAGAGAGAGAGAGAGAGAACACTGAACACTGAACACTGAAATGATTTAATGTACATTGGCCTTGGACCACAATACATTTTGTTGGGCTTGGGATGGAACAATGGGTTCATTCATCTCATTGGCAAAGCAAATGCACAAACAAATAATGATTTATGACTGATTAAAGAAGAAAAACATAAAACATATACATAGCCGAATCGTGCAAAAAGATTATGTCAGTAACAATTTATGCTGATTAAAGAAGAAAAAACACCATTTATTCTATTTCTTGATTAAAACCCCTTAAATTAACCATAACCCAATCATAGAAAGAAGACTCTTCTAAGGAAAATCATCCTTATTGAGTATATCAAACAGTAGCGTTTTTCATTAAAGTTTTTGAGCCAACATGTTTTCCTTTTGTTAATAGAATGAAAATGTATCTCACAAACTGTGTTTGTACTCATCATTCTACTTTAAAAGCATTGGACAACATTAAATCATGCATAGGCGAATGGGGATGGATAGGCATATCTGCCGTCGGGAAAAATGGAAACATCGCCCGACCAAGCCCTCCACTGGACACCAGAGGGAAAACGCAAACGAGGACGACCCAAGAACACTTGGCGTCGGACTGTTGAAGCAGAGCTGAAGACCTTCCAACATACCTGGGGAACCATTCAGAAGCTGGCCCAGGACAGACAGGAGTGGAGAACTTTTGTTGCTGCCCTACGTGCCAATAAGGCACAAAGGCATTGATGATGATGATGATTTCTTACTTTGAACATATTTGGCAATGGTACATTGATACATTTGTTTAAAAACTTTTCTCTTAAGTTTGAGTACATGTAACATTCCAATAGAAAGTGGGCTTCATTTTCAATTTTCGTTTTACAAAATGGACATAATTTATCTTGGATATTATCACTATATCTGTAAACATTATTGTTAAGAGGTAAAACATTAAATCTTTGCTTGTTAATTTGCTACACGAAAGCAGTAGAACATCTATAGAGTTTAAATACTGCTCTTTTACAAAAATACTCTTAAACGAATCTATACACATCATACCTCTCTTTATCTCGTAGAGTCCCATCCCATTCTTGAATAAACATATCTACTAATCTTTGTTTTAAACATACATAAGAAAACTTTTACATCCCCGACACTCTGCTGCATCCAAACAATGTTAAAACCTGTTTCACACAAAATTTCTCTTATTTTGAAATCCAGCAATATTTACCACTGCTGTCTAGCTCTAACTGCATGCAGTAAGCTTGATATGGTATTCTACTTTGATCCATTTGCAATAGTTTG
Source organism: Rapana venosa (assembly GCA_028751875.1). NCBI lineage: Eukaryota > Metazoa > Mollusca > Gastropoda > Neogastropoda > Muricidae > Rapana > Rapana venosa. The sequence goes on along the minus strand of CM054139.1, from coordinate 16,161,484 downwards.
AACCAATACTTGATGGTGCTTGTACAGGAGTTGACATAAAGTGGATATCTGCCTAAATCGCCATAAACCATCTTATTAGGTGTTCTTACAGGTACTCCTAAAAATCTTTTGCATGCCATCAAATGAATTTTCTCAATATGCTCTAGTCTGTTTGTTCCCCATATTTCCGATGAATACAACAATATTGGCTGAATCTTAGTGTCGAAAATCTTGAAAAAAGTACTAACGTTCATTTCTTTATACCTATGAAAGACTTTGTTCAACTGAACCACTGCCTTCTTTCCTTTAGTGACTAAATGTTCTGTACCCAACTTACAGCTCATCTTTGTTGTAAAGCTAAAACCTAGATAGCAATACTGATTCACAACTTCTAACCTAATACCATTGTAATACCATTGTTCCTGTTTTGAAAGAAATCCCCCTTTCCTAAATACCATTACTTTAGTTTTATTGATATTAACATTTAACTGAAGATCATTACAGCAGTCTTTCAAAATGTTTAATTGATGTTGCAAACCTCCCGGGGTTGTTGAAAATAGGGCAACATCATCTGCAAACAGCAGTATAAAAATATCCATAATATTAGGTAGTAGCTGTACTCCATGTTTGCCTTTTTCGTTCACATCATTTGCTAGCTGGTTAATGAATATTGAAAACAATGTAGGACTTAGAACACAACCTTGTCTGACTCCTAATGGACATTCAAAAAACTCTGATAATTGGCTATCTATTCGTATACATGAAAGTAATGACTTATACATCGCTGATAATGAAACAAAGAATTTTCCTGTTACCCCCTGGCTTTTGATACAGTTCAAAAGTTTCTCATGTCTAACCAAGTCAAAGGCTTTTTTGAAGTCCACAAAAGCAACATACAGTTTTTTGCCCTTCTTGGACATGCACTTTTGGACAATTGAATATAGATTAAAGATCTGATCTACTGTAGAATACCCTTTTCTAAATCCTGCTTGGTTTTCACAGATCATGTGATTACTTTCTAGCCATGAATATAATCTAGTATTTAATATAGAAGTATAGCATTTAGATAAGATGCTCAATAATGAGACACCTCTATAGTTATCTACAAGCTCCGGATCCCCTTTCTTATATATTGGAATAATAATAGCTTTGGACCAAAGCAGTGGAAATACACCTTTATTGAAGATAGCATTAAACAGTTTGAATATAAACTGTCTGACTTCACTGCTTCCATTTTTTAGCATTTCTGCAGTGATTCCATCAATTCCACATGCCTTGCCAGACTTCAGTTTATAAATTGCTGCATTTATTTCTTCTTCTGTGATCTCTCCGTTTAATTCATGGTCATTTTCTTCTAACATATTTACTTCTGTGTGCATGTAGTTATTAGATACAGTTTCATTGCTTTGAAAAACCTCCTTGAAATAGTCAACCCACTCTGTAGGTTTTATGCTGTTTGTCATTCTATCTTTATTAACACATCCCATACTTCTAAGCTCTTTCCAGAACAGAGCTGAATTTGAACTATTGTTTGCCAGAGATTCTACCTTTTGTCTTCTATATGTTTGGCGTTTGGTCTTTAATAACTGTCTATATTTTTTCCGTGCTGTAACATAGATTTGTCTGTCATTTTCATCTTTTGTTTTCCTAAATAAATTCAAAGCTTTCCGGGTCTCTTTTTTAGCCTGGCGACACTCATCATCGAACCATCTTGACAGTTTTATTAGACAGGTATGACGTCTAGTGAGCATACACCTACTAGCCTCATTCAGACATTGTGTAAATTGCTCCAGAGCATCATCTATGTCACTGTCAAGTAGGTTTAATGCACTAACAATTCTATTCTGCATAGTGTGGCTGTTGAGTGTTTCAATAAATTCTTCCTTTTTATCATCTTTCCAGACAATTTTTTCCACAACACTATTTTCTTCTTTGTTTGATTGTTCAACATTTTGTTTGGTCCCATCCGGTTTCAAGACAATCTTCATAACAACAGGTAGATGATCTGACTCTGTAGTACTTTTTATGTCTACAGCTACAATATCAACAGATGCATACAATTCACAAGACATGATATAATAGTCAACTAAGCTGGCTCCTGAGGATGAAATAAATGTGTACCCATCATCAAAGTCATGTTGACACAGACCATTTAAAATTAAGCAATCAAACATATTACAGATTTCAAGCAGCTGATTGCCAAACACATTTGTTTGTTTGTCTTGTGAATTTCTAGAATAATCATTTTCAGCATCTACTGTATTTAACTCCCAATCAAATTCATCATCAGAAAAAGAAATGTTTTCGCATGCTGTTCTTGCATTCAAATCACCAATTAGTAGAACATAAAAATCATCATTCGATTCCTGCAAGTCCAAAATACACTGCTCTAGCACTTCCATGCCATAACCATTTTGGTGATGATTCCAAAATATAGAATCATATGGGGGTATATAAGTACAAATTAGCAGTAAATCTTTATTAGTTTGTAACAGATCCTTTTGGATGTTAAGCACAACCATATTATTATATATTACATCAACCTTTTCAACATAGCAGGCATACTTTTTCTTTACCATCACGATCACTCCTCCAGAATATCGGCCCTGATGCGACAGTTTTTTGGCCTTTGATGTAAATACAACAAAATCACTGAATAGTCGTGATTCAAATCAAAACTTACAAACGTTTCTGTTAAACATATAAAATCATGAGACAAAATGAAATTAACAAAATCATTATTTTCTAACTTTTGTAATAAGCCATTAACATTATAGTTTTAAAAAATTAATATGTTGTTTATCTACAGTATTTACAAACATTGTCTGTTTCTCTTTGGATTTATTAACAGAGCCAGGAGATAGGGTTCTATTACTTTTAAATGTAGGTAATCTTCCTGTGGCCCGGCCAATGTCCTATTTCTTTGAGGCAGAGGCTCCAGAATTAGCAGGCTTTCTTTTCTCACGCGAGGCCACTTCACTCTCATGGGAATGTTCCCCCACTGAAACTCTCCTGAGAGAGTCCAGGATGCTGGATTGGCTAACTGACCTGCGTGTCTCTACGTGCGTGCTTTGAGCTTCTGTTTGCTTTTGAGAGGCAGCACGCCTTGGCGGCCTGGGCTGCCTCCCTGCTGCTGATGTCTGGGCATTACACAGGCTTACAGATCCTGCCTTGCCCTGCCCTGTCACCTCAACCTTACTCTGAGAGTCGGCGGTTTTACTTCTGCTGGTGCCTGACTGTTGATGGACTGCCTTACCATCTGTTCCTCTACTGTTCTTTAATTGTGAGACCTGGCTGTCACCATGTTTTTCTGGGCTCTTCACACTGTTGTTTTGGTCTACAGTGTCAGTCTGTCTGTCAAAGTTGCCATCAGTCAGTTCTTGAGTCTCATTAACCTTTGTTAAGTCTTGTTCACTGTCTGTAGTGTTCAGTCCATGTTCATGACTGTCAAGACCATGTTGGTGAAAGGTTTCCCTGTCACCCCTCATTTTTACTTCAGTTTCGTCATCTGCAGTTTTGTCGTCATCTGTCTGTTCTTCATTCCTGGGTGATGGAGAAAAGCTATTGTCTTTCTCTACAATGTTTTCCTCCTTTTCGTCACTTTCACACCTGTCTGTACTTTTCTTTGAGTCATTGTGACTGTTATAACACTCCCTATCAGCCTCACACACTGTATGTATGCCAGGTTCTTGCAAATTCTTGCTTCGATCTTGACGTCTAGTTGTCCTGCTCTCAGAATAATGTTCTAGTCTATCACCATTTGCTCTGGTCTCTTTGTAGCACTGGTCTTTAAAAAACACAAACCGTTTCTGCTCAGGTGATGGAAAGTCATTTTCCTCCTCACTGTATGATTGAGGGGCTGGAACAACTGGTCTCCTGTCAGATTTACCATGGAACATTCTTTGCCTATTCCTGGTATGAACTGAGTCCCTGGAATAGGTGGATCTTGTGTACTCTGTATTGCTCCTTGAAACAGTATTCCCATGTTTCTGTTGAAAGGCCTTGCCGGAGTATGGTTGCCACTGACGTCTGACACTTGGCGGAGGAACTTCAAACTCATCATCCTTTGGTGGAAGTGGAGATGACCTGGAGAGTCTGTCTGGCTGGCTCCTGTTAGTGCTTCCAGTTGACTGTTTGTTGAACCAGCCTCTGCCACGTCCTCTCTGTATGTTGTGTTGTAGTTGCGGCCAGTCTTCTGTTTCCTGAGTGGACCTTGCTGTATTTCGTTTCTCTTCAGGAAGCCTTGGTCGTGACTCCTGTCTGTCCCTGACCTGCAATCTACCATTGTAGAAGTAGGCGACTTTGCCCTGACTGCGGTAGAAGTCAATCAGCTCCTTTTGCCGTGAGGTGAGGTCAGATGCTACACTAATGCCATTTTGTCTGAGGTCATCTCTGAGATAGGAATCTCCCAGCACAGCCATTTTGTCAGACCATCGGCTGAACTGCACCAGGATTGGTCGAGGGTCTCTTCCTTGTTGCCGAGGTTTTCCCAGTCGGAATGCTTTGACAATGTCGTCTTGATGCCAGTAAGTTTCTGGATTGTGGGAATTCAGAAGGCCTACAATGGCTTGTGTTGTAGAAGCCCTGTCCTCGTATCGATGTTCTTCTATGTTGAAGAACACTACATTGCATGCTTTTGCATCCTGTTCAACCACTTCCAAGTTTCTTTCAAGTTTGTCCAGTCTGTCCATTATCGTGCGCCTGTCTTCCATGAGGTCTTCAACATTCTCTCTGTTTTCTTCAACCACTTCTTTTAATTCACTCATGTCCCTTGCAAGGTGAGAAATGCTATTGTCTAATCTCTGGAATTTTTCTTCAATAGTTGATTTAATGCTCGCAGCATGCTGTTGCAGCTCTTGCTGTATGTGAGCGAATCGCCAGTCCATGAATTGCAACATATTTAAGTGAGGGTGGGAAAAACTTTCTTGTGACATCTTTAAGGTGCCTGTGCGTTACCAGTAAACAATGCCAATGTCACTGTCACGATATTGCACGTGAAGCTCAGTTCTAAGACACAAGGTAGATAACAAAGTGCGGGGCAAAAATCACGCAGTCTGAAATCTACACAATGAATGACGTGGATGTGTGTAAGGTGCACTACTTTCAAAATACACTCACGTGCATCCCACACAATTGTAGTCCAGGTCAGCCAGGCAGGATGAATTCTGTTTACAGAATATTTCACAAATTGTTTCTATAGTTTATCAACAATATTGAAAATTTTAAATTACTGACCAATTACTGATTTTCATCATTGTTCAGTCACTTCAAACGAGGGAGTAACCAACTGTCCACATGTGTGCAAAAAATCACAACCAGATATGTCCTGTAAACTTGCAAAATACACAAAACACTGGAGAGGCAGTAACACACGTCCTGTCTGTACCTTGCACCCATGAGCCCTCCGCGAGAGAGAGAGAGAGAGAGAGAGAGGGGAGGGGAGGGTGAGTGTGTCTGTGTGAGTATGTGTCTGTGTGTGCTCAATTCCACATCAAAATTTTATTTCTAGATGGTATTTATTTAGCTATTTATTTTTATTCTTTTATATCTAGGATAATGGAATAAGCACTTGTGTGCTTTTTTTTACATCCGTTATGCTCGAAATATAAGACTAGAATTAAATCCCTCTCTCTCCCTCTCCCTCCTTTCTCTCTCCCTCTCTCTCTCCCTCTCTCTCTCCCTTCTCTCCCTCTCTCCCTCTCTCTCTCCCTCCCCCCCCCCTCTTCTCTCTCTCTCTCTCTCTCTCTCAATGTGCCTCTCTCTCTCTCTCACATGTGCCTATCTCCACGTCCCTCTGTCTGTATAATTATGTCTGTCTCTCTTTCTGTCTGTTTTCCTGTTCCGTCTCTCTCTCTTCTCTCTCTCTCTCTCTTCTCTCTCTCTCTCTCTCTCTCTCTCTCTCTCTCTCTCTCTCTTTCTCTCACTCTCTCCCTCTCTCCCCGCTCCCTCTCTCTCTCCCTCTCTCTCTCCTCTCTCTCCCTCTCCCCCGCTCTCTCTCCCTCTCTCCCTCTCTCTCTCCCCGCTCTCTCTCTCTCTCTCTCTCTCTTCTCTCTCTCTCTCTCTTCTCTCTCTCTCTCTCTCTCTCTCTCTCTCTCTCTCTCTCTCTCTCTCTGTCGGCAGTTTTCTGTTCATGTGCGAATCTCCACGTCCCTCTGTCTGCATAATATTATGTCTGTCTCTCTTTCTGTCTGTTTCCCTGTTCCGTCTTTCTCTTTCTCGCTTCTATCTGTCTGTCTGTCTGTCTCCCCTCTCTCTCTCTCTCTCTCTCTCTCTCTCTCTCTCTCTCTCTCTCTCTCACTCTCTCAGATCTGGATATAAAGATTTCTGGCACGTATTCTTGCTACTCTCAGAAGCAAATCAAGTCCAAATCTCCTGACAGGAAGGGAACCAGGAGAAAAAAAAAGAGAATGGCCATTTACTGAGAGAAAGAAGAGATAAATTGTAAAAGCAGTGCAGGATAGAAAATATAGAGAAAACGACGGAAGGAAGGAAGGAAAGAAAGAAAGAAAGAAATGGACATATTTTGAGAGACAGAAAAGATAATTGCAAAAGCAGTGCAGGAAGGAAAGAAAGAAAATATAGAGAAAAAGACGGAAGGAAGGAAGGAAGGAAAGAAAGAAAGGAAGATAGGTAGAAAGAAAGAGAAAGAAAAGAAAGAAAAAATGAACAAAGTAAGAGAACGAAAACAGACACACGGATAGACAGACAGACAGAGAGACAGACGGACGGACAGACAGACAGAGACAGAGAAAAGGGGGGAAGAGGAAGAAGAAGTAGAAGTAGAAGAAGAGTGACGAAATGTAATTTCTTGTTCTTTCACTTAAACAATAATTATTAACAGATTATTGACAGATTCTGTATGAACAACACAATAAAAACCACAAGAAGCATACATATGAAACCCATACCCGTATGTGTCTCCATTTGATATGCAATGATCCATAATCAACACTTTACTGGCTGATGAAGTTGCCAGAATAAAACTGTATTATGTGTTCGTCATAATGAATTCTCTCTTTGTCTTTGTTATTTCATCCAACATTTTTCTCATCGTTTTTCATTGCTTTGACTGTCGTTCTGATGACTGCTGATCCTGCTGTTGCTGTTGCTGCTGATCCTGTTGTTGCTGCTGATTCTGCTGTTGCTGCTGATTCTGCTGATCCTGCTGTTGCTGCTGTTGCTGCTGATCCTGTTGTTGCTGCTGATTCTGTTGTTGCTGCTGATCCTGCTGTTGCTGCTGATGTTGCTGTTGCTGCTGATGTTGCTGTTGCTGCTGATGTTGCTGTTGCTGCTGATTCTGTTGTTGCTGCTGATCCTGCTGTTGCTGCTGATGTTGCTGTTGCTGCTGATCCTGCTGTTGCTGCTGATGTTGCTGTTGCTGCTGATCCTGCTGTTGCTGCTGATGTTGCTGTTGCTGCTGATGTTGCTGTTGCTGCTACTGATCCTGCTCTTGCTGCTACTGATCCTGCTGTTGCTGCTGATCCTGCTCTTGCTGCTGATCCTACTGTTGCTGCTGATCCTGCTGTTACTACTGATTCTACTATTGCTGCTGATCCTACTGTTGCTGCTGATCCTACTGTTGCTGCTGATCCTACTGTTACTACTGATCCTACTATTGCTGCTGATTCTACCGTTACTGCTGATTCTGCTGTTGCTGCTGATCCTGCTATTGCTATTTCTCTTATTGCTGATGATCCTCCTTTCTAAGAGAACGAGAGAAAAAAAGGGGAGAGGAAGAAAGCTGACAATCATAGGACACATTGATATGGGAGAGGATAACGTCTAGCATGAAGAGAAGAGAATTACAGGTAGCGAACAGTGTAGGGTGACAATGCAGCTCAGCTGGCTGCCACAGTCGGCATCAGATTACCCCTAAATCAGTGTGTGTAGCCCCCCATCACTGGACTGTTTCCATGCCATTCTGAACACATCACAACCGTCTGTCTGGATCGGTCTATCTATCTATATGTAAATGAACAACTTTGGGGAAAAAATGACTGTTTTCGTCGAAGGTGAGCAGTTGGTTTCCAAAATGGTTATTTCTTTTAAGGTTTTCTGTTCGGGGCAGGGGTGGGGGTGAAGTACTAGTAATGCGCATTTGAGCGTCTAAAATGCGTGGCCATTCAAAGAAGAAGTGTTCCGAAATTTCGCTTGGACTGTCACAGCCCCAGGGTGCATTTGTCAATGTTGTGCCTTTTGTTTATTTTATTCTTTTATATCGAGGATAACGGAATAAGTGCGTATGTGCTTTTTTTTACACCCAGTCCCCGTGTGTATGCGGTTTTTTAAATTCTGTCGTCTGTTCCCACGGCCCACAATGGCCTACTCTTACGAAAAGCGGAACAGGATTTAACGTGTGCTCAAGATGTTCTGCGTGCGTTCTCACACAGGGCCTCGGTGTATAGTCTCATCCGAATTACTTTTGGGGAGAGCGGAGTCTGCACTGATGTTAACTCCAGGGGGAAAATATTCCCCTTGAACGGGAATCGAACCCGGGTCGTCAGATTGCGAGCGCAATGTTCTAACCACTAGGCTATCCCGTCCTCCCATCTGTTTGAATCATGAAGTTCACTCGTTTGTAATATGAGCTTGTTGTTGTTGTTGTTGTTGCTGTTGTTGTTGTTGTTGTTGTTATTGTTGTTGTTGCTGTTGTTCGTTGCCCAGCTTGTGTTCATCTGAAGGTCACCCAGGATTATGCACTTTGAGACACTCATCCTATCCTACCTGGGAAACGCTGAAAGACCTAGACACACATTGTGTGCATGACCGTCTTGATGTAACACACCTCACCTCATAGACAGCTGTACTCTGCCTTCGTAGGATTTGTTTCTTCTTAGAAGGAGAGTGCGGGTTGTTATGCTAAGAGCTTTGTCAAGGTTGAATACATTCTCAACATGACAGTTAAAACCATCACATTTTCGTGTAAGTTTAACACATGACATTTTCGTGTAAGCTTGGCACTCGCCTGACATCGGTAACTGACACCACCTTTGGTCTGTGCGATGTTGTTTGGGTTGAGAGATGAGTGAGTGATTTCTTGAGTTGATACAACGAAGAAGGATTAGCATGTGGTTTTTACGTCTTTTTTTTTTATAGACACCAATGTACATGCCTTTTTTTGGTAAATTCTGTCATCCGTTCTTACTGGCACTAATAGCCTACTCTTCCAAAAGGCGAAGTGGGTTTTAACGTATCCGCAAGATTTTCTGCACACGGGACTTCAGTTTGTCATCCTAAGGACTTTGTGGGGTAAGGAGTCGGTACCGACGTTTACCCCAGGGGGAAAATCCCTCAAACGGGTGCCTCGGTGGCGACTCGAACTCAGAGTCGTCAGATGACGAGGTCAAGGCTCTGACCACTAGGCTATATCCCACCCTCCTTTAGTAAATGTTCAAATATTTTGTTCTTTATCACCCTGCCAACGTTTCCGTTTGTGTTGTTTTGTCTGTCGCTGTTTGGTCTGAAAGTGGTCATCATTTCCTCTCGTTAGAAGCGTGCTCCCATTCATCTCCCTCTTCTTCAAGCTGTGTTTGTTATCTTTTCTGCCTCACGTTTGTGGCTTTTCACTGTTCTGTTGCTCGCTTTTGCTTTGAGTTTGGGTTTGTGTATAGTTTGTGTGTTTGGTTATTTTAGTTTTGTTTTCATTTCTTTTTCTTGTTTCTTTGTTTGGTTAGGTTTGGGGTTTTTTAACCTAAGTTTTCTTCGTAGTTATAGATTTTGATATACTTTTCTTTCCTTTCTTTTCTTGTGTCTTTGGGTGGGTTTTTTAATCCACATTTTCTTCCTAGCTATAGATTTTTTTCTCCTTTCTTTTGTTGTGTCTTTGTGGGTTTTTTAATCCGTATTTTCTCCTTGGATGTATATTTTTGTTTTCCTTTTCTTTTCTTTTCTGGGGAATGGGCTTTCTTCCTCCTTTCTGTCCTTTTCGTTGATGGAGAAGGGGTGGAGGGGGGTAAATTTAAATAATACTAATAATAATGTATGGAATTTATATAGCGCTGAATCTTGTAAAGCAACAAATCAAAGCGCTCAAATGTAGAAGCCAGGGGTGCATATTTTCGCGTAGGGAAGGGAGATTGTTTTTCATTATAATTGATGAATTGCTCCAAAACTCCCATCGCGAGTTGCCTAAAAAGGAAAAGATGCTGAACTGAGAACATCTGTATTTCTTTCTCACCCAAACGCGCTGCAGTGTGATCTGTAGCTGTTCATGGCACTGAGCTGGCTAGGCTGGTGTCAGCACAGGCACAGGCCTCTTGGAGTGGTGGTGGTGGTGTCTGGAACAACTGGCGTCCCGCAGAGAAAAAGAAGACAGATTACTAGGAGAGAAACTACGAGTGTTTTCAAACTGACTGTCAAAGGTTTATTATGAGGGAATCAGTGATGTATTGCAAGTTTCAAAAAAACAAGCAAACAACGGCACGTTTATATGTCTCTTGCATTTGCAGGTGTATAGGAGCGTGAGTTTTTCTCATTGGTGCAGGTGTGTTTTTCTCAAGGGTGCAGGTGTGCTTTCCCACTTAGTGCAGGTGTGCTTCCCTGCTTAGTGCAGGTGTGCTTTCCCATTAGTGCAGGTGTGTTTTCCCATTAGTGCAGGTGTGTTTTCCCATTAGTGCAGGTGTGCTTCCCTGCTTAGTGCAGGTGTGCTTCTCTGCCTAGTGCAGGTGTGTTTTCCCATTAGTACAGGTGTGCTTTCCCATTAGTGCAGCTGTGCTTTCCCATTAGTGCAGCTGTGCTTTCCCATTAGTGCAGGTGTGCTTTCCCATTAGTACAGGTGTGCTTCCCCACTTAGTGCAGGTGTGCTTCCCTGCTTAGTGCAGGTGTGCTTCCCTGCTTAGTGCAGGTGTGCTTCCCCACTTAGTGCAGGTGTGCTTCCCTGCTTAGTGCAGGTGTGTTTTCCCATTAGTGCAGGTGTGCTTCCCCACTTAGTGCAGGTGTGTTTTCCCATTAGTGCAGGTGTGCTTCCCCCCTTAGTGCAGGTGTGTTTTCCCATTAGTGCAGGTGTGCTTCCCCCCTTAGTGCAGGTGTGTTTTCCCATTAGTGCAGGTGTGCTTCCCCCCTTAGTGCAGGTGTGTTTTCCCATTAGTGCAGGTGTGCTTCCCCCCTTAGTGCAGGTGTGTTTTCCCATTAGTGCAGGTGTGTTTTCCCCCCTTAGTGCAGGTGTGCTTCCCCACTTAGTGCAGGTGTGTTTTCCCATTAGTGCAGGTGTGCTTCCCCACTTAGTGCAGGTGTGTTTTCCCATTAGTGCAGGTGTGCTTCCCCACTTAGTGCAGGTGTGTTTTCCCATTAGTGCAGGTGTGCTTCCCCCACTTAGTGCAGGTGTGTTTTTCCATTAGTGCAGGTGTGCTTCCCCACTTAGTGCAGGTGTGTTTTCCCATTAGTGCAGGTGTGCTTCCCCCACTTAGTGCAGGTGTGTTTTTCCATTAGTGCAGGTGTGCTTCCCCCACTTAGTGCAGGTGTGTTTTTCCATTAGTGCAGGTGTGCTTCCCCCACTTAGTGCAGGTGTGTTTTCCCATTAGTGCAGGTGTGCTTCCCCCACTTAGTGCAGGTGTGTTTTCCCATTATTACAGGTGTGTTTGCCCATTAGTAGAGGTGTTTTCCCATTAGTGCAGGTGTGTTTCCCATTAGTGCAGGTGTACTTTCCCATTAGTGCAGGTGTGCTTTCCCATTAGTGCAGGTGTGCTTTCCCATTAGTGCAGGTGTCTTTCCCCACTTACTGCAGGTGTGCTTTCCCATTAGTGCAGGTGTACTTTCCCATTAGTGCAGGTGTGTTTTCCCATTAGTGCAGGTGTGCTTTACCATTAGTGCAGGTGTCTTTCCCCACTTAGTGCAGATGTGCTTTCCCATTAGTGCAGGTGTGCTTTCCCATTAGTGCAGGTGTCTTTCCCCACTTAGTGCAGGTGTGCTACCCCACTTAGTGCAGGTGTGCTTTCCCATTAGTGCAGGTGTGCTTTACCATTAGTACGGTACGGTATGGTATGCTAGGATATGGTATGGTAGGGTAGGGTATGGTAGGGTATGGTATGGTAGGGTATGGTATGGTAGGGTAGGGTATGGTAGGGTATGGTATGGTAGGGTATGGTATGGTAGGGTATGGTATGGTAGGGTATGGTATGGTAGGGTAGGGTATGGTAGGGTATGGTATGGTAGGGTATGGTATGGTAGGCTATGGTATGGTAGGGTATAGTATGGTATGGTATGGTAGGGTAGGGTATGGTATGGGTGTCACTGCAAAGTGATAGTGCATTTGTTGGCCAGTCAGTGGTGCTCGTTTGAAGGTACTCTGAACTGATTTGTCTCATTTGTTCATGGCTGGCCGACCCTCTGTATCTGTCTGTTTACCCACCCACACTCCGCTCTGTCTGTCTGTCTGTCTGTCTGTCTGTCTGTCTGTCTGTCTCTCTCTCTCTCTCTCTCTCTCTCTCTCTCTCTCTCTCTCTCTCTCTTCTCTCTCTGGATTTAAATTACCATTAATTTTCTCAAACCTGAGCTTGTTATTCTCAAAAGCAGATCAAGGCCTAATCCCCTTTTTTCAGGAAGACAGATTGAAAAGAGAAGGAGTAAACCTCAAAAAATAAAGAGAAAGAACGAAAAAGAAAACACACAATAAATGGGGGCCAAAAAAAAAACCCAGCTTCCAAAGAGGGATTACGCTGTGATTGTAAAATGATGAGGATGGGAAAAGCATTGACAAATTATCGGGTGGAAAATGAATGCTCAAAACAGGCCCCAAATCTTACGTATACCTGTATGATTTCTCAGTTTGGTGATAGGATTATCTGACTGGTCACAATCTATGAGACGTTTCTTCGAGTGGGTTATAACGAACGAACGATTACAGTCTCTCTCTCTCTCTCTCTCTCTCTCTCTCTCTCTCTCTCTCTCTCTCTCTCTCTCTCTCTCTCTCTCTCTCTCTCTCTCTCTCTCTCTCTCTCTCTCCTCTCTCTCTCTCTCTCTCTCTCTCTCCTCTCTCTCTCTCTCTCTCTCTCTCTCTCTCTCTCTCTCTGTGTGTGTGTGTGTGTGTGTGTGTGTGTGTGTGTGTGTGTGTGTGTGTGTGTGTGTGTGTGTCTCTCTCTCTCACTCTGTCTCTCTGTCTCTCTCTCTCTGTCTCTCTCTCTCAAGATGTTCTGCGTGCGTTCGCACACGGGGCCTGGGTTTATAGTCTCATCCGAAGGACTTTGACATTCAGTTCGATTTCTTTGTGTGTGTGGTCAAACTGGGAAGAAAGGGCGTGGCCGGGAATCAAACCCACAACCTCACGGTTGACTTGTTGGCAGGCAAACGTCTTAACCATCCTGCCACCTTCCTTCTAGAGAAGAGCGGTGGAGGGGTAACATAGCAGACTGGGCGGGGACACCCGGAAGAGTAACCCCAAGTCAACATACAAAGGGGAAAAAAACAGATACGGAATTGCTTTTTACATCAGGGACCAAAGTCATGCGATGGCCAGCCATCGTTTTCTTTCGTTCCTTTGTCGAAATGTCCCAAAGTTTCTGTTTTCTTCTTTTCTTCTTTCTGTCGTATTGTTTTTTTGTGGGTTGTTTTGGGTTTTTTGTTTTTAAAATCAGATTTTGCCTTGTTGTTATGATAGTTTGCTGTTTTGTGTTTATCTCACTCTTTTTGAAACTGGTGTTTTCCCTTTTCATTCTCCTTTTTGTATCTAAAAAGTTTCTTAGGCTCCATTTTTTTGCTGGATCTTTGTTCTGCTTCTTTGCGGGTTTTGTTGAGTGTGTGTGTGTGGGATGGGGTGGGGTGGGGGGTTCTCCCGTTTCTTGATTTTACTTATCTTTTAGTGTTTTACAGATTATGTCTTGCTCTGTTTTCTTTGAAAGGGAGGAATCATCTCTTCTGTCTTTGTCGTCTTCCATTCAGAACTTGTGTACCAGTGAGACGTTTAAACTCTCAGCAATCATGTGAATGGAGAAAGCACACATGCATTTGTGGGAAAGTACGTGTGCACTAGTAGAAAACATACATGCACTTGTGGGAAACACACATACACTAGTGGGAAACACACACACACATACACTAGTGGGAAACACACATACACTAGTGGGAAACACACATACACTAGTGGGAAACACACACACACATACACTAGTGGGAAACACACATACACTAGTGGGAAACACACATACACTAGTGGGAAACACACATACACTGTGGGAAACACACATACACTAGTGGGAAACACACATGCACTGTGGGAAACACACATACACTAGTGGGAAACACACACACATACACTGGTGGGAAACACACACACAAACACTAGTGGGAAACACACACACACTAGTGGAAACACACATACACTAGTGGGAAACACACATACACTAGTGGGAAACACACATACACTAGTGGGAAACACACATGCACTGTAGGAAACACACATACACTAGTGGGAAACACACATGCACTAGTGGGAAACACACATACACTAGTGGGAAACACACATACACTAGTGGGAAACACACATGCACTGTGGGAAACACACATGCACTGTGGGAAACACACATACACTAGTGGGAAACACACATACACTAGTGGAAAACACACATACACTAGTGGGAAACACACATGCACTGTGGGAAACACACATACACTAGTGGGAAACACACATACACTAGTGAGAAACACACATGCACTGTGGGAAACACACATACACTAGTGGGAAACACACACACACATACACTAGTGGGAAACACACATACACTAGTGGGAAACACACATACACTAGTGGGAAACACACACACACATACACTAGTGGGAAACACACATACACTAGTGGGAAACACACATACACTAGTGGGAAACACACATACACTGTGGGAAACACACATACACTAGTGGGAAACACACATGCACTGTGGGAAACACACATACACTAGTGGGAAACACACACACATACACTGGTGGGAAACACACACACAAACACTAGTGGGAAACACACACACACTAGTGGGAAACACACATACACTAGTGGGAAACACACATACACTAGTGGGAAACACACATACACTAGTGGGAAACACACATGCACTGTAGGAAACACACATACACTAGTGGGAAACACACATGCACTAGTGGGAAACACACATACACTAGTGGGAAACACACATACACTAGTGGGAAACACACATGCACTGTGGGAAACACACATGCACTGTGGGAAACACACATACACTAGTGGGAAACACACATACACTAGTGGAAAACACACATACACTAGTGGGAAACACACATGCACTGTGGGAAACACACATACACTAGTGGGAAACACACATACACTAGTGAGAAACACACATGCACTGTGGGAAACACACATACACTAGTGGGAAACACACATGCACTGTGGGAAACACATACACTAGTGGGAAACACACACACAAACACTAGTGGGAAACCCACACACATACACTAGTGGGAAACACACACACACTAGTGGGAAACACACATACACTAGTGGGAAACACACATACACTAGTGGGAAACACACATACACTAGTGGGAAACACACATGCACTGTAGGAAACACACATACACTAGTGGGAAACACACATGCACTGTGGGAAACACACATACACTAGTGGGAAACACACATACACTAGTGGGAAACACACATGCACTGTGGGAAACACACATGCACTGTGGGAAACACACATACACTAGTGGGAAACACACATACACTAGTGGAAAACACACATACACTAGTGGGAAACACACATGCACTGTGGGAAACACACATACACTGGTGGGAAACACACATACACTAGTGGGAAACACACATGCACTGTGGGAAACACACATACACTAGTGGGAAACACACATGCACTGTGGGAAACACACATGCACTGTGGGAAACACACATGCACTGTGGGAAACACACATACACTAGTGGGAAAGCACATATGCAATAGTGGTTTTCCAATGGTAAACTTTTTGTTTTATCTATTGGTGATACCAAATTCCCTTGATGACTGCGTGAGAAGACAGGAGTTTCAACCAATAACACCAGCGTTGTTGGGTTTTGTTTTTTGTTGGTTTGTTGTTGTTGTTGTTGTTGTTTTTACTCTGTCTGACATGAATCCGCTCCATCGCAATCTCTTATTATATTTAGACTCTGAGTGAAGACGTCAGTCAGCACGTGTATTTTTGGAGGTAGTTCTTGGAAACATCAGGAATTCTTCTTCTTCTTCTTTTTCTTGTTCTTGTTCTTGTTCTTGTTCTTCTTCTTCTTCTTCTTCTTCTCTTCTTCTTCTTCTTCTTCTTCTTCTTCTTCTTCTTCTTCTATTTCTTCTTCTCCTTCTTCATCGTCGTCGTCGTCGTCCGTCGTCGAACGCTCAGACAGCAACTATTGGTGTCTGTTATATGAGCGAAAATGCGTTACGCTGCCTCTAAGTGTCTGACAAATTCAAGCCCAGCGCATCCGACTTCGGCATAAGAGAGAATTGTTATCTTTCAAGTCTCTCTGGGGAAAAAAAGGCAGGAGAATGGACTGAGAAGACAGAAAATGCACAAGAAGGAGATGACAGAAAGGAAAGGAACAAAGCAGAAACAAAAAAACTGATAGAAAAGAGGAATTTTCTAGGCACAAAAGTTCCAGAATGTGGGGATGCTATTTATACTGACAGCCCCTCCCCCTGGCATCCCCACGGGGGAATCATTCATTCTATTCCCACGAAAACCAGAAAGATGACAAAACAAAACAAAACAAAGCAAAACAAAACCAAGCGATTTGATATGAGTGGGGGGTTTCAGGCTGACATCAATTGTTATCATCTTGGTGAGAGAACAAAAAAAACTGACTGGGTTGATGGCAGGTTGTAAAATATCTTCACGCTCCTATGGTTTCCACATGTTCATGAATGCATGCTGGAAGGAGCCAGCCTGTGCTGGCCCCTTAGGGGTCGACTGCTTTCATGCTTGTTTGTTTGCTTGTTTTTTTTCAAAACGCGTTCATAGGAGGCCCTTCAGCCTCTTTCGCTGCTACATTTGTTTTACGTTTAAGAAGATTTTATTTGGGTTTTTGTTTTTGTTTGTGTTTTGTTGTGTGTGTTTGTTTGTTGGTTTTTGTTGTTGTTGTTTGTTGTTGTGTGGTTGTTGTTGTTGTTGTGGTGGTGGTGGTGGTTTTTTTTGGGGGGTTGGTGAAGGGCTGTTGGCGTCTTTTAGAGATCAATGGCATTCTTATTGAGTAGAGGTTTCTCTCTCTTCCTCTCTCTCTCTCCTCTCTCTCTCTCCTCTCTCTCTCTCTCTCTCTCTCTCTCTCTCTCTCTCTCTCTCTCTCTTTCTCTCTTTCTCTCCTCTTTCTCCTCTTTCTCTCCTCTCTCTCTCTCTCTCTCTCTCTCTCTCTCTCTCTCTCTCTCTCTCTCTCTCTCTCTCTCTCCTCTCTCTCTCTCTCTCTCTCTCTCTCTCTCTCTCTCTCTGTATGTGTCAAGTCAAGTCAAATTTTTATTTCCAGATGGTACATTGAATAAGCAATGCATTTGCTTTTTTTCCATCAAGCCATCTATCTAGGAACAAATTTCTTAATGATAACACTGTGTGTGAGTGTGTGTGTATGAGAAAGAGAGAAAGAAAGTGTGTGTGTGTGTGTGTGTGTGTGTGTGTGTGTGTGTGTGTGTGTGTGTGTGTGTGTGTGTGTGTGTGTGAGAGAGAGAGAGAGAGAGAGAGAGAAAGTGTGTGTGTGTGTGTGTGTGTGTGTGTGTGTGTGTGTGTGTGTGTGTGTGTGTGTGTGTGTGTGTGTGTGTGTGTGTGTATGTGTGTGTGTGTGTGAGAGAGAGAGAGAGAGAAAGTGTGTGTGTGTGTATGTGTGTGTGTGTGAGAGAGAGAGAGAGAAAGTGTGTGTGTGTGTGTGTGTGTGTGTGTGTGTGTGTGTGTGTGTGTGTGTGTGTGTGTGTGTGTGTGGTTGTGTGTGTGTGGTGTGTGTGTGTGTGTGTGTTGGGTCGATGATTGTATTCATTGTCAGTCAGTAGTGATGATCAGAAAAGTGCTCCTGGCTGTGCGTACTGTACTGCAGCCAGGCTGTTTCAGTGTCTGGCGCTTAGCTTTACGTCTGTCTGTCTTCGTCTGTCTGTCTGTATCTCTTGACTGTCTGTCTGTCTGTCTGTCTTTATCTCTGTCTGTCTGTCTCGGTTTCTTTGTCTTTACCTGTCTGTCTGTCTCTTTCTCTATATATGTTTTGTCTCAGTTTCTTTTTCTGTCCGTCTGTCTCTGTCTCTCTCTCTCTGTCTCTGCTGTCTCTGTCTCTCTGCCTGTCTGTTTCCTTCTCTCTTTCTTTCTCTCTCTCTATGTCTCAGTTTCTCTCTTTCTATCTCTCTTTGTCTGTGTCTGTCTGTCTGTTATCTTTCTCTCTCTTCTCTCTTTCTCTCTCTCTCTCTCTCTCTCTCTCTCTCCTCTCTCTCTCTCTCTCTCTCTCTCTCTCTCTCTCTCTCTCTCTCTCTCTCTCTCTCTCTCTCTCTCTCTCTCTCTCTCTCACACACACACATACGCACACGCACACACACACTTCAAATTTTTAGCATGTATGATTTTTAATTTTATTCTCATCATTACCTAAATTCCGTTTCAACCACACACATAGAAACAGAAAAGAGAAAGTTGATGGGAAAGGAAAGAGGAAAATAACTAAACAAACAAAATGCGATATCAAGATTGTCATTGTAACCAGCGAATATATCAATAATCGAAAAAGGATTATTAGATGATAAGTAGAAATAAGCCAAAGAAACAAAAATCTTGCGCTCATTTTTCTGTTTGTTTGGGGGTGAGGGGGTATTGTTACTCTTTACAGTGGTCACTTTTACCACTTCTGTAGTGCTTGAAACTAGAGAATAAAAAGTTCGTTCGAGTTGTCATAACACACGGTTACAGTTTTTACTTCTTATTTTCTCTCTGTCATTTTTGGTAGTCTATTTTTTCCTTTGTTCTTATCATATTATCTGTGTGGCTGCGCATCTCACGCGTGCATGCGAGCGTGTGTGTGTGTGTGTGTGTGTGTGTGTGTGTGTGTGTGTGTGTGTGTATGTTTTCATTTACGATCC
>CM054139.1:16129965-16137465 GCA_028751875.1 Rapana venosa | reverse complement strand
TACAAGGTATGTAGCTGTGAACTGTAGTGATGTTATTGTATACTGTGTGATGTTTACAAGGTATGTAGCTGTGAACTGTACTGATGTTATTGTACACTGTGTGATGTTTACAAGGTATGTCGCTGTGAACTGTAATGATGTTATTGTACACTGTGTGATGTTTACAAGGTATGTCGCTGTGAACTGTAATGATGTTATTGTACACTGTGTGATGTTTACAAGGCATGTCGCTGTGAACTGTAATGATGTTATTGTACACTGTGTGATGTTTACAAGGTATGTAGCTGTGAACTGTACTGATGTTAATGTATGCAGTGTGATGTTTACAAGGTATGTAGCTGTGTAGTGAACTGTAATAATGTAATTGTGTGCAGTGTGTGACCTGTACAAGTGATGCAGGTGTCCATGTCCATAGCTGTGTCCAAAAGGGCTGTTAGTAATGACGGAGCACTGTAGTTAGTGGTGACAGCGACTGAGTGGAAGTGGGGACAGTGTGAGTTTGAGTCCATGATGAACTGTCTGCTGTAAGGAGCGTCACCCTAAAGTTCACCTGGTACTGTCTCAATTCCCCTTGCAGTTCTTTCAGATAAAACCAAAAATTGACAACAACAACGACCGCACTATCAACAACAGCAACAACAACGACACCACTACCAACAACAGGAGCAGCAAAAGCAATGACAACAGCAGCAACAACAACAACAGTAACAGCAACAAGAATAACAGCTGGCGCAGCAACAATAGCATCAACAACAGCAGCAGCAAAAATAACAACAATAGCAGCAACAACAACAATGAAATCAGCAACAACAACAGCAACAACACCAACAACAACAATAGTAATAGCAACAGCAACAACAATCTTATCAGATGAAAATCCTGCCCCAGTGCAATCTCATGTCGTGACATCCAATGACTTTGCTTCAACAAGACAAAACAAAATGGCCTAGGAAGACAAGAAAGAGGTATGATAATATAACACAAACAAATTGTGGACCATTGACATAAAAGATAAATGTGGATATCTTTTGCTGAGATCTAGGCTTTGGCATATAACCGTAATGAATAGAGGAATCTCGTGGACAGGTTTCCTTTTTTGTAAGGCCCAACAATCTGGTTGTACATTGTTAACTTTTATTACGATGTTGAAATGTTAAGCTCCTGTTTCTTTCTGTTTTATTATTTACGTTAATTACGCTGTTGTAAAGTTATGCTCTTACTTACTTCTGTTTGTTGTTGTTATTTTTGATTAGGTGTGTGTTTGTTGTTGGGTTGTTTGGGTTTGTTTTGGTTGTTCTTACTTTTGGGGGGTGGGGGAGTTGAGGGGGTAGTCTACCCTACCATTTTGTTTACGTCTTTCTTTCCTTTTTTAACTCAGATCTATTGTTCCACTTCTTAGGCTAGTATTACATTATTCATCTGACTCTTCCTGATTTTTTGGTAAAAACAATTTTCATTCTGTTTTTGCTTTCCTTTCCTTCATGGAGTCTTTCTTTGACTCTTCGTTTCTTTCTTTGATTCTTCATGTCTTTCTTTGATTCTTCCTTTCTTTCTTTGATTCTTCCTGTCTTTCTTTGATTCTTCCTTTCTTTCTTTGATTCTTCCTTTCTTTCTTTGATTCTTCCTTTCTTTCTTTGATTCTTCATGTCTTTCTTTGATTCTTCTTGTCTTTCTTTGATTCTTCATGTCTTTCTTTGATTCTTCTTGTCTTTCTTTGATTCTTCCTTTCTTTCTTTGATTCTTCCTTTCTTTCTTTGATTCTTCCTTTCTTTCTTTGATTCTTCGTGTCTTTCTTTGATTCTTCCTTTCTTTCTTTGATTCTTCCTGTCTTTCTTTGATTCTTCCTTTCTTTCTTTGATTCTTCATGTCTTTCTTTGATTCTTCCTTTCTTTCTTTGATTCTTCCTGTCTTTCTTTGATTCTTCCTTTCTTTCTTTGATTCTTCCTTCCTTTCTTTGATTCTTCGTGTCTTTCTTTGATTCTTCGTGTCTTTCTTTGATTCTTCCTTTCTTTCTTTGATTCTTCCTTTCTTTCTTTGATTCTTCCTTCCTTTCTTTGATTCTTCGTGTCTTTCTTTGATTCTTCGTGTCTTTCTTTGATTCTTCCTTTCTTTCTTTGATTCTTCCTTTCTTTCTTTCATTCTTCCTTTCTTTCTTTGATTCTTCCTTTCTTTCTTTGATTCTTCCTTTCTTTCTTTGATTCTTCCTTCCTTTCTTTGATTCTTCCTTCCTTTCTTTGATTCTTCCTTTCTTTCTTTGATTCTTCGTGTCTTTCTTTGATTCTTCCTTTCTTTCTTTGATTCTTCGCTTCTTTCTCTGATTCTTCCTTTCTTTCTTGGCTTGTTTGCTTTCTCTTTCAGGCCCTAACCGTTGTTTATTGTAGTCACCTTTTCTTCTCTTTTACATTATCTCTTGTCTTCTTTTTATTTTTTGTTTTTTAACAGAACTGGATCTTTTTTTTATATATAAAGATCTACCCCTTTCTGTCCTTCCCATATGCCGCTTTTTGAACGTCAACGGGTTTAAACCCTCTTTTCCTTTCACTGATAATTCAGAAGAAACCTGCAGATGTTCAGATAAACTAAAAGGCCAGCAGTGCATGTTAACCCCTTTGGGGGGGAATGCTCTTGTTGTTGATATCGCCATGTATACCCTAGGGAGCTGGTTGAGAGGGAAGGGGTTACAGCTGACACCACCCGAGTTTCTGTCTGTCTGATAATAAAAATCCCCTCTCATGCAATCCCTCCCTCCATTTTTCTCTGCGCTGCGCGAGATTGGTGTCAGCACATGTATCTTGATGGAGGAGAGGGGAGGTGTGTGTGGGGGGCGGGGGGGGGGGGGGGGAGGAGGGGGAGTGTGTTGTTGTTAAGAGCATGTGGTGTTCCATTTTTCCACAAAGAAAGAAAGTTTTTTTAAAAATACGGAAAGAAACAAACGTAAGAATAGAGCTCCAAACACAACCATCAGTCGTTGTTGTTATCGTGAAAGGAAAAAAAATTGTCGTCGATTTATTTGCTGGTGAGAAAATAACTTGAGGAACATATTGTTCCTGTACTTCAATGGCTTTATTAAATGCAATGTGTTGTAGCACCTAACCCCCCACCCCCACCCCCACCCCCACCCCCACCCCCACCCCTTCGCTCTGTTCCTATCTAGAGCTTTCGAGGTGTTGACCAGTGATGAGATTTTGCATGTGGGACCGTTTGCTCACTGACTTTGGGGCATGAGGTTTGTTGTTTTTTTAACTCTTTTTTTTAATTATGTCATCTGTTCCTGCCGGCACAAACGGCATACTCTTCCAAAAGGTAGAACGGGGTTTTACGTGTGCGCAAGATGTTCTGTGTCCGTTCACAAGCGGACCTTCCGTTCTAGAGTCTTACCCGAAGGGCGTTTCGGGGTAGTGGAGTCGGCACTGATGTTGTTGACTCTAGGAGAAAAATCCTCTTGAATGGGCGTGTCTCGGTGGTGGTTCGAATCTTGCCCGTGACATCATGAGCGCAAGGTTCTAACCGCCAGGCTGTCCCATTCCCCAGGCTATCCCATTCCCCAGGCTGTCCCATTCCCCAGGCTGTCCCATTCCCCAGGCTGTCCCATTCCCCAGGCTGTCCCATTCCCCAGGCTGTCCCATTCCCCCAGGCTGTCCCATTCCCCCAGGCTGTCCCATTTCTCCAGGCTGTCCCATTCCCCAGGCTGTCCCATTCCCCAGGCTGTCCCATTCCCCGTGGGTAGCCGTCCATGTCTGTGTCTGTGCCTGTGTCTGTCAAGAGCGTTGCAGCGAAAGGAAAGGGTGGCTAAGTGAGTAGAGCGCTGGACGTGTGATCGAAAGGCCATGAGCCTGAGCATCTGCCAAAGTGCGAAAATGGTCAAGTGTGTATGGAACTTCCTACTCGCTCTGATGTCGTGGAGTTGCAGAGGGTGGAGGCGAAAACGGAAAAAATGTAATGCTTAAGTACCGTGTCTTCTGTTATTGTTGTTGTCTATTTTTTTTAATGTCTCCATAAGTTAACTGTTTGCTGTTGTTGTTGTTTTCCACTGTCATTCTTTTCCACGCGCAAACGGTATTGCTATATTTATCTTGCGCGTGTCTTAGTCTTGCTATATAAATTCCATACATTATTATTATTATTATTATTATTATTATTATTATTATTATTATTGTCCACGTGATGCTCTCTGAATGATTTATTTTCTTTGGGGGAAGTGGTGTTATGTATGTTTTACCCCCCCCCCCCCCCCACACACACACACCCCACCCCCACGGGGGATGCTTTTATAGCTTTTGTTTGTGTCTTTTTTTATTAAAAAAAACTGATTGTGCCAAAATTCCTTTGCAGAACTGGACAAGAACTCAACAGGCAACAGTTGTTGTTTTTTGTTTCTTCTTCTTTGTCTAAAGAAAACATCCTGCCCCAGTGTGATTCTAAGCCTTTTTAATAGGAGTGAATGAGATTTGTGTCAACATGTGTCTGTTTGACAAACACAGACAAAATCCTATGCTCCGTTTGTGAATGCCAGAAAGAAGCCAGGAAAACGAAAGGAAGAGGACACGGCAAAAACACGACGCGGAGAAAAGGAAACAGGCATGAAACTAAAACGAAGAAAGGAAATTGATAAAACTGGGAACGAAAACAGAAAGGAAGGAGAGGTGAGAGATAAATGGATAGACAGAGGCACATACATACAGACCATCAGGCATAGACGGACAGACACGCGGACAAGAAATAACAGAAGACAAAGAGGCAGACAAAGATAATTATACAAAGTTTAGAAAACCGGTCGTTCTTAATAGAAAATGCCGCCATTGATGTCGGACCCATTGAAATGTTAAAGCAAGGTCTCACACGCAACGCTTGCTAAGTGCATGTAAAAGAACCCACGGCAACAAGACAGTCTGTATATGAAGATACAGACCACGTTCATAGGCATATGCAAGTATACCAACAGACAAACAGGAGGGAGGCACAGGGGCGATGCATCTCTTTAGTAGAAATACTCTCAAGTTTACACTGCGGTTTTGTGAATCAAATTCATGAGGATGTTACGAGGCCACGATCGGTGGTCTAGAGGTAACGCACCTGTCTAGAAAGCGAAAAGTCCGGGTCGGAAGTGTGCGGTGGTTCGAATCCCGTTTGGACCCGAAACTTCCCCCCCCTCCTTCCCCATCCATTAGACCATGAGTGGTGGTCTGGGCGCTAGTCTTTTGGATGAGACGATAAACCGAGGTCCCGTGTGTTACACATATTTATTTAACGCACGTAAAAGAACCCACGGCAACAAGAGAGTTGTCCCTGGCAAAATTATGTGTGAAAAAAGCCACTCTGTTAGGGAAACAAATACAGTTGCAGAAAGGAAAAAGACAAAAAAAAATGGGTGGCGCTGCTCTTGTGGCGACGCGCTCTCCTCGGGGAGAGCAACCCGAATTTCATACAGAGAAATCTGCCGTGACTTAAAGTTGTATAAGTAAATAAATGAATGAATAAATAAATAAATTTTAAAAACGCCAATCTATGCTGTGCTGAAGTGTTTTCTTTACAGAAATATTTCCACTTTAGCACAATGTGGCCTGTGATTTTGTGAATAGATAAGAATGCCACGCCATCTTATGCTCTATTGACATTTTTTCTTTGCAGAAATATTTCAAATTTTTGCACAATGTGGCCTGTGGTTTTGTGAATAGATAAAAATGCCACGCCATCTTATGCTCTATTGACATTTTTTCTTTGCAGAAATATTTCAAATTTCACATAAAGTGGCCTGCGATTTTGTGAACAAAAATAGGAATGCCACCTCAGCGTATGCTACACCCAGATATGACCCACTGAAGGCTCTACTGTGCTATATAGTGCTTACTGTCTTATGCTGTGTTGTGTTGTGTTGTGTTGTGTTATGTTCTATGTAGCAGGCTGTGTCGCACTGTGTACTATGTTGAACTGTCCCATGCTCTGTTGTGCTAATTAAAACAATCGCATTTGCCATTTTTCTTGATTTTTAACGAACTCGTTTGAAAACAGAATGTAACATATCAAAATCTTGTAGATGTTGATGCTGATTTTAAAAGAACGTAGGTGGTCAATAAAATTTGATAGCGCGTGAACTCTGTCTCTGTCTCTCTTTCTCTGTCTCTCTCGCTCGCTCTCTCTCTCTCTCTCTCCTCTCTCTCTCTCTCTCTCTCTCTCTCTCTCTCTCTCTCTCTCTCTCTCTCTCTCTCTCTCTCTCTCTCTTTCTGTGTGCGTGTGTGTCTCTCTGTCTCTCTCTGTCTTTGTCTCTGCATCTCTCTGTATCTCTGTCTTTCTCTGTCTGTCTGTCTGTCTGTCTTCTCTCTCTCTCTCTCTCTCTCTCTCTCTCTCTCTCTCTCTCTCTCTCTCTCTCTCTTCTCTCCCTCCATCCACCCACCCATCCATCTATCCACCCATTATCATTGATTTCTTTTTTTTTATTCTTTCTATTTCTCCAAACATTTTTTTCTGATGCGTCTTTTCATCTTATTTTATCTTACATTTTGCTCTGTCTTTCTTGCGTCGTTTCCAGTTCTTCGTTCTAAATTTGGGTTTACAACGTTTTATTTTATTTGTTTAATTTCTTTTCAAAGGTGCTAAAACTATAAAACACCGTCATTAGCTTTTATTGGGATAAAACTGAAGCCTTTCCCCTCCTATTATTATCTACCACAGGGAAGTTCATTTCTAAACGAGTAGATCAAGAATGTCAGAGAGAGGGGAAAGAGAGAGGAGGCAGGGGGCAAAAAATCACACTCGCTCTTTTGAAGTCTGGACCCCCAACTTGCGTGTACCTGTGACGCTGTTGTTGTTTTTTGTTGTTCACCCGCTAATGATTCTGCAGTCTTTGGCTTCAAGAGTGTGAGCTGCAAAGGAGGACTTTAATTAAACATTTCTTAGGATTTCTGTGAAGTCAAAAGAGTGTGGAAGGCGTGTGGCGTTGTTTGGATACTGTAATTGTAGTTTTTGCATAGTTCGTGTTTGGATGATATTTCTTGAGGTGATGTACGTTCGTTTGTGTCGGTTGGGTTGTTTTTTTGTCCATGCTCGCTCTGCTTAGCAACCCGGAAGATCTTTCTATCTAGATAGCTGGGCTGGGTTACGTGTTGAGGTGATGGTACGGGGGTAGGACTTCACGATTCCCCATGACCACAGTGAGTTTTCCTTGTCTTGTAAAACTCTTGCTTTAAAACGATATTAAACTGTTCTGCATTGTAGATGAAACGGGGAAGACGGGTAAAAAGCAAAGGTAAGGGTGTCCCATACCCTATGTGATCATAGAGGAGCGAGGCATCAGAGACCTCAACTTCTCCAGGGGCCAGCATATTGAGGGCGGCGCCCATCTCCTCTCCCTCGCTGCTTTACCTGCCCTGACCCTAAAGAGGCAGGTACCCATTTACAGCTGGGTGAACTGGGGGAACTGTACTGAAGCCAAGGCGCGCAAACGGTCATCCATCCAACTGGTAACCACGCTCGACGCTGCTTAACTTGGCTGGGGGAAAGCGA
>CM054139.1:16099965-16117465 GCA_028751875.1 Rapana venosa | reverse complement strand
GAGAGAGAATCAAGTGTATGCTTTCACACAAAGTTCTAATCGATCACTGATGCAGTTGTTACATTGTTATTCAACTAATGTCCCAATTTCCTTTTCTCATTATCAGCCTCTGAAGATTCCAAAATGTCATTTCTTTGATCTGTGAACCAACGACGTGTGTGTGTGTGTGTGTGTGTGTGTGTGTGTGTGTGTGTGTGTGTTTGTGTGTGTGTGTGTGTGTGCGTGCGCGCGCAAGCGCACGTGTGCTTGTGTGTGTGTATTGTGCGTGTGTTCGTGCATGAGTGCTTGCGTGTGTGTGTGTGTATCTGTGTGTGTTTGTTGTTGGTGGTGGTAGTGTTGTTGTTTTTTTTGGGGGGGGTTGTTATTCTCTTATATCGAGGATAATGGAATAAGCACTTATATGCTTTTTTACATCAAGTCCCCGTGTGTATGCGGTTTGTAAATTGTCATCTGTTCCCACCGGCACACAATGGCCTACTCGTACGAAAAGCGGAACAGGATTTTAACGTGTGAGCGAGATGTTCTGCGCGCGTTCGCACGCGGGGCCTCGGCTTATAGTCTCATCCGGACTTTTGGGGAGAGTGGAGTCTGCACTGATGTTAACTCCAGGAGAAAATATCCCCTTGAACGGGAATCGAACCCGGGTTGTCAGATTGTGAGCGCAATGTTCTAACCACTAGGCTACCCCGTCCCGATGTGTGTGTGTGCGCTCGTGCGTGCGCTTGTGTTTGCGGGCGGGGAGGGGGGGGCGCGCGCGCACGCGCGTGTGTGTGTAGATGCGCGCATTTTTTATGTGTTGTTATGTTTGTTTTGCTCAGAGACTTGGAGACGTTTTCGCTTGTTACTTTGTCAATGAAACAGCGTGTGTCAAGTGAACAAGGGGAACAATGCCGGCAGGCACACACACGAGGATCGAACCTTCGCCGCTTGCTTTCTAGGCCCCTAGCTAGTTTCAAGGTGTGTGTTGTTGTTGTCATTCGTGCAAATGTTCCATTGTAGTCTGGAACAACTTCGGTTTGGTGATAGTGGCATTCATCCATTGTCTGTTTAAGTCCCATACCCCGCTCTCTTCGACGTCAATGGCGGCTTTATCTTGGGCACCAAGAAAGAGACTTATGTTCCAAAAGCAGTTCTTGTTATAATAATGATAATAATAACAACAACAACAACATAATGATGATGATGATGATGATGATGATGATGATGATGATGATGATGATGATGATGATGATGATGATGATGATGATAAACGGAAATTATACAGCGCTGTATCTTGCAAAGACAAATCAAAGCGCTTATATTATCAATAACTGAAAGCATAATGATAAAAAGAGTCTTTAGGGACGGGATAGCTCAGTGGTCGGAGCACTCGCTTTCCCCCAGCCAAGGTTAAGCAACATCGAGCGTGGTTACCAGTTGGATGGGTGATCGTTTGGGCGCCTTGGCTTCAGTACAGTCCCCCAGTTCATCCAGCTGTAAATGGGTACCTGCCCTCTTTAGGGTCAGGAAGGTAAAGCAGCGAGGGAGAGGAGATGGGCGCTGTCCTCAATACGCTGGCCTCTTGAGAAGTTGAGGTCTCTGAGTCTCGCTCCCCTACACCCTTATAGGTTATGGGACACCTTAACCTTTTTAGTATAATTTCATTTTTAGTGGTAAAAGAATTCTGATTTTCTGTTAAGTCAGTTTGCGGTTGGAGGTGTTTTGATTGATTGACTCCAACGCACTTTTTCTATACGTATTTAAATATCATCGATTTTGATTTTCTTATTGTAGGTGGTGGAGGGGGTGGGGAGAGGGAGGGTTGGTAACATTGGTGGCCGTGATATTAATGGTGATGTGGTAGTTGCAGTATTTGTGGTGGTGGTGGAGATAGAGGTGGTGATGATGGTGTTGGTGGTGGTCGGGGTCGTGATGGTGGCTGTGATGATGGTGGTGTGGTGATGGGGGTGACTGGTGGTGGTGGTGGTAGTGGTGGTGGTGGTGACAATGGTGGTGGTGGTGACAATGATGGTGGTAATGGTAATAGGGGTGACAATAGCTGTGGTGGTGAAAGTGAAGTTGATGAAGAGAATAGGGGCGTGTGTATTGTGAGGTGTGAGCTTGAATACGATAATCTTATGTTACAGCTGATAGATCCCGAACAAATGTTGCAACTCAACTCTCTGTGTGTGCGTGTGTGTGCATGTGTACGTGCGTGCGTGTGTGTGTGTGTTTATGTATTTATTTGTTCAGGTACAGCCACGAAGAAATGCAGCGAGAACGGAACCTGGTTTATTGAGCCAACCACCAACAGACCGTACAGCAACTACACCGCCTGCATCACGCAGGTCAGCTGCCGGTTTTGTTGTTGTTGTTGGTGGTGGTGGTGGTGTTGTTGTTGTTGTTGTTGTTGTTGTTGTTGTTGATAATGATGATGATGATGATGATGGTGGTGGTGGTGGTGGTGTGGTGGTGGTGGTGGTGGTGGTGGTGGTGATGATTGATGACGACGATGATGATGGTCAATGATTGATGCCGGCGACGATGATTGATGATGATGATGACGATTGATGATGATTGATGACGACCATGATTGATGATGGTGGTGATAATGATGATTGATGATGATGGTGATGATTATGGATGATGCTCGATTAGTGTTGTTGTTCGTGGTTATGGTGGTATTGTTGATGATGCTGTAGTTGTTGGTATTGCTGCTGTTGTTTATTTGTTGTTGTTTTTCTTATGGTTGTTGCTGTTGTCAGTTGTTGCTAGTTTGTTGTAGTTGTTGTGTTAGTGTTGATTTGTTGTTGTTTTTGTTATGGTTGTTGCTGTTGTCAGTTGTTGCTAGTTTGTTGTTGTTGTTGTTGTTGTGTTAGTGTTGATTTGTTTTGTTGTTATTGCTGTGTCCTTGGTTTGCTGTCGATATTGTTGATTTGTTGATGTTTTTTTAGATTGTTGTTGCTGTTGAGTTGTTGTTCTTGACGGTGATGGGTTGTTGTAGTTATTGTTGTCGTTGCTGCTGCTGTCGTTGATTTGTTGATGATTTGTTGTTGCCGATGTTATTTTTTTTAATAGGTGTTATAGTCTTTGTTGTTGTTTCCTTTTTGCATGTTAGTTTCCGTTGCTGTTGTTGTGTTGCTGTTGTTACTGTTGTAGTTGTTGCCATTGTCGTCTATGTTGCTGTTTTGTTGTTCTTTTCGTGTTGCTAGTATTGTAATTGTCGTCGTCACTGTTGTTGTGGCTTTTATTGTTTTTTGTGTGTGTGTTGCTGCTATTGTAGTAGTTGCTTCCGTCGCCGTCATTGTTTATGCTGTTGTACGTGTTTTTGTACGTGTTGTTGTTGTTAGCTATTGTACTGTCGTCGATGATGTTTTTTTGTTGCTGTTTCTCGTTTTTGTTTTTCTTTCCGGGTTTTTTTTTCTTCTTGTTTTATGAAGTTAGGGCAGGGGGGGGGGGGGGGGGTTGACGGAAGGGGGGAGGTAGGGAGACAGACGGGAGAGGTGTAAAAGGAGAGGAAGGGGGGGGGGGATATAGGTGGCTAGAGTGGCAAAATAAGGAAAGCGGTATATGCACGTGAATTCTTGATCTGAAATATGCCTGTAATCAAAATTGCGACGTGAGAATCACGGTAATGAAGGTAGTGGCTAGATGAAACACGAGCTCTTATTTTCTGCAAGTATTTTGCACAGGAAAAAAACCCCCAGAAAACTTGAACACAGGCCAATTTCTTCATGTTCATCATCATCATCATCAGCGTTGCTATTTCAGTCACGCTAAGGATCCTTTCAAATTCTTTTGTATCGCATGTTTTTTCCCTTGAAAGTCTGTGTCTTTGACTTTTAACGCGCTAGTGGGGAAACAAAATAATCAGGTGTTTAGGTCTTGAAGGAAATTGACGCCATCTTGTGTATACAACCGATTGGGATGGGACTGTACTAATACCTCATAGAACAGTGTAACTTTTAGATCAGCACTCAGAATTTCTACTTTTCTTTTTTTTTTATGTAAGAAAGGAGATTTCTATAGTGGGTTTGGGGGCTGGTGGGGGGTGAGGGGTTTTGGGTTTGTTGTTTTTTTTTAAACAAAGGAACTGTCAGAAGTAAACAAAGAAAAAAAAACCGAAATAAATTACGTTTTACGTACACAGTCCTCGCTATATCCAAGCAGTATTATTATTATCGTTATCATTGTTATTATTATCATTGTTGTTTTTGTTGTTGTTGAAGTCTTTGTTATTGTTTATACTTTTCCTGTTGATATTGGTGGGGGCGGGCGAGAGGTAGGGGGGTGGGGGCTTTGTTCTTTCTTCTAAAGTAATCTCGCTTTCTCAGTGAGACTAAGGCACCGCATTTACTGTGCTTGTGCTGTTGTCGGTTGCAAAAGATACGTTGATGAACTAACTCGTATATCTTGATGATATCTTGTCAGCATTCTGGCATTCTGATAATGATCCCAAGTACTGCTGTCCATTGCTATGTGCTGCTACTACAGTGTAAAGTTCTGTATCGCAATGTTTCTGTTGAACAGTATGCAATGTTAATTTTAAAAGAACTACTATCCAGGAGAGTTTGGCCTATTACCACTGTGAAAAAGTCCTTATTTTGTGCTTTAAAGAACAGCTTTCATTCACAGCAGGGTCAGTTCATTAGTCTCGGAATAAGCACAGAATCCAAGGGAGCAAAGATCGAAAGAAAGAAACAAATGGACAAACAAACAAACAAACAAGGAAAGAAAGAAGAACGAAACAACAGAAAGCTTTTTTAAAAACAGTTCGTCTGATGCCACTGTGAGTGAAGAGTTTTTAAATTGAAAAGAAAAAGAATAGAAAGACTGAAAAGGAACAAAAATCGGTAAAACCAAGACAGGTTTTCTCATTTTCTTTGTATGAATTTGGAATAACCTGCAAATAAAATATTGGGTGGCGCTGCTCCTGCGGCGACTCCCTACTCCCCGGGAGAGCAGCCCTTAATTTCATGCAGAGTAAAACTCTGCTGTACCTAAAGTGGTATACAATACAATATAAATGATGTCCATCGCCTATCATGAAAGAAAGCTGCCCTTTTGGGACATGCAGGTGACCATAGACTAGGGCAGATCTATGTTGACCAGTAACACAGTCACACAATAATTTGTTAACTAAACTGACTACTGCAGAGATCAACTCGATCTTCTGAGGCGAGTGTTGCGTCATACAGTCGTGTGGGGACGAAATAGCCTGGTGGTTAGAGTGACGCGCATTACGCTCGTGGTCTGCTGACCCGGGTTTGAATCTCGTTCAAGAGGTTCTTTTCCTCTGGAGTTAACATCAGTGCTGACTTCTCTTCCCTCAAAAGTTCTTCGGATGAGACTATAAACCGAGGTCCTGTGTGCGAACGCACGCAGAACATCTTGCTCACACGTGAAAACCTGTTCCGCTTTTCGGAAGAGTAGGCCAGTGTGTGCGGTGGGTACGGGTGACAACATTTACAAAACTGCATACTCACGGGGACTGGCTGGGGTTTTTTGAATAAAAAAGCACGTGAGTGCATATTCCATTATCCTGGAAAGAAAAGAATGAATGAATGAATGAATAAATAAATAAATGAAAGAATAAATACATAAAATAAAACTGTGGATGATTGGTGTGTCCCAGGAGCGGATGTCGGAAAACCACTTCATTCCTCTCTACATCTTCGTGGTGGGCTACTCCCTCTCCATCGTCATGCTGCTTATCTCCCTTGGCATCTTCATGGCGTTCAGGTCAGCTTCAGTGTGTGTGTGTGGGTGTGTGTGTGGTGTGTGTGTGTGTGTGTGGTTGTGTGTGGGTGTGGGTGTGTGTGTGTGTGTGTGTGTGTGTGTGTGTGTGTGTGTGTGTGTGTGTGTGTGTGTGTTGTGTGTGTGGCAAGTGGTCTTTATAGCAACGGCCATGCACACTTTGTTATTTGGACGACAAAGAGCACAATACATTCTTACTAAATTTTGCTTTATAAGCTTCCAGTTTTGCCCTGTAAAACATTGATGTGATAGTTCTACAGATGTGTAAAGGTGACCGTACTACGATGGACATTCTGATATAAAACTGCTGTGGTATCTGAGAATTGTGACTTATTTCGAAGTTTAGTACTTTTCTCTCTCTCTCTCTCTCTCATCTCTCTCTCCTCTCTCTCTCTTCTCTCTCTCTCTCTCTCTCTCCCCTCTCTCTCTCTCTTCTGTGTCTGTGATTAATGCCTTTGTGTATGTGCGTGTGCACAAACACACACACACACACACACACACACCCATCACACACACAACACA
Organism: Rapana venosa; assembly: GCA_028751875.1. NCBI lineage: Eukaryota > Metazoa > Mollusca > Gastropoda > Neogastropoda > Muricidae > Rapana > Rapana venosa. The sequence continues at coordinate 16,111,207 of CM054139.1, read as the reverse complement.
ATGCTCATGATACCTTAACCTTCCCATCCCCCCATCCCTAAAAAAACAACAAAAAATCATGCCACTGATTCCACGCAAAAAACTTGTTGTTGCAGCCAGTTCCGCTGTGAGAGCATTACAGGGCACCAGAACCTGTTACCCTTCCCACACATACACCCACACACCCACATCCACACACACATGCACGCTCTCACCCACTCACTCTTCACCCACCCACCCAACTACCCACCCACTTGTTGGAATATTCTGTTTTGGAGCTCGATCATACCTTACCACCCCCCCCCCTCCCCCCTACTGAAAAAAAAAACATGCCACTGATTTCACGCCACACACTGTTGTTGCAGCCAGCTTCTCTATGAGCGTATCACGGGACACCAGAACCTGTTACCTCCCCCACTCCCCCCAACACACACACACACACACACACACCCCACACACACACACTTGGAATATTCTTAATTTTGGAGCTCGATCATACCTTAAATCCCTGACCCTAAAGAGGGCAGGTACCCATTTACAGCTCGGTGAACTGGGGGAACTGTACTGAAGCCAAGGTGTGCAAACCGTCACCCATCCAAGTGGTAACCACGCTCCACGCTGCTGAATAACTTGGCTTGTGGAGAGCGAGTTCTCCGACCACTGAGCTAGATCTCCCGTCCTCATTTTTTTAAAGGGCGTTCTTCAATGCATGATTTAACTCCAAGCTCAGAAGCGTTGCAGCCAGCTCCTCTGTGAGCGCATCACGGTGCACAAGAATCAGTTACCTCTTCCCACCCCCACCCCCACCCCACATATACACTTGTTAGAATATTCTTGTTTTGGGGAGCTCGAGCATACCTTAACCTCCCCCTCCCAAAACCCACGCCACTGATTCCAGGCCACACACTTGTGGTGGTTGTTGCTGTTGCAGTCAGCTGCGCTGTGAGCGCATCACAGTCCACAAGAACCTGTACCTCCACACCACACCACACAACACACCCCACACCACACCCACACACACACACACACACACACACACAACACACACACCACACTCACTACTCACTCACTCTCTCACATTGAAATATTCTGTTTTGGGAGCTCGATCATACCTTAACCCCACCTCACCAACAAAAACAAAAACAAACCACACCACTGATTCCACACGACACAAACTTGTTGGAATATTCTGATTTTGGAGCTCGATCATACATGAACACTCCCCCCCCTCCCCCCACAAAAAAAACCAAAAAACAACCACGCCACTGATTCTAGGCCACACACTTGTTGTTGTTGCTGTTGCAGTCAGCTGCGCTGTGAGCGCATCATGGTGCACAAGAACCTGTTAAAATAATATAATAATAATAATTTATGGAATTTATATAGCGCTGAATCTTGTAAAGCAACAAATCAAAGCGCTCAGATTTCATTTCATACCACTTTAAGTCACGGCAGATTTCTCTCCGTGAAATTCGGGCTGCTCTCCCTGGGAAGAGCGCGTCGCCACAAGAGCAGCGCCACCCATTTTTTTTTCTTTTTCCTGTCTGCAACTGTATTTGTTTCCCTATCAGAGTGGCTTTTTTTCTAAGAATTTTGCCAGGGACAACTCTCTTGCCGTGTGTTCTTTTACGTGCGCTAAATAATTACGTGTAACACACGGGACCTCGGTTTATCGTCTCATCCGAAAGACTAGCGCCCAGACCACCACTCATGGTCTAAATGGATGGGGGGAAAAGTTTCGGGTCCAAACGGGGTACGAACCGCCGCACACTTCTGACCCGGAGTTTTCGCTTTCTAGACAGGCGCGTTACCTCTAGACCACCGATCCACATTTGGTACCTCTGTATGTATGTATTACCTCTTCCCCCCCCCCCCACCCCCCCCCCACCCCCCACATACACACACATACACTTGTGGTTGTTGTTGCTGTGGTTGCAGTCAGCTGCGCTGTGAGCGCATCACGGTGCACAAGAACCTGTTCGTGTCCTACATCCTGACGGGCGTGGTGTGGATCCTGTACTACACACTGGTCTCTCTGGATGGCAATGTGCAGCACGACAACCCCGTACGTGTCTTGGCCTGTAACTCTGTCTGTGTGTGTGTGTGGGGGGGGGGGGGGTGTAGGGGGGGGGGAAGGAGGGGGGGGGTGGAGGGAGGGATGGGGGCAGGGGGGTGGAGGGAGGGGGGGAGGGAGGGTGGTGGGGGTGGGGAGGTGAGGTGGTGTTGTGTGGGGGGGTACAGGTTGTGTTGTGTGGTGTTGTGTGGGGTGGGGGTTGTGGGGGGGGGGGGGGGGTACGGTTGTGTTGGTGTGTGTGGGGGGGGGAGGCGTGTGTTGTACGGGGGGGTGGGGGGAAGTTGTGTGTGTCTCTATGCGTACGTGTGTGTGGCAGAGGGGGGGGGGGGGGAGTAGTTGTGTTTGCTTGTGTGTGAGTGCATCCGTGTGTGCATATCTGTGTCTGTCAAATACCTGTCTACATGCATACCTGCACCGACGCCCTATGCATGCTTGCACACACGCACCACCACACACACACACACTCTCTCTTCTCTTCTCTCTCTCTCTCTCTCTCTCTCTCTCTCTCTCCTCTCTCTCTCTCTCTCTCTCTCTCTCTTCTCTCTCTCTCTCTCTCTCTCTCTCTCTCTCTCTCTCTCTCTCTCTCTCTCTCTCTCACGTAAATCGTGAGGTTCTGGGTTCGATTCCCAGCCTCGCCCTTTCTTCCCAGTTTGACCAAAAAATCGAACTGAATGTCAAAGTCCTTCGGATGAGACTATAAACCGAGGCCCCGTATGCGAACGCATGAAAAACATCTTGCGCACACGTTAAATCCTGTTCCGCTTTTGGAAAGAGTAGGCCATTGTGTGCCGGTGGGAACAGATGACAAAATTTACAAAACCGCATACACACGGGCACTAGATGTAAAAAAGCACATGAGTGCTTATTCCATTATCCTCGATATTTAAAAAAAAGTTAATCCTCTCTCTCTCCTCTAATCTCCTCTCTCTCTCTCCATCTCTCGTCGTCTCTCTCTCTTCTCCTCTCCTCTCTCCTCTTTTCTCCCCTCTCAATTTTCACTCTCTCTCTCTTCTCTCTCCACACACAAAAACACCCCACACACACACAAAACACACACACACACCCCACACACACACCCAACCCCCACACCACACATACACAACACACACAAAACCCCCAAAAGCACACACCACACACAACACCACACCCACACACACCACACACACACACCACAAAGCCACACACCACACACACACACATACCCCACACACCCCCCACACCAAAACCACACACCACAACCCCCCACACACACACACACACACTACACAAACAAAAACAACACACACACAAACACTCAACCTCAAACAATCATCCACACAACCCCAACCCCCACACCCGCCCTTTTCTCAATACCCAAGCGTCTATATGCCCGCACCCAACACCGTGCACGCAACAACATCAACTATCCGCACGGCTGTCGATTTTTCGTTTATGTTATATATTTTTGGCTGTGCGTGTGTGTGTGCGTGTGTGTGTGCAGGTGTGGTGCCGCGCGTTGCACGTGCTGACGCAGTACTGCACGACATGCAACTTTGCCTGGATGTTCTGTGAGGGGCTGTACCTGCACGTCATCATGGCCCGCACCTTCCGCACCGGAGACGTCCTCATCAGGGTCCTGCTCTTCATCGGATGGGGTCAGCCACACGAGCACACACACACACACACACGCACGCACGCACGCAACGCACGCACGCACGCACGCACGCACGCACGCACGCACCACACACACACACACACAACACACACACACAACACACAGAGGCGCGAGAGAGAGCGCGCGCGTTCGTGCGCATGCATACACACGCGCACTCGCAACACAACACCATACAACACTACACAAAATCATACACACTGTGCATATACAGCCATACACACACACGAGAACACACGAGCACTCGCAACACAACACACCACACCACACCACACAAAATCATACACACTGTGCACATACAGCCATACACACACACACACGAGAAACGCACGCACGCACGCACGTCCTGACTCCACTCTTCCCCAAAAAGTCCTTCGGGTGAGACTATAAACCGAGTTCCCGTGTACGAACGCACGCAGAATATCTAGCGCGCACGCTTTAAAACCCCGTTCCGCTTGTCGGAAGAGTAGGCCCTTGTGTGCCGGTGGGAACGGATGACAAAGTTGACAAAACTGCATACACACGGGGACTGGAGGGGGAAAAAAGCACGGGAGTGCTTATTCCATTGTTCTCGATTGACAAAACTGCATACACACCGGGACTGGAGGAAGAAAAACACATGAGAACTTATTCCATTATTTTCAAAATAAAAAAACAAAAGAAATAAAGATAATTTTTTTTTTAAAAACAAGCAAGCGTGCCCTCACGCTCACGCTTAAAACTAAAATCCACCTCGGGAAATAAAATCAAAAGCTGTTTGAAATCAACAATCTTATATCCGTAATCAAGAGAGTCCATAACCTTGTTCACAACACGTCACGTTACTGGACGCAATACCTTGAAAGTATACGAAAAGCAATGTGATCTGCCATTACAGTTCTTTAAGATCTAATGTTTGCGTACCCGAGTAACTTCACCAGATTTCAATAATATCTCATTAGTTTGAAGGCAAGCTTCTCTAGTTTTCAGAAAGAAAACTTTACTTTCCTTCTTCTTCTTTTTTTTTGATCCAAGACTTTTGATTTCAAACAGCTTTAAATTTTCTTTCCCGTGAATGATTTTCAAGTGAAAGTTTTTAATATCATATTACCAGCTTTTTCTGAAGTACACTTAAAATTCCTCGCAAGGTGAGAGTCTGGCATGACCTCTGTGAGCAAGCAGCTTGGCTGCTGGCTACAAGGAATAGAAGTGACTGGAATTGTCTGGCAGGAAGGAGGGGAAGGTAGCAGAAGTCTGCGTGTCAGACGATGGCACAGAGAGGGTTGTCGAGTCTGTCCACACACACACAGGGAACTTGCCGGAAGATGAGGAAGCAAATGCTGTTTCTCTGCCGGAGTGATGTACTCCATCCAGACAGCCACTTTCGAAAACGACGTCAATTCAGTTTGTCTGAAAGCTGTCTCCCTGCATGAAGGTCACTACCCAAATGGCGGGCACAGTCGTGTGGAATGAGCCTTTAGGGACACTGGAGCCTCTGGCGTTTATCTACTTCTTTTTTTTTATTATTATCATTATTTTATATCACTTTTAGGGGACGGGATAGCTCAGTGGTCGGAGCACTCGCTTTCCCCCAGCCAAGTTAAGCAGCGTCGAGCGTGGTTACCAGTTGGATGGGTGACCGTTTGCGTGCCTTGGCTTCAGTACAGTTCCCCCAGTTCACCCAGCTGTAAATGGGTACCTGCCCTCTTTAGGGTCAGGGAAGGTAAAGCAGCGAGGGAGAGGAGATGGGCGCCGCCCTCAATATGCTGGACCTAGAGAAGTGAGGTCTCTGACCCTCGCTCCCCTACGACCTTATAGGTTATGGGACTCCTTTACCTTTACCTTTACTATCACTTTTAAGCCAAGGCAGATTTCTCTGCGTGAAATTCGGGCTGCTACTTCCCGGGGAGAGCGCGTCGCCACAAGAGCAGCGCCACCCATTATTTATTTTGTGTTCCTTTCCTGTCTTCAACTGTATTACTTTTTTTTGTTTTGTTCCCTATCATAGTAGGAGGTCGGTCTTTAACAGAACTTTGCCAGGGACAGCTCTCTTGTTGACGAGAGGTTCTTTTACGTGCGCTAAATATTTTGTAACATACGGGAAAGGCTAGCACCCTGTCCACCACCCACGGTCAAATGGATGGGGGGGGGGAGAAATTTTGGACCAGAAACGGGGATGGAACCACACCGCACACTTCCCACACGGCCTTCTGGCTTTCTAGGCAAGCGCATTACCTCTAGACCATCGTTCCACCTTTCTCCACAACTGACAACAACAACAACAAACAAACAAACAACAACAACAAATCATCTACGTGTATGTCGCACGTCTAAGCGAATTGAATTTTTGTTTTCTCTCATCTGACAAGTGCATTCATAATTATAATCATTCGCTGGGCCCTATGAATGCACATTCATCTTTAACATTGACTGGATAGAGCCGCTGATGGTTATTATACTGTTAAAAAATGTATTTTTATATTATGTTATATATTTATATATTTTATATTATACCACTTTTAAGTCAGGGAAGATTTCTCTGCGTGAAATTTGGGCTGCTCTCCCCGGGGAGAGCGCGTCGCCACAGGAGCAGCGCCACCCTTTCTTTTTTGTTTGTTTGTCTGCAACTGTATTTGTTTCCCTATCAGAGTGGCTTTTTTTCTAAGAATTTTGCCGTTGTTTTATTTCTTGTTGTCGTGGGTTCTTTTACGTGCGCTGAATAATTGTGTAACACACGGGACCTCGGTTTATCGTCTCATCCGAATGACTAGCGCCCATACCACCACTCATGGTCTAAAATGGATGGGAGGAAAAGTTTCGGGCCCAAAGGAATTCGAACCACCGCACACTTGCGACCCGGACTTTTCGCAAGTCTATTTATTACGTAACCAGTGTATAAAATCAACTCTTCTGTCGTTCCTTGTATCAACACCCTGGCCAACCATATAAAGATCAACCCAGGACGGGCACGGCGTTGTGGGAAAGCCACATCAACCCCACATAAAATGAGATAAAAACCAAAACCAGATTCCTTAAAACGACCTTGTTCGTGATGACACTCTCACTCATATCGAAAGGGGAAAAGCGTGATTTTCTCAGGAAAGGCGAGGGCTTTGACTCTGACATTTTCCTGAGGTCATAGAGATAGGCCTCTCTCTCTCTCTCTCTCTCTCTCTCTCTCTCTCTCTCTCTCTCTCTCTCTCTCTCTCTCTCTCTCTCTCTCCTCCACCCTCCCTCATGTTGTTGTTGGGTTGGTTTTTAGTGTGTGTTTTGTTTTGTTGTATGTTGTGTTGGTGTTGTTGTTTTGGTGGTGTTGTGTTGGGTTTGGGTTTTCTGTTTGCTTGTTGTTGTTTTGTGTGTTGTTGTGTGGGTTTTTTTGTGTTGTTGTTTTTTTTTTGGGGGGGGGTCACATTACTGAACTGTATTCATCTTTTCTCATTTTTAAAAGAATCAAAGATAACACTATAATACGGGTATTTTTGTTGTTGTTGATTTCTTTTTCTTTAAGTCTCAGACGCTTTGGTTAACATTACACTTGTTCATCAGATAACACCATACTTAGGGTATTTTGTGGGTCTTTTTGTTTCTTTTTTTTAAATCTCAGACGCACTGGTTAACTTGACACTCGTTCATCAGATAACACCATACTTAGGGTATTATTGTTGTTGATTTGTTTTCTTTAAGTCTCAAAGGCACTGGTTAACTTGACACTTGTTCATCAGATAACACTATAATGAGGGTATTTTGTGGGTCTTTTTGTTTCATTTTTTTTTAATCTCAGACGCACTGGTTAACTTTACACTTGTTTATCAGATAACACTATAATTAGGGAATTTTGTGGGTCTTTTTGTTGTCTTTTTTAAATAAATAAAAATCTCGGACACACTGGTTAACTTGACACTTGCTCATCAGATAGCACTTTAGTTAGGGTATTTTGTGGGTCTTTTTGTTGTCTTTTTCTTTTAAAAATCTGAGAAACACTTGTTAACTTGACACTTGTTCATCAGATAACACTATAATTAGGGTCTTTTGTGGGTCTTTTTGTTTCTTTTTTAAAAAAAATCTCACACGCACTGGTTAACTTTACACTTGTTCATCAGATAACACTATAATTAGGGTATTTTGTAGGTCTTTTTGTTTCTTTTTTCAAAAAAATCTCAGACGCACTAGTTAACTTTACACTTGTTCATCAGATAACACTATAATTAGGGTATTTTGTGGGTCTTTTTGTTGTCTTTTTCTATATAAAAAATCTCAGACGCACTACTTAACTTTACACCTTGTTCATCAGATAACACCATACTTAGGGTATTTTGTAGGTCTTTTTGTTTCTTTTTTTTTAAATCTCAGACGCACTGGTGAACTTGACACTTGTTCATCAGATAACACTATAATGGGGTATTTTGTGGGTCTTTTTGTTGTCTTTTTCTAAAAATAAAATCTCAGACACACTAGTTAACTTTACAATTGTTCATCAGATAACACTATAATGAGGGTATTTTGTGGGTCTTTTTGCCTTTTCCTAAAAATCTCAGACGCACTGGTGAACTTGACACTTGTTCATCAGTGAGGAATCACACTTGCACCAGACGACCTCGACTCTAGAATGTTATGTGGCTGGGAAAGAGGCAGGCAGGCCTGCAGAAGCCAGCCATGGGGAATTCCCTGCAGCGTCAATAATAATTATGTGTTAAAGTGTTACTGACTACTCTCCACATGTAGGTCTGCGACAGCTTCGGTTTATGGCCGCACTGAGATGAGAGGTTGGAGTTTTAGGGTTGGGTTTGGTTTGTTGTTTGGTTTTTTTCTCCCTCCCTCCCTCCCCTTTTACAAGTGAGGTTTATGATTTCACAGTCTGCGCTTGGGTCTCTTTTGTCCATGTTGTTGTGTGTGTAGGGGTGGGGGGGTTAGTTGGGGAGGGTGGCTGATCGGTCTGTAGTGCGTTTGCTCGCTCGTTCTTCGTGAGTCTCTTGCTACTTCCTCTGTTCTTCTCTCTCTCTCTCTCTCTCTCTCTCTCTCTCTCTCTCTCTCTCTCTCTCTCTCTCTTCTCTCTCTTCTCTCTCTCTCTCTCTCTCTCTCTCTCTCTCTCTCTCTCTCTCTCTCTCTCTCTCTCTCTCTCCTCTCTCTCTCTTCTCTCTCTTCTCTCTCTGGCTCTCATTTTTCAATTCGATCGATTTGTACATTTAACGTCACATCATAATATTCCGTTTGTGTCGCCTTCCACATCACTGTCTCTGTCTCTCAGTCGCCTTCAGGCTCCCAGCAGTAACCCCCCCCCTCCCTCCCACCTCTCCCATCCTCACTTTTTTCTCTATTCTCTCTCTGGATGCTAGTGGTGGAGGCATTATAAAATGCTTCCCTGCACATAGCCAGCTAGCACTCGACATCTAACCTAGGCACGTCGACCGTACCAGCGCCCTTGGCTCAGTACATCCCAGTTCACCCAGCAAGCAGGTAACCCGCCCCCTCTACGTCCGGAAGCTCAACCCAATTATGGATGGTTCCGGGCACGGCATTGCTAGGCCTGAGAAGTGAGGTCTTCCCGCCTAGCTACCTACGACCTTATAGGTTATGGAGATGTTACCTTTACGCGCTTCCTGTCTTAATTCCGCCGAGTCACCAGCTGTAAAGCAGTTACTTCCTTTGCAGGAAGGAAGGCCGAGGCAACGGAGTTGGGCCGTCTCATATATGGCCCTAGAGATTGGGCTCAGAAGCCGTGTCCCCGGCATACCCTACGCCCACCGCTTACCTCTAAGCTCCCTGATCCCTCAAATCGATTGGGGGCGAAAAGGACTTAGCTAACAACATTAGTCTTTGAAGGAATGCGCTGAAGTGTGTGACTGTTTAGCCCTGTTGGCCTGTAAAGTCTGTTGTCTACGGTGAACCTGCTCATACCACCGCACCCCACCCCCCACCCCCTCAAAAGAATATGTGGCTGGGAAACAGACAGGCCTACTACACAAACCAGCCTTGTTGTGGAATGCGCTGAAGTGTCGTGATGTGTTAGCGGGGCTCGTGAGTTACTCGTCTTCCTTACAGATCCCTTTGTTGATGAAGACTGCGCTGCGTTCGATTCTGTGGCATCCTTGGTGGTGGGTGTTAGGGCGTCTTTTGAAAAGGAGTTTGTGTCTTTTTTTTAGAAGTTAGTTCTTCCAGTTTTGTAACATCCTTCCAACTAAAAAGTAGTTGATGTCGGACGAGTTTGTCTTTAGAAGATAGGTGTGAAGTGTTCAGGGTGCGCAATTTTGTTTTTTTTTTTGTTTCTTTCTTGTTTTGTGTTGTGTGTGGGTTTTTGTGGGATTGTGTGTGTGTTGGGGAAGGGGGGGGGGGGTTGCGTTCGTTTGTGTGTGTGTGTGTGTGTGAGTGAGAGAGAGGAGAGTGTGTGTGTGCGTGCGTGCGTGCTTGTGCGTGTGAGAGAGAGAGAGTGTGTGTATGTGTGTGTGAGAGAGAAAGTGTGTGTGTGTGTGTGTGTGTACGTGCGTGTATGCGTGTATGTATGTGTTTGTACCGTATGCATACGAGCGTATACGCATGCCTACAGCTGTGTATTTGTATACACGTTCGCGTATATGCACGTACGAGTGCATGTACGTCCATAATCATAAGTTCATGCGTGTGCCAGTGCGTACAAGAGTGTTAGATAACACATATGCACCAGACGTGCGCTGGTATGTGTGTGTGTGTGAGTAGGAATCTGTATGGGTGAAGGCAACGCGCGGGCATGTTCGAATGTGTGGATGACTGTGTTGACAGACGAGTGGCAGACAGGATGCTCATTTGCTGGGGTCTTCTGTATCTGACATACCCCCTGTCTTCAGACTGACGTCTTCAGACATTGGCACCATCTCTTCTGACGTTTCTCTGTCAGAGAGGGGCTGCAGAGGGCTTAGAGGTAGCAGAGCAGCTGAGAAACGGTCTTTTCCCCCGGAGTTAAAACCAGTGCAGACTCCACTCTCCCCAAAAGTCCTTCGGGTGAGACTATAAACCGAGGCCCCGTGTGCGAACGCACGCAGAACATCTTGCGCACACGTTAAAATCCTGTTCCGCTTTTTGTAAGAGTAGGTCATTGTGTGCCGGTGGGAACAGACGACAGAATTTGAAAAAAAATCGCATACACACGGGGACTGGATGTTAAAAAAGCACATAAGTGCTTATTCTATTATCCTCGATATAAAAGAATAAAAGAAAGAAAGAAAGAAACGGGGCACACTGCATCGTACTTATATTGTATTGCATTGTACTATATTTGTATTGCACTGTAGTATATTGTATTGCATTGTACTATATTTGTATTGCACTGTAGTGTATTGTATTGCATTGTACTATGTGGTTGTGAATTGTTCTGTATTGTATTGCATTTTGCTGTATTGTATTGTCTTTTACTGTGTTGTGTTGTATTGTACTGTGTCGTTTTGTCTTGCAGTGTATTGTGTTATGCTGTGTTGTGTTGTATTGTGTTGTATTGTACTGTGTCGTTTTGTCTTGCAGTGTATTGTGTTATGCTGTGTTGTGTTGTATTGTGTTGTATTGTACTGTGTCGTTTTGTCTTGCAGTGTATT